>CM053791.1:753895833-754248333 GCA_028749045.1 Cupressus sempervirens | reverse complement strand
TCTGATTAACTGCTTTTATGATTTGTCCTTGCCTTTCTCTGCCTCACTACTTTTCAAGTCATTGTTGACCACTTTACATACAGTTATTATTATGTTATATTAGCTACTTGAGCACCTACATTCTAGGACGCTCAAACCCAATCCAATTCATCAGACTTCAGAATCTGTCTACAACAATGTTGCCCAAGAAGCTTCAGGTGCTTTTGTGGGCAACAATGGCAGCTTTGTTCTTAACCTATGGTATATCAAAGCAGCTGTAAATTTAGGTTCTAGATTTATTTCTATAGCATTTGATAAGTTTGAAGTGGTTTTATCTTCTCTCTTAAGGAAATTTCCATGGCATTGAATTACTTTTTTTGAAACTTAGAACTATTTAAAATCATTTGGGCAAATCAACTGTTTAGTAGTTCATCAGAATCTCTATATGAATGAAATTTGTATGAAAGCTTTGAAGCATGATATTATGTCATTGGCATTGAATTACTTTTTTGAAACTTAGAACTATTTAATACCATTTGGGCAAATCAACTGATTAGTAGTTCATAAGAACCTTTATATGAAAGAAATTTGTATAAAAGCTTTGAAGCATGATATTATGTCATTGGCACTTCCATGGAATGGAATTACTTTTTTGAAACTTAAAACTATTTAATATCATTTGGGCAAATCAACTGATTAGTAGTTCATAAGAATCTCTATATGAAAGAAATTTGCATAAAAGCTTTGAGGCATGCTATTATGTCATTGGCATGAATTTTTTTGAATTTGGTTGTGTAAGTTTTTCTTCAATGTTTTGAATCAAATTCTATGATCTATTATCAATAAGTAACAAATAAAAGAATAAAAAGCACGAAAGTAACCTAATATATTAGCATTGAATCAATCTTCAAAACTTTGCGTGATTCTTAGCTCGCCTTGATCCATCTCCCTTGAACATGAATGGTTCAACTACCATTCATAATGGAGCTTTATCTCTATGAAATTGTATTAAACATATAAAAGCTAACCATTCCTACTGATGTTTTGTTTATGCAGGTGATGATGGTGTGGAGGGAAAATGTATGCCAAATGGGATGATGGTAAGGCAAACTCAGGTGGGATTCAGCAGTCCCCCGAGGTTCAAGGTTGTGATTCATAACACATGCTCAAAGTGCCCTGCCATTAATGTTCATGTCAAGTGTGGAAGATTTCCTCAAGGGCTAGCCAATCCTCAGGTCTTCAAAGTTGTGGGTTATGATGATTGTGTTGTCTATGGAGGTCTTCCCCTCGCCCCTCTGCAGACAGTTTCCTTCATCTATGCCCATGCCAAATTCCCCATGTCACTCAAATATTCTGACCTCCAATGTGAATAATAATGCTGCTATATTCATAGCCCCAAATGCTACTGAGTATTGATATATTGATTATCCCAAGTGTTATTAGGTATTGTTTTTCTTTTTAGATGTTCAACCTTCATAAGGTTTAGCTTTGCTGGTCAGAATTGACATGGTCTGATGTCTAAGTTATGATGTAGGGTTCTTGTTATCGAGATTCAAATTCTATTAAGATATTATTGTTGAATATTTAGATAGACTGATGTACTCCATTTGTAACCTCATCAATTCATACTCTGAATCAAAAGCATTTATTAAATACCAAAGGTTTGCCTTTCCTAAAAAGATAAAAGCTAAAAAAATATATAAAAAATACTCCTCTTTTACTAAAGTATACCAGAAAGTACTAAGACTCTAATAGTAATGGTGAATTCATTTGGTTGTGAGTTTTTTAGCCAAAGGCTTGAGTAAAATACACTGTGTAACAGAAAGTGTGCAAGGTGTTTTTAGTTTAATATTCATAAGGACTGATTGTACAGCTTTCATAGTTGCACTGTTTAAAGAACTCGTTGCAAATATATTAACAGAGGCTGAAAGTTCGTTGCTGTTGAAGGGCAATTGTATTCTTTTTCTAATTTGATTTGAACTGTGAAATATGTTTCACTTGTTAATTAAGGGCGTATATATTATCTATGAAGATTGTTTCAGATCATTTTAAAACCATGCCACAAATCATTTATGGATGTCACTGTGAAGAAAAGTCTTTGTTAAGCAATCCTTAAAAGTCAGCAAACAGTAGCGTTATAAAGACTAACCATCAATGTTCTAATCCAATGTGTTCGATATCTTGCTTGAGCAATCAGATGGAGAATTTTATTTTGTTGGTAATCCGAACATTTTGTTAGCTACAATTTTAAAAATACATATAATTATCATAAATGAGTTTTTGGTACTCTTAGCTTACATGTCTGAAAAAACTCAATCATTTACTAAATTTGATATATCTAGTTCAATATGTTTAACAATCAATTATTTGTTAAGTTGTCCTCACTCATATTACAAATGTAATGGACTGGGATAAGAATATGTTCTTATGTACATATTTCGTATGAATGCTTGATTTAAGTGGTGTAATATGAGAATAAATATAGAAGATTCTAAATTTGTAGAATACAAAAAAAAAATCAAATGTGAATATATATATATATACTAAAATGGAAAACAAATATATTTTCACTAAAATGGAAAACTCTATAATGCAAATATACTACATGAGTGATGTAAAGACTGAATTTTTCACAAAGATGTCACATAAACAAAAAAAAAACAAAAAAAACTCACTAAGTGACACATAAGAGTTAGAGTCGGTCCAACACTAAGACAAGTCAACATAAATTTTCCATTTCATTCATAAAGAGACATACAATAATTCAACTCAAATGTTGAATGATAAGCAAGGATTAAGTCAGAAATAACAATATAACAAGAAGTTGACCATAATATCAAATATACAAGTTGTCCAAGTGCAGTGAAAATCATAATATCCAAATAAGGACGTTTACCAACTTGTCATACAACATACATTACAATAACAATATACATCAAATACAAGACCATGAAGGTCAAATGAATCAAGATACCGAAATGACATTGAGCAAATTTCCATTTGCATATCCACGTGTCATTAGCCATTAGGCACATACCCATCTACAAATCTCTAGACAAGAGTTTGGCTCGGGGCTTTTTTTGCCCAACCACAAAGTGGTTAGCACCCCTAGGCTTATCTTGAAATGAAGAGTGCACTAGCCCTAGTCAAGAAACCTAGCGAAGTTCCTCTAAAATGGCAGACCTATTTAAACTTTGTAAAATAGTTTGAATGCTTATAAAAAAATTTACAAAAATATCCACATATATATTTATATTGTAAATTGTGTTGAAATTAATGTTAATATTAAGCTATTTTTTCAAATTTTAATATAATACTCATAGAAATTTCACTTCTTCTTTTTATTTGAAAAGGATTATACTTGCATAAATTTCACTTTATTTCACCCTGAGCTTCAAGTCATTGATCATCTTCCTATTTCCTTTGAGTTTCAATTCTTAGATCCTCTTCTCTCTTATTTTGTTCTCCCTCTTCCTTCTAGTTCAGATTCTCTCTATCCTTTCAATCCTACTCAAGATGATCCATACAATCACCTTGTCATTGCAAGAGATATCCCTATTTAGTCAAGAGGGCTATGATTTGATCTACCCTATAATCAGGCTCATGGTTATGTTCAATACTGTTTCCATCCTAGTTACTATTACTTGTATTCATTGTGAGTGATCAATTTATGTACCAAGTTAGGCACAACTTAGAAACAATCAACCAAGGTCCTAATGTTTAAACATAGCTCTGATACCACATGTAAAGAATAATTTTTGTACAAAGATACTACAAAAGCAAAAAAAGAATATCATTAATTCAACATAAAAGAGTTAAACTTACAACAAGAAGAATTACCAATACCTAGGAAGAAATTTGGATAGTAGAAGAATAATCTAATTAATACTTATGCATACTTAAATGTGTTCTTGTCCTCCATCACCAACTTCACCATCACCTACCCCCCCCTAGCCAATCACTCCATCCTCGGCCTTATTGTCTACTTCACCCCCTCGCCCCATCATAGTTCCGCCCCCAACCCTTATTCCCGTGCCCTCGGACCACCTTTCATTTCTCCAATGGGGACAAATACCTCTTCAACCTCCACTTTAGATAGTTTCTCCCTATAGATTGCTTCACTATTCCCTCCCAAGCCTCATTCTTATTCGATATAGTTGCTAATTGTATCTAGGAGTCTGCCCTAGTCTCCATACCCCACCACACCTCCTCCCCTCATTGGACATGCTAGTCGTAACTCTTGTCCTATGAACCTTTGGTATGACACTGACTGTAAGTCTTTCTATCACTCCTTGCATGCATCCTTCACTACTCATTCCCCCTCATACAATCAGCTACACTCCTCATATCTTCACTTTATTCATCTCAAGAAGTGATTATTTGTAGCCTCATAGTGCAGATCCATCTGTGACATGCTCACTTGCCACCCTAAAGCCTTCTGGCGCACTTTGTTCGCCTGCCATCTCCCCCACCTTCCACCCTGGATTAGTACTCCCTATTTTCCCATGCCTCCACTCTATATGATATCCCTAGCCAGCAAACCACTCACCTTACCTTCCCCACCCACTGCCATATTTTCACTCCCTCCTTAGTTAGTGAGGCCATTAGACTTATGAGATATAGTAGGGCCATCAATGAGGATGTGATGGGGTCAAGCCAAATAATAGAATGGACATAATAAGAAAGGGGAAAATTTTATTAACTATGTAAATATGCTAATACATTCGGTATAGAGAAAATAGACTTCAAAACATGCCCTAAGGGCTTACAATAGTATAAATCTGGAGATAATTTCTCTTTTTAGTACCTCCTCTCAAACTCCACTCGGAACTGCCTTTTACAATGCCAGAAATATTCTTAAATAGACCTTGAAGGGTTAAGGATTAGAAATACATTCTAGAAAGTGCTAGTTGGCATCCACCGACCAAATAGAAGGTTCCAAAAGTCGCATTATAAGTCGACACAAAATTAGAAGAATCCAGAAATGGTATTCGAACTTTCGAAAGGCATAACTTTTGAACTGTAGCTCTGATTGACGAACCGTTTACATTTCTGGAAAGCTCTTGAAGCGCTCTATAGCCCTATGGACTAGCTGTTCTCATTCCCTCATTTTTTTGGCCCTATTCAAGGTCATTTAATCCCCCTAACCTAACTTTGAAGCATTCTTAGGAGGTCTCTAGAAACTAAAAAACTGCAATAACTTTCAAACCATGGGGCCTTTTGACCTGATTCTTTTCTGAAATGCTTTAAATTACAATGACAATCATCTGACCAATTTACACCTTCTAGTTCACCAAAATGATGGCTCAATTACATACTCCTATTTTTTTGGCATTTACACGTATCCCAAGGTGATTAAAAACTCTAACCTAGAACACTAATAGTGAAACTGTGAGAGTTGGAACCTTTATTTGACCCAAATGGGCATCCAGAAATGAAAACACATGAAATAGAAATTAAGTCTAAGTACATTTTTTTATGGTGACACAGGATTGCCCTTATACCTCTGGATGCTCCTGCATCAGGATGACTTCCAGGTAGATCTTTTTAAGCTTGGTATTCTGATTTTGTGCCCCATTCTCCCAATTCTCTTCAATAGGGTGGTGTGTATTGGTTTCCCTACTTCTTGGTTGAAGCATGTGATTTACCCGATTCACAAATTTAGGTTAGCTTCAAAGCCCAATAACTACAAGACTATCATGGTCAAGCATTCCTTTGCCAAGCTATATGCCACAGTTCTGAACATTATTCTTACCAGAAAACTTGATAGGCGACAATGTTAGGCTAGAGGACAAGCTAGATTCCATGTAGATTATGAAACTATGGATCACATCTTCACCTTACGGGCTATCATTAAGGAGGCCCGATGTAATACCCAAAAATTGGCACATTTCCATGTTAAACCAATTCTAGTCTATTTGATCAATCCTAAGTCATATTTTACTAAGTAATTCTAATTTTGATACTTGCTACTTGACCTGGGTGTCAAATGTAGAAAACCCAAATCTATGTCAATCACATTATTTATTTTATTTCTCTATTTATTTAATTTCTAAGTGTCGACTCAAATTAGTTGCATTAAACCTATTGATTAAATCAAATTAAATTATTAGTGTTCATACTTTAATTAAATTAAATTACTTCTTTAGCTAATGTGCAAGTGAATTAAATATATTTAATTTAATAATGTCCTCACTTTAATTAGTGAATGTAATTGTTTAATTAATTGCAAGTGTGCATTTATGAGGTCATATCTTATTTTATTAAAATAAATAATCTCTTCAAATCTTCTCTTCAGTTCAAGAATGGGAATTCTAAGTGATCTATCTCTCGAATTGGAATTGACTTAATCAACTTATTATCACAGTTAGGTGAATTTCAATTAACTCTCCATCACACTCAAGACTTGAGTTAGTTAACCTCACTTGCATAGAAAATCTTCTATCCGATTGAATCTCATCTTTGATCTCGACCATTCATTCTAGTTGATCCTGACCGTTGATTGATTTCTTGAATTCTATTTAAGAGGGTTCTAATTCCTGATTAAAGGGTGTGGAATTGAATTGCATTTGTCAAAATAGATGCTCACTTGCTTAATATTTTCATAGCTTTCATAATTGTTTAGTCTTATTATCATATAGATTAAACTGCACTCACATAGCATAATTTTCTTTTCTCGTTATAAAATTAGAATGCTTATCATTTAGATTAAATGCACTATCATACAGCTACATAAACCCTTCGTACTAAAAGGTCTAGTTGTCATCTTCTCATTCTGAGAGCAAAGGAAAATTCCTTCTAGTTAGAAGGCAACATGTCACATTGTTGGATTACTTGGATGAACAATTCAATGTTCATTCTAGGATGATCTCTTAGGTAATGACTGTGTTGAAGTGCATGTGAGGATCAGAGGCCCACATTACACATATACATTTTTGGTACTCACCTTAGGGCCAAGAAATTAATTTTTCTAGCCTCATCTGCTTTGTTTTCTAAATTTTTAAATTACTCTGTCACGTTTGTCCAAACAAATTTCCAGATTTTTTTGCAAATAACTAAAGAATTCACCTCTTTCATTGCACTTACTTGTGCAAAAAAGTGCATAAGAAAATAGTTTTTAGCGTGGTGCACATCATTTTCTTTTGTGGTCCTATGCAAGATTTTGCACAAAATTTTGCAACAACACATGCAAAATACAGTTTTTCAGAATTCAAATTATAAATATGTTTGACTAACAATTTTTTTTGAAGCATTTCCTTTCAAATTTCTAGTTTTCTACAGCATAAAAATGGTTTGTAGGATGCTTGACGAAGACACCTTTAGCAGAACAACTTGAAACACGTACTAACTGTGTGATTGCAAGACACTTGCCAAAGATATGTATGAAACCCACTTAAAATGTTATGTCTTCTTTTTTCTTTCCACACATAGTATAATTAGGGCTTGTGAACTTCGTAGAGTGCAAGACAAGGGAATAGGGGAGTATGTTCTTTACTACTTGGAATTGACACCCAAGAGTAAATCAGAAACCTAGAAGCCTCTGAAAGATGATACCTAAGGGAGGCAAGCAAGTTAGTGGTTCTCTAGTGCCAGTTTGTTTTATGAAGGGATGATGATTTCCTTTTAGGGAATCAAAATCTTGAGAAAGGATAGGTCTGGATCAATTAAGCTAACTCATTGATTAACATGTCTTGCATGTTTAGTCAAGGTGATGAGGTAGAGGAGTATGCTCTTTCCCCTTCAGGGAAATTAGAAAATTGGATCCTTAGATCCGAACTACCTGTCCAAGTCAACCCCTAGAGGGCCTATCGAAGTGATCCAACCTCTAGGAATGACCCAAGTGAGCACACTCCTTTCACCAGAGATTCTAACTCACTATAATAAGGAGCTTTGTAGAGCAAAAGAATTCAAAGCCATATTAATTTCCTCTTCTTCATTCTGATATCGCATATCAAGAAGAGGCTTTGTTTGTTGCACTAGTCAGCACTGACCCCAGTCTTGCTATTCAAGTGTGTACACTTTTAGATGTTGGTGTGGGCTGCTAGCCTCAACTTTCCTTGCAAAGCCACCAAGGGTTAATATAAATGGAAACCAAGTAAAAACCTCTTAGTTAATTACTACCAGGTTCACCTTTGAAAGGGGGCATAATCTTTGTACAAGGATAGGGAAGAATCTCTCTTGTAGAACTCACCATAGGCATGTACCTAGGTGTTGGAAGGTGGTATATGTACTTGAGCCCTACCACAAGAGTGTTCATTTAACTTATACACTATTGAGCCCTTGGAATACACCAAAAATATGGCACCCTCTAGTGGCGTGACACAGTTGTGTGAGGTGAACGCATGCACATAAGTTGTGGGACAAAGGTTTTTCTTCCTCTACCATTTTTGGTTTTAGAGATAAAGCATGTTTGTTATTGATTCTTTAAACTTGTCCAAACTTGTTAAACAAACTGAAGGTCAAGACTCCCCCATCCCTTCGAGTTGCTTTTTCCTTGGTTGAATTTTTTGTGACTACTACTTGCTTCCTGTATTATTTGAAAACAAACTGTCTTATTCAAAACCAAGATGTTGTTCAAAAACTTGAAAACCATCTTGCTATCTATCTGAAATCTATCAAAACAACCAACAATCTATCCAAAACTATCTGAAACCTACAAAATCTCTTCAAAATTATGTCTTAGTTGTTAGTCTGATCCCTATTTTCGTGCCCAATTTTGCAAAATTTCATGTGAGAACCTTTAGAGTCAGCACTTCTTCATGTGACCTTGTCCAAGTCCTCACACAATCCATGCAAGATCTTGTAAACTCTACCTATTTATGTCAGAATCTTGTCCTTTTTTGTCAATCTAGCACATCCTCATGTGGCTCTATACAAGTCCTCACATGAGAAACCTGGTCCAAAATTGCTATTCTAAGTCTTCACTTGCTTCATTGTATTTTCTCACATGGTTCCTTGAGAATATTTGCATGAGATCTTGTCTTAAATCTATCAAACTGTCTAGTCGGAGCTATCTATGCTCTAAGTTTGGTTTGTACCTGAACATTTTAAATCTTTTCTCTTTGCAAATAGTGTCAAATAGCAACATCTTTCTTAGCTAAAAACATGTGACCTACACTCAAACTAGTCTCATCTCTTAGTTATCTTGTCCTTGTCCTCTTGTATTTGTCATACTCTGTGTCATGCTAGTCATAATCTTTGGTTGTTTTAGCCATTACTCAAATGACTTGTACCTTAGTATACAACATTGTTATCTCACTTTTTGAGACTACGTTCTAGTGTGGTCCTTGTCTAGGTTTTTGCCTTTTATCCTTGTCTATGATTGTGGCAACAAGAAGTGAAAACATGTTTTATCCCCTTATACTTAGATGAGGTAGAGCTAGGGTTCATAATCATAGCAGAGGTCACTTTCCAATTTATACACGGTCTATGTCCAATTCATCTAGTGAGGAGTCTTCACGATCACCTTCACCTATCAGATCACCTCATGTTGAGAGAACATTCTCCATAAACTTACAACAAACCAGGAACCCCTTGTATCAAGAGGATACTGAAAATAGCAAAGGTCATACGTCTCCTAACAACACAACTAAATTATTACTCAGGGGACCTTTCCAACAAAAACACACTAAAACTTATCACATTCCTACAATGGTTGATCAAGAACTCAAACATGGAGAACATAATAGAGACCAATATCAACATAGGAATGAAAAACATAAGGAAGATTTTACTGATGACACTAAGGAGGAGATAGAAACACTTCCTGAACACATCAAAAAATGTTGTAAGGACAAAAACTTATAGAAAGTCATAGAAATCCTACTTAATGAAGAAAAAGAGAAATACTCTATCAAAATTGCTCGAGAGGGAGCCAAGCTGCCTCATCACATTAATGTTGAAACTATCATTACACCTAAAGAGGAAACTAAAACTTCCAAACTGCAAAAACAACTAAAGATCATGCAAGAATAGTTAGCCCAAATGGTGTGTGATAAAGACAAACCTACAAAAACATACACCTTAGACACTCTTTGTCCATTCCCTTTTGACAAGAGTATAGAGATACCTCCTTTTCCAAGAGGGGTTGATTTACCTAAGTATGATAAATGCTTCTGAACTACTGATCCCCTAAGACCATTTTCGAGAATTTCATGCCTTGTCTATGGAATTCATGCATAATCAGGCATATCTCATGCATCTACCCCTAAGAAGTCTAGGTGGTTAGGCTATGAAGTGTTTTTCACACTTGCCTACTAGCATCAAAATGTTCAATGAGATTTCCAACTTGCTTGTTCAATAATACTCTCACAACATACAACACTCGGTTAACATTCAAGACTTGTGTAACCCTAATCAGAAAGTTGGGTAACCTTTCCTCACATTCCTTCAGAGATGGAGGCAACTTTACACCAAATATTCACAAAAGATACCTAAAATGGAAAAGCATGAAATCTTCACTAATAATCTCCTACTTGATTTTGGGTATAGAGTTCAACTTCAAGGTCCACACACCCTTGAAGATATGGTCACAAAAGCTATCTATATAGAGGAATTCATGGTCAAAAAGGGTTAACTAACCCTTCAAAAGGATGCTAAACAAGGATCCACTTCTAATAAGGACAAATCCAAGTACATGAACAAGAACTGAGAGGTTATGCATGATGGAGTTGTTGACAACATTACTCCTAAACATGCTAAGGCAGTCTTTGATCTTACAAATAATCTCAAAGCATCCAAGAATGTTTATAAACCTCCTTCTGACAATAAGATGTCTAGAAACAAACCCAAGACCACATCTTGGGTCTCACACCCAAAATGAGAATATACACTTCTTGATGAACATTTAGATGTGGTCTATAAGACCTTGCTACAAAACAAGCTCATTTCTCCATTGGATAACTCTCATCCTTATGATCCATAACCACGACCACCATGGTGGACCAAAACCACATTTTGCAAATATCACCAAAACAAAGGTCACAAAACTAGTAACTACATCAACTTGCATCACAAAGTCCAAGACCTAATTGATGATGGTGACATTGTTGTGGATGGACATAACAAGAACAAAAATCACAAGGCTTTCAAGGAGCCATTCCCATCTTATGAAAAAGGAGAAAACTCAAAATAGAAATCTCATAACAAGATCAACTATCATACTCTAATGATGATGATGAGATAGTCCACATGGTTGAACCTGTGGGTGCTAAGTATTGTGATGTTACCCATCAAGGTCAAACAAGACAAAACTAAACCTAAGACACCATTTGTCTTAAGGGGCCCTACTTACAACAAATCTAACAATGAGATATTGCAATCTTATGCCAATGATGTTATACGTTCTCGTGCTAAGTTGGTACTCAAAAGCCCTACACCTTCTACTCATGATCTAGAACAACAAAAAGACAAATCTCTTGCTAGTCCATCTAGCAAAGAAATTAAATATGCAATAACTTCTGTGGCTACTAGCTACAATATCCTCGATTAGATACAACAAACTAGTGCTCAAATCACAATCTTTGAGCTGCTCAAAATCTCATCTTCTTACAAAAAAATTCTTGACAAAGCCCTCACTGAGGCAAACGTACCTCAAGATCTTGATCTTTAGAGGTTCCAATCTATGGTAGGTCATCTAACCTCACCTTACTATATGTTCTTCTTTGAGAAGGATGACAATTCATTGACTCATCTACATAATCAACCTTTACATATTTAGGTCATGATACAAAATAAACATGTTTGTCATGTGCTCATTGATAATGGAGCGAGTTTAAATATTGTCTCTACTACTCTGCTTAGACAATTGGACTATTCTAAAGAGCCCATTGATCCTCGTTGCAAGATAACTATCAAAGCATCTGATGAAGTCAAGAAAAAATCTTTAGGTCTTGTGATGTTGCCTCTTTGTGTTGGTCCTATAGAAAGGGATGTCACTTGTCAAGTCATTGACATTCCCTTGGCTTAAAATATTCTTCTAGGAAGACCATGGATACATGAGATGTGAGTTGTGACTTCCACTTACCAACAATGCATAAAATTCCCATTTCATGGCTCTAAAATCACCATACCTACAAGTACTAGCTATACCTATAACATGCTGAAATCTATAGACCATCATAATAACAAGCTGAAGCAAATTGAGTAGTCACTCAAGCTAAAAGAACTAGAATCGATGAATATCACATAGAAATAGTTTTGCCTCTAACATCTCTTCTTGAGTCTCCCCGTCATTATGGGAGACCATCTAAAGCGAAGAGACCTTTTGTGTTGACACCTCAAACTAATTATGATGGTACTTTTGTCAAAGCTACTATATCTCTTGAGAATGAAGCTGAAAATAGAGAAATTGCTACATGGATATACAAAGAGGAGACTCCAATTAATGTCATAGAATAGTCTTGTGAAATTACTCCTAAAAAGTATGGTCTTGGTCTTAAACTCATGAAATTATTTGGCTAAAGAGGAACTAGTCCTATTGGATGCAACAAAAATGGTTTGATTGATCCTATCAAAGCGATAGCTAGAAGGAATTGAGACACATCTAGTCTAGGCTTCAAGAAGATTCCCTTCCATCTAGAGATTAACAAATTCATACTAGAACTTGAGAGTTCATCTCAACATGAGTTACAAGTTGAGTCTGATGACCATGAAGACAATATTGATGATGAGGATCCTTATCCTTATCCAGTTCTTGATGATCTAGATAAATTCTTTGTAGAACCAGATGACTTTATACCACATGTTAGTACCATGGATGGTGATAGTAACTCTTCTAATGATACTACTAATTCACATCCTACCCAAAAAGAACAAGAAGAGTCAAATAATGCTTTACACATTGAGTACCTTTCTAAAAATCTAGATGACGAAGGTTTTGGAATTATAGATGGAGTAACTAAGAGGGGGGGTGAATCAATTACCACAAAAATAAGTCCACAAACCCCTTAGATGTCTTAAAACTCAATTAATGTTGTTACTCAATAGCCACATAGAAAAATGTTGTAACTCGATAGATTAACTTGTTACTAATCTTTAAGCATTCATAATTATTAACATGCATGCAAAAGAAACTAACATGAACACAAGAGACACTAGATTTAACATGGAAACCCAATATGGAAAAAACCACCAAGTAACTAGTTACCAATTTTCACTCTTCTGAAGTGAGCCTTGTTAGGAGCCAACCTTGTTAAAGGTTACAAAACACACTATTAGGTGTGACGTGGTTAGAGGATTTAATCACCCTATTAGGAGTGGCCTTGCTAGAGGACTTTAAAACAATTCAGTAGAACTACCCACCTTGTTAGAGGATTTACAAAATGGTTGTTAGACCAACTCTATTAAGAGATTTAGGAATTACTGCTACAATAGTGAGAAAGTAATAATAAGTGACTTGAATGAGATGCAACTAAACTTTTTTGATACAAATCTCTTTTCTGCTTCAATAGATCCTAACTAATCGAATAAAATTATATTTCTCCTCAAGGATATCTAATCCTTCTTCAAAATTCACTCACATTTATTCTTCACAATCAACTCATTTGCATACACTCTCATTCATACATCCATTCATACATTTGAAAGCACAAATTGACCTTTCATTTATACATTATAGATTGTCAAGTCAGCTCAATTACAACTTACATTTACTGATAAACCATGCATCGGTCGGCTATAAACATTACATTAAACAAATAAGCTTTATTCCCCAAAATAATGAAATCCTTCATTAGCTGACCTAGCTTGATAAATACTACTCCAGAAATGATTTTTAGTGTTAACCAAGTGAAGCTTGGTAAACACTGTGAAATTTGCAAAATCCTTTAGAGACCGAGTGAACTTAGTAAGAACTAATTTTCCTTAGTTGACCTTGTGAGCTTGGTAGAAACTAATTTCTTCCACAGAAGCCTTCAGCACCCGAGTGAGCTCGGTAGAAACTGACTTCACAGTGTAACCTCCAGAAACACTCGGTAGACTTTGTAATTCTCTTTGCTAACCTTCTGAGCTTGGTAGACTCTATCTTTTTCCTTGTTGACCAATTGAGCTCAGTAGACTCTGACTGATAACTGATATGACATTTTTGTAACATCAAAGACAATACACAATTGAATAATTGTATCCAATAATCTCCCTCTTTGGCATTGATGGCAATACAACATGTCATAGCAGAATGAAATTTGAAAACAAGTCTTTTCTGACAGAATGTTTCTCCCTCTTATATTTCATTCCTCAAACTCCTCAAATACAGTAATCTCCCTCTATGAAGGAATTACATAACTTCTTTACAAACATCAAATTTCGTAAAGATATGATAGTATAGTCTCCCTCTTTGACAAGACAAACTAGATGAATAGCAATGTACCTTATGTATTGATTCATATGTAATATTTTCATGGTTATTCTGCATCTACTAAAAGATTTTCAACTTGATACCTGTTGATGCAACACTAAATCTTTATTTTAGTGAGCTTCAGATAGGGGAATGACCCCTAACTTACCTCTTAGATACAAAAATGCATCCTTAGGTAAAGGCTTTGTGAATATGTCAGCAATTTTTTCCTTTGTGTGGACATATTCCAATATTATCTCCTTATCCTACACCAATTCTTTGACAAAGTGATAGTTTATTGCAATGTGTTTGGTTTTTTAATACATCACTAGATTTATGGATATGTTAATTGTTGGAAATATTTAGGATAAGATAGGTTACTAAGAGGGGAGGGGTGAATTAGTAACTTATAAAACTTTTAAACAATTCAACATTTTAACCATTCACCATTCATTCATCTAATCTACTACATAACTAAAAGATCACACATTCACTGCACATGAACATAGAGATTTGGTGACCCAGAAACCTTCCAAATAGAACATAAAACTGGGGTGGGGATGATGTCCACAAAACTTCAATACTATAGTATAAAGTTGGCCTATTAAGGCTTACAATGATCACTTTTGGTGATCTGCCCTATTAGGAGCAAGTAGGACTGTTAGATCCACCTTGTTAGAGGATTTACAAATATACATGAAAGTATGCACTCTGTTAGGAGGTTTATACAAAGGTTGTTAAGTCTACCCTATTAAAGGAATTACAAAACTGATTCACCTGTTAGGATGAAATAGTGGATCTACTTACAAACTTGATTTTTTGATTAGATCCTTGAAGTATAGATCACCTCTTGTGACTAATGAATATTTACTGCTCCTTGTAGACCTTGTTGAATACTCAGCTCTTCTGCACATTTGCAAAATATTACATGTCTCTCTTGATATCCATCTCTCTCTTTCTTGCAAATGATATAATACATTATATACCATCCCAATAATTATAATTGCAAGGTCAACCAAAACACAAGTGAACAAAACATTACAAAGTCAACTAGATAGTAGAAAACTTAAGTTCCTTAAGCTAACTTGATGACCTTTTGATACTCGATATCCACTACGTTACTCGGCATCGTCATGCACTCGGTAGAAGTAGAGGCTTGGTTCATACTAGCCACACAACACTGCTTAGAACTTGGTAGCCATTGGTGACTCGGTAGATATAGTGTCACTTGGTAGAAGCTAACTTCTTGATTTACCTTTCTTTGCTCGATGAACACTGAGTACTTCATTTACCTTTTTCACTCGGTAAACATTGTGTCCTTTGGTTACCTTCTTCACTCAGTAAACACTAAGTGCTTTGTTTACCTTTTTCACTTGGTAAACGCTGCTAATCTTCTCATTCACTCGGTATCCTCTGGTATGCTCAGTGAGAACTATTTACCTACTGAACTTATAAGGTAACCACTGAATGCTCGGTATACACTGTAGACTAAGTGATGAGCTAGATAAGCATTTAGAATTGAATAAGCATTTGCACTAATGACAAATATACCATAACTCCAACAATCTCCCCTTTTGGCATTAGTGACAAAAATACTTATGAGCCAAAACTTATGTGCAAAATTTGACATGCTAATTTACATATATCTCCCCCATACAATATGCACAGATTATTTACAAATATCTCTATCTTTACACATGGCTTCCTTATTTACATATATCTCCCCCTTTTTGACAATAATGCCAAATTACACAATATGTATTTACATAGAGACACCAAAATGAGAGATAAACTCAAAATGTACCTTGAGAATAAGAACCAAAGTCTTATCCCAATTTTCTTGCAAAATTTTGTAGGTGGAGAGTGCTATTTGAATTTTAGTTGAGAGTTCAATCATATGATCTGCAACTGAGAAATTTCTGTCATGGATCAATGCTTTGGAGTAGACAATGGGTTTCTGCATTGTGTCCATGATAGGAAGGATCATATTTTGAATGTCAATCAAGGTAGACCTGATCCTTGCTTCCTCTCTCAACAATTCTACCTACTTTTCTGACAAAAATCTGATTCTGAGATGATGGGATGAACTTGAATTGGGGTCAAGTTGCATCATTTAGGCACTGACCTTCATATCCTCATCAATTTTATTCAATTTTTCTTTGATCTCCTTGGTGTACTCAATAACATCACAAAGTTTGGCAAAAAGTGAAGTTACATTATTAAAAGAATTTTCAAGATTGACCAAAATTGTGGACAATTCTACCTATTTTATTACAATTTGTTGAGAAATGTGCTCAAGCACCTTATTATCAAATTTCCTTTCAGCCTTTTCAATCAATTTTTCTTGACTAGAGTGTCCTCATTGAATTTATTTACAGCCTCTTCTAACTAAATCAAAATGTGTTGAGTAGAATCTACTTCAACACCTATAGCATCTATAATTATATTCTTGGCATTCTCAATTATTCTGTATTCCTTATCCCTTTCAGATCTTAACTACTTCTGCGTAGCTTTCATCTCTATTAGTTGACTAACATACCTCATCTCTTCAATGGTAGTATTTTCATAGTCAATCTTTGGAATCACTATCTCTGTGTCTAAGTCAATATCTTCTGGAATTTCCTTTCCAGTGATCAAAAGTCTTAATGGATGCTTTTTTTTGACTTCTTTGATGACAATAGACACAATAGTGGAGATGGAAGGACTAGCAATAAAAACTAGGATAGGACTTGAGGATTGAATGCCAATAGAAGTATTTACCAAATCAAAAATTGAAATGCTTCCCAAAAATGATGATACACTTGATATAGCAATATCTAAACTAATTGGATTTAAAGTAGATGCAGATAATGCTGTCAAAATTGTAGAACAAGCTAGAACTAACAAAATTTTAGAACTTATTGTTATACTGACTGATGATGATGGAGTTGAGGAAGTTGGCTCAGGAGCTGAAGAAGTAACAATTAGCTCAGTAGATGAAGTGCTTAGCACATCTATCTCTAATACCTGGAGCTGGGAGGAGGTCGGTGATGATTGAGCAATTGATCTAGCAATTGTGCTCACAACCTCACTTATACAAGCTATCTCCTTAGTGGATGAAATAATTTTTGGTGGAGAGTAAGGAAGGGATACAATAACTGCTGCTGCAATTTTTACTTGATCATTTTCCTCCTTATCTTCCTCTTTAGCTTCTTCCTCCATTCCTTCGTCCTCCTTTTCTTCTTCCATTAGTGCATGCAACTCTCTTGGTGAGACTATGATGGATGGAGTGCCATTAATGTCATCACTGTCACTGCTGTCATCATCCTTGATTTCTATCGGTTCTTTACTGGGCTTATGTAGATGATAGATGTTCTTCCACATAGTTGTAGCATAATTTACAACATGCTCAATGTCTTTGATTAAAATCAAACAGGTGTAAAATCTGATCATCATTTTACCTTCATGGCTTTTCATTGCAGTCTTTATTTCTACTCTAGTGAGACTTGGTTGAAGATTCTTCAGATATTTCTCATAGATGTCTTTTACCATTTGGGTGGCTGACTCCCATCTTGGTTGCAATCTCTCTAGTAGTTCTTTTGAGATTTGGGAGGCAACCTAGTCTGGGGAGTATTTCCATTTACCCATCTTGGAGAGTACTAGTTCCTCAATCTGCATTTTCTTAGCATCTGTTCTTGTTTCAAATTTTAATGCCTTGAAATTTGCGATGCCTTCTCCTTCTTCCAATTGTTTGAGCCTTTCTTTAAATGTGGGTGCAGGCCTGACCAGTATAGGTTCCTGTTTGCTTTTTCTGGTTCTCGTTGTGAATACTGCAGTAGGCTTCTTCTTAGGTTTGATAATGATTACCTTACCTTTCTTCTTTGAAGGTTCTTCTTTAGATTCTTGTTCTTCTTTTTCTTCTTCTCCTCCTTCTTCTTCATCATCTTCCTCATCCTCACCTTTTCTTTCTGTTAGCATGAAAGGACCAGTTGCAGTTTTCAATTTGGCTATCTTCCTCTTGCCTTTGCTTATGGCCTATGGTAGCTTGATTTCAAGCTCAATTCTGGCCTTTGTTTCATCATAAGTTCCAAAAATTGGTTTCCTTGGGTCTACTGGCTCATTTACCAGTGCTTTTATGATGTCTCTGGCTTCATCAATATTTACCTCATAGGGAAGAGGTTTCACCCATGCAACTCAGTGTCTGACTACCTGAATGTATAGCTTTTCACAATCAACCATAAAGCATACATCATCTCTGTAATCTTCAACTAGTTTTGGAAGAATTCAAAACCTATTGTTCATTCTCTCCTTGAAGTCTTCAAAATAGTTATCCATGACTTTATCAAAAATTTCACCCATTTCTGCTATGAACTCATTAATCTGATATAAAATTGGAATGTCTTTTCTCCATACTACTGTTCCTTTTGATGGAAAGAATTTTTGCACATAAAAGAACAAAAAAATTAACAAAGAGCCAAATTTACAAGGGTTACTCTTTGAAGTCCTAATACTTTCCATGTTCTTGTTTAACTATTTCAACAGCAAGTCTGCCAAGTCATATTCCAGATTTTTCTTTACTACCTTAAATGCTAAATCCATAGCCTCACATGGTACACTATTCAATCTACTAGAACTATATAGTTTATATGCAATAACATAAATGCAAAATTTGAGTTCCATGTTAGATATATTGTTAAGCTTTAGTCCTCTTTCATCCCATTCTGCTAGGGTTTTCTTCTGCAACTCATCTTGACCTAGGGTTTTAGTGGTTTTGGCTTTGCTAAGCATACGCAAACCTGTGATCTTATGAATCATCTTCTTGGTTATCAATACAGGTTGCTCCAACCACAACTGACCATTATGTACATGGCTTAGAACATATCTCACCCATTTAACTTGGAAGTTCCTTGGTAGGTGTGTAATGTGGGTCAAGCCTTTTTCTTCTAAGTGTTTATGCTCAGGTTTTAGGGCTCCATCAACACATAATTGACCTAGGGCATTGTCAATATCTAATGTACAAATTTCTTGAATAGTGTATTTGAAATGAGCTTGAATATCATTAATAAGAAGTACCTTAGGTGGAATTTACGATTGAGCTCTAAGTGGATCAAGTGATTCAACAATTGTGGGCACAAGTTTGAATTTTGGGGCTTTCCATTTGACTCCTTTCATGAGCATTTCAGAACCCCTTTTCATCTTGCTACTACTAGTGCTTGTGAATGCCATAGCTGCTCGGTAAGTATAAGAAAATCTTGAACAAATTCTCCACTTGAAAATCACTTGAAATTGCTTGGAATTTGCTCTAGATTCGTTGGAAATATCTTTGGTCTGAAATCGCGATGAAGAATGAAATTGAATTCTACCCTTTTGACAAAAATATTGTCATTAATGCTCGATACGAAGGTAGATGTGATGACATAGTGCTTTCTAGTCTATCATTCACTTGCTTAGTAGAAGCTTGCAACTCGGTGATCAAACAAAACTTTTAGTTACTCCTAACCTAGCTCGAAAGGGTCTTCAACTAACCTTTCTCGGTAGATGCAACACGATGAATGATAACTTTTCTTTGATTCTTGTATCTGAAATACTAATTTGATCATTTGCACTCTTTCACTTTGAAACTAATTAAGATATGGCTAGAAGATGGAGTTCTTAATTTTTCTTAAATCTACTTGGAAATGGTGGAGTCACCCATTTCTTGAGTGACATGACCACTATTTGAACTGTCTTGCTCAGTAGATTTAGGAATCCACTGTTGTCTCATCTGCTTCTGAATGTTATCAGCTTTAGCTTTCTTTTCATCTTCAATTCTTTCAATATTCATGCAATTCTTGGCTATATGACCAAGTTTAGTATATGTGTAACATCTTATGGTTGTATCCTTCTTTCTTAGGTGATGTCTTGCACAGTTTATCCCAATGTGTCCATATTCTCCACAATAGTGACACCTACACCAAGTATTGTAGTCCCATCCAAATATTGCCTTAACAAATTGTTCAGTTGGATTGAATGATTTGGATCTGCATTGAAATGCCTTGTGACCATGCTTCTTGCATTTGTGACAATTTCCTTCAAACTTTGGCTTGTCCTTGCATTCATTAGCTCTATGACCATGCTGGTTGCAACTGTAGCATTTGCCACTAAATTTTCCTTTTCCATTACTCCAACATTTGTTTGATGTATGACCTATCTTGTCACAATGATTGCAAGTGGATCTTTGATTCTTTTGGGCACCTTGTTTGGAGATTTCACCTTCTCCCTTGTAACCAAGACCAGTTTTACCTTTTTGTCTATGAAAGTTTTGCTCACTTTTTTGATTTAATTGAGTCATGTCTATTTGAGATTTCATCATTCTTTCATTGACTTTCCTTTCAGTGATCAAGTCATTTTCCAAACTTTCATTAATTTGTCTTTCAGATCTCAGATCACTTTGTAAGCTTGCATTGATTTGTCTTTCAGTGATTAAATCATTTCTCAAACTTTCATTCTCAAATCTTAGATTCATAATTTCTTCATTTGCATTAGATAGTTGACCTACAAGATCTTCATGCTGAAGGGATTGATTATTTCTTGCCTCTAAGTCTTCATTTTCCTTGTTTCTCTGTTCCAAAACTTCACATAGCCTGATGGATTGGATTTCTTGTTCTCTTTTAAGCTTTCCTACTTCTTCCTGCAGAGAACCATTCTTTGCTAGGAGTTCTTTGATTAATTCATTAGCTTCATTTGAACTATTTGATGGTAAAAGGTCTTCAATCTTTTCTTCAACATACTGGTGATCATTCATTTGTCTTGCAAGTTCCTTCCTTCTTTTTAGAGATTGAGAAAGATGCTCCTTTGCTTCTTTGAGTTGAGCCTTAGCCATTTCAAGATCTAGCTTTTCATTTTCAATAGATTTGTCAAGTATGAATATCTCCATTATCCTTGATCTTTGCTCGAGTTGTCAAAATTTATCTTGTGAACCACAAAACTTTGATACCTATTGTTGGAAATATTCAGGATAAGATAGTTACTAAGAGGGGAGGGGTGAATCAGTAACTTATAAAACTTTTAAACAATTCAACATTTTAACCATTCACCATTTATTCATCTAATCTACTACATAACTGAAAGATCACGCATTCATTGCACATGAACACAGAGATTTGGTGATCCAAAAACCTTGCAAATAGAAAGTAAAATTGGGGTGGGGATGACGCCCACAAAACTTCAATACTGCAGTATAAAGTTGGCTTGTTAAGGCTTACAATGATCACTTCTGGTGATCTGCCCTATTAGGAGCAAGTAGGACTGCTAGATCCACCTTGTTAGAGGATTTAAAAACATACACTGAAGTATGCACTCTATTAGGAGGTTTATACAAAGACTGTTAAGTCTACCCTGTTAAACAATTTATAAAACTGATTCACCTATTAGGATGAAATAGTGGATCTACTTACAAACTTGATTTGCTGATTAGATCCTTGAAGTATAGATCACCTCTTGTGACTAATGAATATTTACTACTCCTTGTAGACCTTGTTGAATACTTTGCTCTTTTGCTGATTCACAAAATATTACATGTCTCTCTTGATATCCATCCATCTCTCTCTTTCTTGCAAATGATATAATACATTATATACCATCCCAATAATTATAATTGCAAGGTTGGCCAAAACACAAGTGAACAAAACATTATAGAGTTGGCTGGATAGTAGAAAACTTGAGTTCCTCAAGCTAACTCGGTGACCTTTTAATACTCGGCATCATCATGCACTCGGTAGAAGTAGAGGCTCGATTCATACTAGCCACACAACACTGCTTGGAACTTGGTAACTATTGGTGACTCGGTAGATATAGTGTCACTCGGTAGAAGCTAACTTCTTCATTTACCTTGCTTTTCTCGGTGAACACTGAGTCCTTCATTTACCTTTTTCACTTAGTAAACATTGTGTCCTTTGTTTACCTTCTTCACTCAGTAAACACTATGTCCTTTGTTTACCTTTTTCACTCGGTAAACATTGTTGATCTTCTCATTCACTTGGTATCCTCTAGAATGCTCAATGAGAACGGTTTACCTACTAAACTTATAAGGTAACCATTGAATGCTCAGTATACACTATAGACTAAGTGATGACCTAGATAAGCATTGAGAATTGAATAAGTGTTTGCATTGATGACAAATATACCATAATTCCAACATTTAATTGCACTTGTATTGTCACAAAACATAACAACAGGTTTTTTGATTTCTTCCTTCATACCTTCCAATAATTGTTTGAACCAAACAATATTAGAACAGTTTACTGCTACTACAACAGACTCTACTTTTGATGTGGATTGGGATGTAAAAAATTTCTTTTTACTTGTCCAAGAAACCAACCTTTTTCCAAAAAAGAAAGCTCCTCCACTTGTACTTTTTCTATCATCAACGTTTCTTGCCCAATCTGCATCAATAAACACTTTCAAATCTAGATTGCCTCCAAATTTGTACTATAATTCATAATTGTTAGTTCCTTTCAAATATCTCATGATCCTTTTGATTGCCATCATGTGATTTTCTCTTGGTTTTGTTGAAAATCTTGCTACAGTACCAACTATAAGGGCAATATCTTTCCTTGTATGCACTACATACTGCAACTTTTCAATCATAGATCTATATAATGTCTAGTCCACTTCCTTTGATTCATCATCCTTGGTAAGTTTCAATCCTGTACACATAGGAGTCCCAACTAGTTTGTAGTCTTCCATACCAAACTTTTTCAATATTTCCTTGATATATTTAGATTGACTGATATAGATGTCATTCTTACTTTGCTGAATTTGAAGACCAACAAAGAATTTGATCTCACCAAACATTGACATCTCAAATTCCTTTTTCATTTATTCTAAAAATTCTTTGCAAATATCATCATTTTCTATGAACAAAGTATCATCCATAAATATCTCTACTAAAATAATCTTATTATCTGGTCCTTCCTTGATATACAAGCTACTATTATCATTAGTTCTCAAAAAACCAATCTGAATAAGATAGTTATGTAGTCTTTCATACCATGCTCTAGGGGCTTGTTTCAGACCATACAATTCTTTATGTAATTTGCAGACCATGTCCTTGTCTGGATCAAAAAAACCTTTAGGCTACTCATTGTACACCTCCTCATCCAGTGTACCATTGAGAAATGTTGACTTGACATCCATCTAATAAACCTTAAATCCTTTGTATGCAGCATATGCAAGTAAGGTCCTGACACCTTCCAATCTTGCAACAAGAGCAAAAGTCTCTCCATAGTCTATTCCTTCTTCTTGAGAGTATCCTTTGCATACCACTTTAGTTTTGTTCCTTGACACCTTACCATCTTCATTCAACTTATTTTTGAATACCCACTTAGTTCCAATCACATTTTTGTATTTAGGCATGGGTACAAGAGTCCATGTTTTTTTTTCTCTATTTGCTCTATCTCTTCATTCATAGCCTCAATACAACTTTCATTTTCTAATGCATCTTTGACACTTCTAGGTTCAAAATCAGAAAGTAAACAAGTACTTTTCAACTTACTTCTTGTCATAGTACCTCCTGATTTATCACCAATGATCTGATCTAGTGCATGATGTCTCCTAACATGCTTAACTAATACAGGTTTCTTTCCTATTGAATGCTTTGTATTCTCATCCTCTTGTACTTTAGCTTTAGGTTTTGGCTATTCTATATGTTGCTCAGGTCCTTTAGACTTGATAGGCATTGACTTAGTAGCATCAAAATGTGACTCAATTTCCCGTAGCTCGGTTTGAACTTCTTGCAACTTAGTTACTAAAGACTCGAGAATAGAAGATTTCTAACTAATAAGTGTATTTGGCACCGTATCAGGTTCAATGAAAACAAATCTCCTATAATCTTCTAGTTCCCTTCTACTTTCTTCTTCAATTCTTTCTACAAACTCAACTTTCACATGTGCACTTTCTATGACTTTGTGAGTAGACAAGTTCAAATATCTATATGCTTTACTTTTGCAAGAATATCCCAAAAATATTCTTTCATCATCTTTCACATCAAATTTACCTTTTCTAGATTCTTTCAAAATGTAACATTTTCTTGCAAATACCTTTAGATAGCTTACATTAGGTTTATAGCCAAATCATAACTTATAGGGGGTTTTGAATGAATCTTTCTTTAGCTATACTCGGTTCAAGGTATGAATTGCAGTGTTGATAGCTTCCTTCTAGTATTTGGTAGCAATGTTCTTTTCAATCATTAAGGTTCTTGCATAGTCCATGATAGATCTATTCCTTCTTTTAGCTATTCCATTTTGCTTAGGAGTTCTAGGGGCTGATATATGTCTTTTGATCCCTCTTTCAATGCAAAAGTTATTGAACTCATGTGAAATGAATTCACCACCTCTATTTGACCTCAAGCATTTTAGTCTTTTTTCTATTTTCTTCTCAACTCTAGCCAAATACCATTTGAACTTCTCAAATGCATCTGATTCCTCTCTTAGGTACATGATAGTTATCATTCTTGAGTAATCATCAACAAAAAGAATGAAGAAACTTTCACCAGTATAGATTTCAATTCCAATAGGTCCACGCAAATTAGTATGCATAATTTCTAAAAATTCTTTAGACTAATAGTTCTTACTTTTGAAGCTAGTCTTTCTTATCTTACTAATTTGACAATTCTTGCGTAGACCAACCTCAGGTTTCTTTATATTGGGAATGCCTCTTACTTTCTTGAATTTACTTATTTTCACCAAGTTATCAAAGCTCACATGACACAACCTCCTATGCCATAACCAACTTTTTTCAACTTGAGCAATAAAACATGAACATTCACCAAGTTCAAGATAGAACAAATTACATTTTGTTTGAGTGCCTGATCCAATCAGCTTTCCTTTGTCATCCAACAATCTTGCTTTTCCATACATGAATTCCACTTTGAATCCATTATTGATTAGTTGTGCTACACTCAATAGATTATTTTTTAGTCCTTCTACCTAATATGCATTATCACATACAAGCTCTTTTTGTTAGTGAGATTCTTCCTCTTCCTTTTATGCAACAAGGTTCATTATTACCAAACCTCACACTATCACCATCATAGTCTTCAAAATGTTCAAACTTATTTTTATCACCAGTCATATGATGAGAGCAACCACTATCTATAATCTATGTATCATTTTTGCTCACATGAGAGATAAGTGTCATTTCCTCATGATTGTTAGACTCATCTTTCACAATATGTACACAATTTCATCTTCATCATCATCAGAATCATTAGAATCCATAGCCATGAAACATGTTTTCTTACCTTTTTCCTTGAATGATTTGAAGTCTTCCTTGCCATTTCACTTATGACCTTTCTTATCATCCTTATTTTTCTTATTTGGGCACCTAGTAGCAATATGTCCAATTTTCTCACATGAAAAATAGATTAGAGGAACCTTACCTTTGTATTTCCCTTTGCCTCTAGAATATTTCATTACTATTGGGGCTTCAACCACCTCAAAATCACTATCAAAACTCTGTTCTAATTCTTCTTCACTTTTTGACTGAGAATCATTTATCTTCTTTCCTTTCTCTTTGAGTGAAAGCTTGGCTTCAAATGTTGATTCAATATTCTTGGTAGTTGGAACATAGTTATCATAGTTGTCTAGCTCAAATGCAATCAATCTTCCAACTATGGCCTCTAAATTTATTTTATGATTTGATTCACATCTTCTTTCTTGAATTACAGAAACTCTAATTGCATAAATGGGAAGTAATGTTCTAAGAACTTTACTTATGACTATTTCCTCTTTGATATCTCCTCTAGAAAATTTGATTGCACTAACACTTGCTTTGACAATTTCAACATATTTTGCAATGTTTTCATCCTCTCTCATCCTCATATGATCAAATCATCCTCTTAAACTTTCTACTTTGGCTCTTCTCACATTATCATACCCTCCATAAATTTCTTTCAGCTTTTTCTAAATTTCAAAGGCAATTTTTCAGTTCTTGACATCATCAAATTCTTCATAGCTTAGGGTAGATGCAATGTCTATCATCATGATGTTATGAGTCTTTTTCTCAACAATGTCATTAGAAAATAATGTACTAGAAGGAGTTACATATAATTCATCTAGATATTTAAATCTTGTGTCTCCAATAGAAGCTAGATGGGGTCTCACAAAACCTTGCCATGCTAAAAAGTTATCCCTGTTAAGCCTTGGAATTTTCCTCTTGTAAGACATCTTGATCTTTAGCTTAGATCTTTGAAATCTTTCTTGCAAGCACCAAAGGCGCTGATACCAATTGTTGGAATTATAGATGGAGTAACTAAGAGGGTGGGTGAATCAATTGCCAAAAAAATAAATCCATAGATCCCTTAGATGTGTTAAAATTCAATTATTATTGTTACTCAATAGCCACACAGAAAAATGTTGTAACTCGGTAGATTAACTTGTTACTGATCTTTAAGCATTCATAATTATTAACATGCATGTAGAAGAAAATAACATGAACACAAGAGAAACCAAATTTAATGTAGAACCCCAATATGGGAAAAACCACCAAGTAACTAGCTACCAATTTTCACTCTTCTAAAGTGAGCCCTGTTAGGAGCCAACCCTATTAAAGGCTACAAAACACATTGTTTGGTGTGACCTAGTTAGAGGATTTAATCACCCTATTAAAAAGTGACCTTGCTAGAGGACTTTAGAATAATTTAGTAGAACTGCCCACCTTGTTAGAGGATTTACAAAATGGCTATTAGACCAACTCTGTTAAGATATTTAGGAATTATTGCTACAATGGTGAAAAAGCAACAATAAGTGACTTGAATGAGGTGCAACTGAACTTTTTTGATACAGATCTCTTTTCTGCTTCAATAGATCCTGATTGATTGAATACAACTCTGTTGCTCCTCAAGGATATCTAATCCTTCTTCAAAATTCACTCACACTTATTCTTCACAATCAACTCATTTTCATACTCGTTCATTCCTACATCCATTCATACATTTAAAAACACAACTTGACCTTTTATTTATACATTACAAATTGTCAAGTCAGCTCAATTAAAACTTACATTTACCAATAAACCATGCATCAGTCAGCTATAAACATTACATTAAAAAAATAAACTTTATTCCCCAAAACAATGAAATCCTTCATTAGCTGACCCAGCTCGGTAAATACTGCTCTGGAAATGATTTCTAGTGTTAACCAAGTGAAGCTTGGTAAACACTGCGAACTCTACAAAATCCTTTAGAGACCAATTGAACTTAGTAAGAACTTATTTTCCTTAGTTGACATTGTGAGCTCGGTAGAAATTGATTTCTGACATAGAAGCCTTCAGCGCTCAAGTGAGCTTGGTAGAAATTGACTTCACATTGTAACCTCCAGAAATGCTCGGTAGACTTTGTAATTCTCTTTGCTAACCTTGTGAGCTCAATAGACTATCTTTTTCCTTGTTGACCAACTAAGCTTGGTAGACTCTGACTGATAACTTATATGACATTTTTGTAACATCAAAGATAATACACAATTGAATAATTGTATCCAATAGAAGGAGAGTTTGTTCCTATCATTGTTGGGAATCCTACCGTCTATCTCCATGCAGTATAGATTCTTGAGAGTATGAATTTGACTCTCTCTAAGAAGCAACTATAGACAAAGACATAGATCAAGTTCATGTCTATGAAAACCTCTCAAAGTAGGTGAATCATCTAGAGTTAGGTTAGATGAGTCCTATCAAACTAGTTTCCTTGAGTCTTTGATTAATGATGTTAGTGCTCAAAGGAATTTGAACATACTTGTGGATGAAGCCGCTCTAGGTCTCAAATTGCTTTTCCAAGAATTTAATGATTATACCATGAACACAATCAAACTTTCCACATCTCTTTCACTCACCTATCCTGAGCTCATAGACTGGAATTCCAATGCATCTAGTGAAGTCCTCACATTCTAGAATGACTATGCTCTTCCCTGCTACTTAAACATTGTCAAACTAGTAACATCTTCCACCAGTGAACAAAGCATCAACATGACTAAAGAAAAAAAAATAGAAGGTTCAATGGTGAAAACCACATTGTGGCAGTGTTTGAACCTAAAGCAATTAAAATAAAAGATGCATCCAAGGGTGAAAACCTCTCTAAGGTGCATGTAGATGAGATATTTGATGCACTTCCTAGTCATTTTTAGGAAAGATCATTAGTGTTGATAGAGCCAACACAACCAATCAACTTGAGAATAAAGGAATAACCTCATATGATACATCTTGCACAATCGCCATCTCCAAAAGAAAAAGAGGAATTCATTGATTTCCTCCAAGAGGAAAAGATAAAATTTGCATGGACATACTCAAACATGCTAGGATTAGATCCTGATCTCATAATGCATCACTTGTCTATTGCACCAAAAGTTAAACTAGCCAAACAGAAACATAGGAAAATGCATCCTCATGTTGCATTATTGGTCAAAGCTGAACTGGAAAATCTTTTGAAAGTAGGTTTCATACATGCTATTATTTATTCTAAATGGATATCAAATTATTTTGGTCTCCAAGCACAAAAAATCTATCAAAGTCTTTACAAATTTATGAGATCTAAACTTAGCATTTCTGAAGGATGATTTTCCACTTCCTAACATTGATATGATAGTGGACATGACAACAAGATATGAGATGTACTCACTCATGGATAGATTTTTTGTTTATAATTAGATCAAAATTGCACTAGAAGATTAGGAAAAGACTACTTTCACTTGTGCATGGAGAACTTTCTATTGGAACATGATTCCATTTGGCTTGAAAAATATTGTTCCTACATATCAGAGGGTAGTTACTATAATTTTCCATGATATTATGCATAAAATAGTGGATGACTATGTAGATGATACTTTGGTTAAGAGTGCAAAACACAATACTCACATTCAATATTTAGGACCTATCCTGGATTGCATGGAGAAACTTAGTCCCAAGAAATGTGCATTTAGCATAACATCTGGGAAATTACTTGGTTACATTGTGTCTGCAAAAGGTATCAAGGTTGATCTAGAGAAAGTTCAAGCAATCATGGGCATGCCTCCACCCTGTAATATTAGTCAAATGAGAGGCTTACAAGGAAGACTTCAATCCATTCGTAGATTCATCTCACTACTGGAAGATAGATCACAACCTTTTACCAAGACTCTACATAAAGGTGTGAAATATAACTAAAGTCAAGATTGTGATCAAACCTTAACACAGATAAAGCAATACCTTGCTAATCCACCAATCTTGATGTCTATCATCTACAGAAAGCCTCTCATTTTATACATCTCAACAATAGAGATACAATCAAATCTAGAAGAAAAATCAAATCATTAGTACTAGATTGTGAAAATTTAATATTATTAAGAAATACATCTCTAGATATCTTGCTAGCCCAAGAAGACAATGATAAACAGGAAAGAGCTATTTACTATCTGAGTCACACATCAATCTCTTATGAGATGAATTACAATATCATTGAGAAGGCTTGCTTGGTAGTCATCTTTTCTTCCCAAAAGTTGAGACACTACATGCTCACCCATACTATGCAACTTGTTGCTAAAATTGATCCACTAAAATACTTACTCAATAAGGTAGCTCTTATCATTGGAACTAAACTGCAAATAGAAAATAAAGAAAAGTTTATGCCCCTAGTCCTCACTTCTCTAGTCAAAAGTGGTATCATCAAGCTGCTCAAAGAGACACAATAAAGTGAAAGAAAAACAAGAAAAGAAAAGTTCAACATATCGAAACATGCTTATCATTTTGAGTTTATTTTCTATGTTATAGGATTGATGTCAAGTGTCAATATCCAAAACATGGATGAAAGAAATTTCTTCAGTAGGGTGATGATAGTAGAGAAACATAGTTAGAACAACTGGTGACTAAAGTCAAAGAGGAATCCTCAATAAGAAAAACCTTAGGAGGAAACTAAGTGACAGTAGGCAAACACAAGTAGAACAACTAGTGACTGACGTGAGAGAGATCTTTAGTGAGAGGAATCTCAAAAAGTCACACTAACAATAGTAGGTAGACGTAGTTAGAACAACTGGTGACTGTCACAAAAGAGACTCCTATGATGCTATAGGGTGTTGCCCCCAAGTTACCGCAAGATTCAATCCATGGACACATGAGTGAAAACATGAAACTTAAATCAGGAAAGCAACTATATAGGAGCTAGAAGATGTGCTATGAGATATAGCATTTGAAACAAGAGGTGCCTATTTACTAGGTTTTCACCTTCTTGGCAGAGATTTCTTTTCTTTTTTGCTACCATGATGACTATTTGCCAGGTTTTCATCAATGGCACTTTTTTCCTTTTTCATTTTTTTTGTTTTTTTCTCTTTTTTGTTTTTTTGTATTTTTGAGTTTTTCAAATATTTTTTGTATTACCAAGGTGCCTATTGCTAGGTTTTCAACAAGGTAATGGTTTTTTTCAAGAATTTTTGCAATTTTTAGATTTTTTTAGGACATTTAAGTATATATAGAGAGAGATTTTAAAACCAGATCAGTTATAGAACCTCTTCAGATGGAGAGTGTTGATGGGATCCTTGAGCACCTCTCCCTCGGCTATAGAAAGTTGGTAAGCACCAGATCCAACCACTACAATAATTATGTAGGGACCAAGCCAATTGAGTTTGAACTTCCTTTTTTGTACTTTTTGTTGTTGATTCTTAGGGTTTTCTCTCAGAATGAGATCACCTAGCTGGAAGTCACATGGCTTAACTTTTTTATTGTAACTTCTAGTCATACATTGTTGATAAGCTCAAAGATGATCAGACACCACTTGCCAACATTCATCTAACAATACTAGCTCTTGAAGCCAAGATATTTTGTAGTTATCATCAATAATGAGGCCCTTCATAGATATTCTCAGAGTAAGGATCTCAACCTCAATTTGTAGCACAACATCTGCTCCATAGACCAACGCAAAGGGAATTGTACTTGATAAGACCAGAATATGGTTTATTTTATCATTTCATTTTCAGTTTGATTTGCAAACTCTCTAAAAGACTTTGATGTTTATGAACATGATTTTTATGATTATTTCATAAAAATATGTGCATAATTACTCTTCAAGATTAAAATGAATAAGCTGTGAAAAGATCTGTCATTTAATTACAAAATAGTGAGAATGATGTTTTTTCTTCCTTGGCTAGGTTGGGTAGTTCTTCTGCAATAATGTGAAATAGGGTAAACTAATTTAGATAACATGTTTTGAAAAAGTTTTGATGTATGTTATTGTTTGAGAGGCACTAATATTTTGCAGATATAAACACAAAGCCAGGTCAACCAAGCAAGAGTCAAAGGGGTTGCTTGCATTAATAGACCAACCCTGAGTAGAGGAAATTAAGGTTTCATGAGCTCCTAAATTACTGTTCTATTTGGTGCTAGAATTAATGTGCATATTGTAATAATCAATGTCATCATTAATTTTGGTAGTTGATGAGTCTTAAATTTAGGAATTATGTTCCTAGTTTGTATTTTAAATAACTAGAAGTTTGTGTTCCAAAAGTGTTAGGTTTTAGTTAGTCATTTTTCAATAGAAAGAAGAAGTTGCTAAGTTTTTAAGTACTAAATATAATCTTGATGATACACCAATATGTATTTTTTTTGTTATAAATAAAAAGATTATTTTAGGTTTCCATCTATTAGTTGTTATACTTCACTTCTCTGTGGGGGCCCACATAAGAAGTGAACTAATTAGTTAGCATAGGATTTATATTTGGTTCGTAGAACCCAAATAGACTATGTTGTTCCTATAGCCACTAATAACAAAATTAGTGGACTATTCCTACAACATAGGTAGTTGAAGTAATTCTTAGTTGTATTTTCATGCTTTATTAAAAATAGATTTGGTTCTCAATTTTAGGATAAATTTCCTATACTTTAAGCACTTGAATTTTTGTAGAGTAGTTCTTAAGTTGAGATAAGTTTGAAGCATATATTTTGCAAACACCATTTCAATTTTATGTCCTTGGTTGATAAATTAAATGAGTCCAAATGAATTGGATAAGAACCACTTGAGATGTCCAATCTTGGGTCAAGTATTCCATTTTTGTAGAATTTTGATCCCTTTCTTTGGCCAAGCATTTTTGGCATCATTGTCAGGGATGGTGTTAATTCAAACTAGTCTTTCTAGTTGTATTTATATTCTTTGTAGAATAAAGTTTAGTAGTAAAGAAGAATGTTATGCATAGAAGATGAGACCACTTAGGCAGATTCCTTCCTTTTGATAATTAGGAAGAACCATTTCATGATGTTCAACCTAAAATAGATGAACCCCAAGGAGAGAACGATGAAGATGAACCCTTTGAAAATCTATTTGCTAACATCGACACTAAATCAAAAGAATCACTCCATCTGAATGAACTTTTTGATAAGCCTGAATATCAAGATAATCCATTAACCATTGTTATCTATCAAGAACCACCTCTTCCTCCAAGAATAGTTGTGCCTACCCTTCCTTTTCCTATCCCACCTCAGCAAGGGAACCAAAATTTGAAAAAAACACCTACTGCCACACTACCAAAATTCTATGGCCTTATTATAGAAGAACCTAAAAATTTTCTCTTTAAATTTGGCATTCTTTGTAGGAGCTATGACTACACAATTGATGCCAATAAGTTGAAATTATTTACCTCTACTCTGAAGGAGGCTGCTCTTCGATGGTCCATGGGGTTGGGTGCAAAATGCTGTAGCAAATCAGACTAAAATGAGTAATTTTTTCCCTCAAAAATATAAAGAATATTGTAGAGGTCAAGATATGAAGGGGGATGAAATTTTTAAAATGTCACAAAAGGAGGGTGAAACCTTAGAAGACTATGTTTCTAGATTCTTGTTTAATTTGTAGCAAAATTCAAAGCATAACCTAAATGAAGAATATAAAAAGCATCTTCACTAGTACATTTGACCCCAATTTTTGGCCAAAAATTTTGACCATCTAATAAATTGGGGTCAATTTGGTCGAAATGTGCGAGGCAACATATACTTTTTGTTAAATGTGAGCCCGTGTTGGTCGAAATTTTGACCAACATGGGTTCACACTATGTCAAAATTGAAAAAAGCACTATTTGCCACCTTAATCTCATTGTTACACAACCTGAAAGATAGCTCGTGCACTCAACCATTTTCTACACTGTGTTTTGTGGCCAGGAGTATGAGCCAAAAGAGTTTTATAGCTTCAGCACCAATAGGGTTTGACATCTTGGGTTCTTTGGTGCTTGATTGTAGCAGAGGAGAGCTCGTGAATGCTTCAAAGTTGACATTGAAAGAGATTTCAGAAAGAAGGCAACGTGAAAGGATTAAATAACACCTAGAAATGTTGAAGAGTCTCCTTCCTAGTGTTACAAAGGCGAGTTGAAGTTTTTTTTATAGATTGACATTTGATTAATCATAATACATTTGATTGAAGTTTTTTTTTATAGTTGAAGTTTTGTTTTATAGATTGACATTTTTTTGTACAAAACTAGATATTGTAAATTCAACTTAACTCATAATACATGCAATATGCCTAAAATCCAAGGTGCAACTCAAATTTGATCCAATATTTATTCTGTAAGATTAACATCTATTGCTAGAACAATATTGAAACTACTACCATACATCAACCTACAAGTTAAGGTTGCCCATATCTTAACCTACTACACATGCTTTTAGAGCTGCTAAGTTCAACTGCTCGAGTTTGTACATACCAAAAATCAACTTTCTTCCTATTAACAATAAGCCATTACACATGCTCTATGATCACCTTCCTGCAACCCACTAAAAAATTCTACATGGTAGAGCTATGTGAATGATTCTCAGTTCTCTCGTGTAAGATATTTCCTATTAAACAGTTATACCCATCATTGGTTTGGTTTATTGTAGATGCCCCACACCAACTTTACATGCAATGCCTCATTCATAATTCTACAACATCTTAGCCGAGAATCCCCACTTTCTTTTGGCATGCATACCCTATCACATGCTAAGAGTGGGACTTTTTTATTTTCATTATTTCCATTGCATAGAAATATTATTATCCTCTTCTCAATTTTGTGTAACACTTTCATAGGAATCCAATTGCAAAACATAGAGTATTTTAGAATGGCCAATACAATTTACCTAAGAAGCATAAGCTAAACAAAAAAAAGGTTAACCATCTTGATTTCCATCCTTCAATGGTTTTGGTACACTTGTCAACCAACTGGTTCCATAACTGAGTTCTTTCAGCCCCAACAAAAAGAGGAACACGTAGTAATTTGCTAGGAAGCTTACCCCTTCTTACACCAAAAACATCTATTATCACCCTCCACAAGTTTTCCCTAATATTGAAGAAAAAGGTATCAGATTTGGCCCAATTTATATATTGACCCAATGCATCCCTATAAGCATTGAGAATTGATTTCACCACTCTTTCCTCCCTCATTGATGTTTCTCCAACAAAAAATGTGTTATCTACAAATTGGGAGTGGGTTGCTAAGGCCATATCCTCAACTATTCTTTGGGCCTCTCATCTGCCAAGCTCTCTATATTTAGTGGCATTCCTATCCAATGCCTCTTCTATAAAAATGAATACAACCATGGAAATGGGGTCCCCTTTCCGTAGCCCTCTAGGTGTTGGGAAGAATCCATGTGGCCTCCTATTCACCAAGAGGGACATCCTATAGCCTTCTATCATAATTTTAGTCTAGTCAATCCACTTTTTGCTAAACTCAAACTTCTCCAAAACCTTGTAAAGAATAGGTCCATCCACCTTGTCATAAGCTTTCCCAATGCCCAATTTCAATAGCATAGAGATTTTTCTTAAGGAGATGGAGTGAATCATCTCATGGGCCATGTGATGACCCATAAATACTTCTCCTTCCCAAAGTGAATCCACTTTGTTCATGGAAGATGAGTTTATCTAGGACAATCCTCAATATGTTGGCTACCATCTTAGAGATAATTTTGTAAAATGTGTTGCATAAAGATATATGCCAAAAGTTGTCAATTATTCTTTTTGCATTTTCTTTTCTATCGATCAATGTTGCTAGAGTATTGTTGAAATTCTTCAACACAAACCTTCACCATCTTGACTCCTCAACCACTCCCAACAACTCTTTGTTAAAAACATGCCATAACTTATGGTAGAAAAAGTCTTGGAAACCATCCAAACTTGGAGTCTTGTCACCTACTAAGCCAAAAATAGCCACTCTCAACTCTTTCATGGTTATTTTGGATACTAACATTTCATTATCCACTTCAAAAAGGATGGGCTCAATTACCTCAAGTGTTGTAACTGATTGCACTTCATTGATCTCTTCATCAAAACTCTAGAGCCTAGTAAAAAAAATTAACTACATGCTTGTTAATCTTTGGTATATTGGTGACCTCTCTACCTTGGAAGGATTGCAACTTGAAGATTCCATTAATGGACCTTCTATTTTTTACTAAACAATAGGATAATTTGGTGTCTTTGTCCCCAACTCTTAGCGATTATTCTCTTGATTTTTTCTTCAAGAAGAACTCCCTTGTCATTAGTTCATCATATAAACCTTTTAGATCCACATCATTTGAAAATTCCACCATATCTATCTTATCCTCTATTACTTTATTGTTGAGGGTTGCTAATTGGCCTTTTACATCAGCAATACTAAAGCAAATCCAACTAACATTGAAATGAGTAAGACTCATATAGTCATCAATCTATTGCTGTTATGGTTTAAGACCAATTACAAAAGTCAAATAGCTACTACTTAAATGAATTGACTGTTTCCAAACTAATTAAGTGCCTTTTGAATAGTGACCCTCATGAGTTGGCAAGGTGATTTCGAGGTCTCAATTGGGGTCTCAAAACTTCTTAATGTCAATCTTCTAAACTTAAAAACAAAATGAAAATGTCATCATTAACTCTAAAATCAAGGAATGAGCATTAAATACTTCTAATCCACAAATAATAATAATTTGGCAGAGAGAAATTTGGTGATTCTTACCAATACATCGACAGTGATCACAGTGAGGATGAATCAAATTATGAAATGACTCTTCAATAACAAAAAGCAGAAAAATGACTTAGAATCAATTGAAAAATAACACACGATAATCTAATCAACTACATAAGAACTTCATTCAAATCAGTTCAAGTGACTTACACAAAGATTTTGCATAATTTTGTTTTGTTGTTGAGAATGTTGACAGGAAAAAATGACCACAGGCTGCTAGATAAATATTATCACCCAACTAAAGAAGAAATATTTTTATAATGAAATGAACCAAGACTGTTCTTCTGCAACTGTTGTTGCAATCCATAAATGCCTATTCATAAATAGGTAGCATTTATAAAATGCATAATCTATGTCTGAAATGGTGATTGATAAGATACAATCCATAAGTAGGAGATATTTTAACACAACAAGTCAAATTGTGATATTGCTATTAGGATTTAACTGTGTGATTTTTGAGTCAAACTTGTCAATAAATATTTAATGAAATGAATGGAACCCATCTCTCATGAGAATGAATGGAACAATTAGCACTCATTGGATCTAGGTGATACTCACAGAGGTGAAGCACCAAGACTTCTCAGGAGGTCACCCATCCCAGTACTACTCCAACTCTAGCATGCTTAACTACATAGTTTTCTCCATGGCTACACCCACTCTGCTTGCAACTCCATTTGGAAAACCTTTACCAAGTGTTGTGCCTTATGAACCATTCATTAGAAAGCCCCTTAAGCTCATCAATTGATAAGTAGGAGATATTTTTCCACAGCAAGTCACATTTTGATATTGCTATCAGTATTTAATTGTGTGATTTTTTAGCCAAACTAATTGACCCATATTTCATGAGTAGTGGTTCACTGAACCCATCTCTCATGAGAATGATTTTAACACTTAGCACTCATTGGATCTAGGTGATCCTCATAGAGGTGGAGCACTGGGATTTCACGGGAGGTCACCCATCCTAATACTATGGCTTGAGCACACTTAACTAAAAAATTTCCTGATAGCAATATCATAATTTTAAAAAAAAATTCTTAACCCTTATATTTTGTCACAATAGCTTGCTAGTTCATCTACACTTGTGAGGAATTGGATCACACACTCTTGGATCTACTTAGTAAAGTGCAATTGGCTACACCGAAAAAAGGAAAAGGACTTGGTTTACATGCATTCAAATCTACTGCTCCTTAAAAAAAGTGGCTAAGAGGGGACACAGGGGACTAAGATAATAAGCCCATAACATATTGACTTGGATCTTCCACTTCCCACTTTGCTGCACTTGATGTTGATGATGACTATGGGCAAATTTGTGGGCATTGGAGTGCTAGTGCCAATGCCAATGCTAGTGGAGCCCTATTTGTGGTTCTTCTAATTTACCACTACCTATATCATCTAATATAGATGGTGATGATATTTTGTAAGTCCCATATTATTATTTTTTAAATGATGACTCACTGTTGACAATTGACATTATTATTATTTAATTTTAATATATATTATAGTATTTGAGTTTCACTAATATATCATTAGTATTTTGAATTGAAATACTGCTACAAATATACATATTTTTTATTTTATATGTTTTTGTATTGATGAACTCAACACCAGATTCTTTTTTATAAACTCCTCAAACTCGACCTATGAACCTGAACCCAAACCACTACAAAGGCCAGTAACTTAGATTTTAAGTAAACAATATTTGAGAAATTATTTCTTTATGTTATGGCCCCATCTTGAGCATTGTTTTCTCTTGTGGGTTTATGCACTCATTGTAGGAGTATCTTGGCTTTGTTTGACTTGTAGAAAATTATCTCCTACTCATCAATTGATGAGCTTAAGAGGCTTTCTAATGAATGGTTCATAAGGCACAATATTTGGTGAATATTTTGCAAATGGGGTTGCAAGAAAAGTGGGTTTAACTAGAGGAAACTCTCTAGTTAAGTGTGCTCGAGCTGCAGTAGTACTGTGATAGGTGACCTCCCAAGAAGTCCCAGTGCTTCACCTCTATGAGCATCACCTAGATTCAATGAGTGCTAAGTGTTCCATTTATTCTCATGAGAGATGGGTTTGGTGAACCACTACTCATCAAATATGGGTCAATGAGTTTGACTCAAAACTCACACAGTTAAATCCTGATAGTGATATCACAATTTGACTTGTTGTGGAAAAATATCTCCTACTTATCAATTGATGAGCTTAAGGGGCTTTCTAATGAATAGTTCATAAGGTGCAACACTTGGTGAAGGTTTTGCAAATGGGATCACAAGCAAAGTGGGTTTAACCATGGAGGAAACTCCATAGCTAAGTGCGCTAGAGCTAGAGTAATACTAGGATGGATGACCTCCTGGGAAGTCTTGGTGCTTCACCTCTGTGAGCATCACCTAGATCTATTGAGTGCTAAGTGTTCCATTCATTCTCATGAGAGATGGTTTCAGTGAACCACTACTCGTGAAATATGGGTCAATGAGTTTGACTCAAAAAAATAGTTAAATCCTGATATCAATATCACAATTTGACTTGTTGTGGAAAAATATCTCCTACTTATCAATTGATGAGCTTAAGGGGATTTCTAATGAATGGTTCATAAGTCATGAAACTTGGTGAAGGTTTTGCAAATAGGGTTCCAAGCAAAGTGGGTTTAACCATAAAGTAAAATCGGTAGTTCGAATCATTTATTAGGAATTGGAAAAGATATATTCTTAGAGTATATATTGTTGTGTCAAGAGTTAGGACATTCAAACAAGCTATTGAGGGGACCCTAGTACTCTTAGAGGGAGCCTGGTTCATCAAAAAGGAGTACTCTCAATTGGTCATTATTGTGGAAGAAGGGAATAGCGGTAAGGGACCTTTGCTAGTAGATTTTGTTGTATGCCCTAATTCCCATATGTTTGTTTCTATTAAACATGAGTAAATCAAACTATGTAACTGTGCTCTATTATTTTATGTTGATGATGTCTCCTCCTTTCCATCCCATGATTCTTAACTAATTGGTTGAATAGAATACGAGAAGAAAATTTTGGACTCTTTTTTTTGTACACTAGGATGACACAAAATAGTTTATTTATTATATTTTTTTGTGATGCCAAATCCCAAAAACTTATCACAAAGAGATGCTTCTATAAAGTGAGCAACAATAATTTTAGGTCAATTCCTTGGTCAAAGGAGGCTACTACTAAAGGCAATATTTTGATTACTTCCCTAGATGTATTACAATTAATAATCTCCCACCCTTCCTGTGGAACTTTATCCTACAATCCCTCATGCCTCTTGGAAAAGTTTTGAAGCTTGATAGATCTAAAATGATGATTCCTAACATTGATGCCTAGGTCTTGATAGCTCTAAATGTTAATTCACCTATGCCACAAAATATCTAGTTTGACCTTGATGAGTCCACAATTTGATGCCCTATCAATTCCCTAGGAGGCCATCATGCATGTTTTTTGTGTAAGAGGGAGGATCACCAATGCTAAAATTGACCTATGATTAAAAATGATTTTGGCCCTTCCCCTTGTGTGAATCCTAAAGAGCCAATTATTTTTAACCCTTTTTTTAAGCCTAGAATTTTTGTGGACAGGATCAAGAATCATGTTCATATACTCGCACCCCCAAGGACTCATCTGGAATCTAATCAAAACATCAAAAAATCTTTGGACTAGTTCAAAGGTGCTTTTGATAAATGACACCTTCTCTTAAGATTGGAGACCTTACCCCAAGATATTTGATTCCTTACCTAACATTCAAAGTATTGGTTTTGATCTCCCTAGAAATAAGGAAAAACCTAGGCATGGAAGGATAAATGCCCAACAAATTGTGATAGAGAAAATAAAAAACAAAGAGGAGGCCATTAAAATAAAACCCTACATGAGGAGAAAGCACTCTATTTTGGACTCTAGGCGAGATACCCCTATTAACTCTAACCTTGATTCTACCTCTCCCTCACCCTCCTTAGTAGAGAAAGTGGAGATGGTGCTACCCTATGATATAGAGAAAGTGGAGGGAGGGAAGAATTTTAGTCTGGATCAGCCTAATGGGCTAAAAGTTATCTATGATACTTAACAAGATAACAAACTCTCAAGCTTTGAAGTCACTTTTATTCTAGCTCCTCCACCCTTGCCTCTTTGCCTAACATTTTAGAATATCTACCTAAGAGGGGCCCCACACTAACTCCCCCTTTTCTAATGAATATGATTGAGGAAGAGGCAATAATTGTAGTAAATGAGGAGAGAGATGTCTGTGGATAGAGGGACAATGTCTCTAATATGCAGATGGAAGGATCTGGGGTGAGGTAGAAGGTTTTGTTTTTGCTGCATAGAGCAGTCCTCATTAGAGGATATCTAGGGGATCTAGTAAGCCTAAGTATTACATTGAAAATGAAGATCTAGTTATTAAAAAAAAGAGGGGCAGTCCCCCTAGTGGGAATCTACCAAAACAAAGATCGAACCCTGTGAGGTTTACCTACCTAACTTCTTGAAGATCAGTCAAGCTTTATTGGATGTTAGATAAAGGGTTAATCAATGAGCTACATGAAATGTATTTCATGGAATGTAAGTTGTATTGACTCCCATTAAAATAATCATATAGTTAAGAGACTATTGAGATCTACAAAAGAGGTTGATTTTCTTATGATTCAAGAGGTGAAGGTAGTTGGCTTCTATCTAGATGTTGCCCTAAAACAAGTTTAGGTTGGTTGGAATGTTAAAGGAAAAAATATCTTTTTTTACACATAGGCTCTGTGTTGGTCAAAATTTTGAACAACCATTAAAAATGAGAAACATTTCTTATAACTTCTATGATTTTGGCACGTGCGAGTTCATTTGAAGATGCGCTGATTGGGAGCATTTGATTGGAATTCTCTTTCCATGTTTCATTCTTTCTAATTTAGAGTAGTAGATATGAATTGGTATCTCATGTTTGATTCTGGGGTTTTTGCTCTTTCAATGAATTAGGGCTAAAATTTTTTTAGCTGGAAGCAGGGGTTACTTCTCCTCACAGGACACAGTTAATGACAGGATCAGCTGGGTCACTGAATAGTGCAGAGCAATTCTAGCATGGTGGGGTGGATAGAGGGGTGAAGAAGTATATGCAACATTTCATACAACATTCACACAGTGGGATGATATCATAGCTTTAAGAAGGAGGGGTGGTTGCTGTTGTGAGCAAAACCTATACTGCTCCATTGGCTTGGCTCACCATTCTCTTTCAGGTTTGTAAATAAATGTCATTATAATTTTTTAGTTTTATTATGGAAAAATGCAAAGATTAATTGTTTATACGGACCCCAATTTGGAAAATGGAGGTTTCAAGGGGATTTCTTTCTGTTTAGCTCATATATTATTCACATTTATTCTTTCCAAACGATTGTTTTTATTAAGGTAAAAATGTAAGATATTACTAATCTGATAGGTAGAAGTCTAAAGGGGAAATGTTTCTATCTTGACTTACAATTTTTTTATACTCTTGGATTTTTTCATCATGATCATTCTCGAGAATAAATTCTAGCTTGGCAATCCATGATTACTCTAAATAACATTTAAAAGGTCCAATGTTTTTTATATGTTCAACTGATTTAGAATTAATATCCTTTTTTCGCCTTGAGGACTCTATCGTCTCTTTTAGTGGTTAACCTTATGACGATTATACTCATTAATAACATTTTTATTTTGGTTGATAAGTCATATTCATATGCACAACATTATTACTTATTAGGTTTCATTCTCACTAATTCTTAATAGCGTAACCCACTAGCTGGCACGTTCAAACTGAGACATGTGTGAGACATGTGCTAACTCTAGAGTTTGACATAAATTGTCTAACTTAACCTTTGAGTAGACATGCAATCAAAAAAAAGTTGAATTACAAGGAAATAGTTGATTGAAAACCAAATCAAAGTAAAGCTTGCTTTTAGAATATTCTAGTTTTTTGAACTTTGGTTCTACATTTCTGATGCAAACAAGAGATGCATTGGATTATAAGTAGTCTAGAAATATTATAAAGCATCAAAGTTCTAATATTTTTATGTGTTTTGTGAAAATTACTTTTAGTAATGTAGTTTTGGTATGTTGGGGCTTGTTTATCTGATTCTTTATAGAAGTATAAATTTATGTACAATTGTATGAATCAAAAGAAATTGCCCATCACTGTGGTAATCTACTCTTGAATTTTATATGAGGTTTTAAATAAGATTGATTGATGATGTCAGGGTATTTGCTGAGGAAAAGTGCAAAAACAAATGGTTGGAGTCGGCAGTGGTTTGTTTTGAATGAGAAATCTAGAAAGGTTTGTTGTATTTGATGTGTACAATAGAATTGTAATTTTTTCAATTGAAGTTATACATCTTAATGAATTGGGTTTGATGTTCTCACAGCTTGGTTACACCAGAAAACTAGAAGAAAGGCATTTTAGAGGAGTCATTAATTTGGAGGTATAAGTTGCTGATGAATCTTTTATTGTTACTTTGTTTGATAGTCAAAAATTTTGTTTCAAATTTCTCCCATTTTGAATGTACTACCAATCTGGAGTCCAAAATATCCTATGCATTCAATTGTTTTCTATATTGGGAATTGAAAGAGTAGAATAAGTGATATGAAATGTGTCTAAAAAGCTCCCGATCTACTTTTGAAAGTCAAAATCTATTTTAACTACTTTTTGTGTGTTATAATTGATGTACTAATTTGCATTATTCTCTGTTTACCAAATTAGTTTTGATTTCATTCTAGTGGTGGTTGGTACAAACTTACTATACTATTCCTATATGTAATTGATTTTTGCCAAATGTACATTGAAATAGGTCATGACTATTGTTTTGAATGCAAATTTGAGAGTAATATGTAAAAGCTCTATCATATGTATATATCTAGTTTGGATAAGTAATACATGTGGCTTTCTGATTGAATTTTACTCTCTTCACTTGCAAACAAGTGGAGTATCTATTGAAAGCATTTCAAGTCATCACCAAAGCCTTCATTGATCTTCTGTTCAATGTCTTCCATACATAAATTTTGTCCACCATTATTTCTTAGCTTAATTCTAGCTACAACAACCATTGACATAAATCTTTAAATACAATATCTCTATCATCTTTTATTAACCAAGAGAAATTTATAATCAGTCACCTTAGTCATAATTTATAATGTTGTTGATGGGGACATGACCCAAGCATAGAATGGACTATTGTTACATTCAGTACAGATAAAATAGACTTCAAAACATGCCCTAAGGGCTTACAATAGTATAAGTTTGGAGATAATTTCTCCTTTTAGTACCTCCTCTCAAACTCCACTCTGAACTGCCTTTTACAATGCCAGAAATGTTCTTAAATAGACCCCGGAGGGTTAAGGATTAGGAATACATTCTAGAAAGTCCTAGTAGGAATCCACCAACCAAATAGAAGGCTCTAGAAGTCGCATTAAAAGTTTGCACAAAATTAGAAGAATCCAGAAACGGTAAACAAACTTTCAGGAGGCATAACTTTTGAACCGTAGCTCCGATTGACAAACCGTTTACATTTTCAAAAAGCTATTGAAGCGCTCCATAGCCCTATGGACCAGCTTCACTCATCCCCCATTTTTTGGCCCTTTTTGAGGTCATTGAATGCCCCTAACCTAACTTTGAAGCATTCTTAGGAGGTCTCCAGAAATTGAAAAATTGCAATATCTTTCAAACCATGGGGCCTTTTGACCTAATTCTTTTTTTGGAATGCTCTAAATTACAATTACATTCATCTAGCCAATTTACACCTTCTAGTTCACCAAAATAATGGCTCAATTACATACTCCTATTTTTTTGACATTTACACGTATCCCAAGGTGTTCAAATACTCTATCCTAGAACACTGATAGTGGAACTGTGAGAGTTGGAACCTTTATTTGACCCAAATGGGTATCCAAAAATGAAAACACATGGAATAGAAACTAAGTCTAAGTACATTTTTTTGGTTGACACAAGATTGCCCTTATACCTCTGGATGCTCCTGCATCAGTTGTGTACTCTTTTGGACATGCTTTGCCTTATCCTTCCTACTTGCAAAATTTATGAACTCAAAAATAAATGGTATTTTTTTTTTGTTTTCTTTGGAGAGCCAAGATTCTGGTGTTCAATCCAAACAACATTTAGGCTATCTTTACTAATATAAATACCATTCCATTAGAACTATAATGTTCCCAATAGATTAAAGTAGGATCATTTTGTCATTGTTGTAATTTGTAATGGAACTTTGGATACATCTTTGCTGAAGATTTATGTTTACCATATGTTTTAGATATGATTAAGTTCTTAAATCATAGCTTTCAAACATGAAGATTTGGAACTGAAGACAGGGTTTGGGAGTGGGAGACCTACTCTAAAAGTGGATCTCTCCTCTTTAAGAGTGGTATTAGTCAATAATTCCATATGAATATGTTTTATTTGATTGAATTTATTTATCATTAGTATCGACATGATAGCTTCATATCATTTGACTTCTTAATATGATTCCTTATCTTCTAATTCCTCATATTGGTGCACCTCAAACTACAATATTCGCCAATATCTTTCAAAAGATAGTAATGGATGACTAAGATCGTAGATAGCAATGGATGACCAAGTTGTTATAGCAAGTATCCACCAATTAATGCTAAGACTTTTGAGTGCTCTTAAAGGAGTTTGACGTGCCTTGTTCTTGCTGACTTGCTATGCCCAATTCAGGCAATATGATTGACATAAGAAATTAATGCTTAGCTTTAGATGAAAAGAAGTATGAACTACATAGCTATTTATACCATCAACTAAACATGTGGACTATGAAGTTATTAGCAGCCCAACTCTTCATGGAAAAGATTCTCACATGAAGATTTATTGCAAACTTTACTAATATATTTCTAGCTACTCTAATAAGGTTTTGATGAGCATACCTTCTTCCTTCACAACAATATACTTTAATTCACCATAACCAATAGAAATGGTTAATTTTATCGTAGTGCCTATGTGGCAATATCATGGTGCCTAAGTGGCATAGTAATTGTAATGTGCACCAGTCACTTCCAGAAAACTTTACAATGCAAATCTTTACTAACATTTAAGTATACTATAAGTTGATCTCTTGTGATTGTAAAGGCTTTTGGTCTTTTTCAAAAGTTCCCCAAAGGATACAAAAATTGTTTTGTAATTGGAACCTTTAAACTTCTAAATCAAGTAACGGAAAAATGAGATTGACTATTTCTGTCTATTTATCCATTGTGTAATTTTGTATGAAGTATTTGGTTTTCTTGATTATCTAGCATGCACCACAAAATTTTTTAATGAATTAATGTCTTTGCTAAGCTTGCTGATAATTTTTACTAAATGAATGTTTCATGTTAGAAAACTGTATTATTGAGGAGGTATCAAATGATGGTACTTCTGATTCTCCAGCTCTAGCTAAATCAAGTTTTAAAAACTCAAAAAAGGAAAATGGTCCTAATGCTAGAGCTATAAGTCTTACATTCAAAATCAACAACAAGGTTTCATACAAAATAGTACTAAAAGGTGTGTGTCTTTTTGGGGTTCAAGTTTCAAACTGCAAGTGCACATATTTGTATATTAAATTGGCACCTTCTATGCTTAAATGGTTGCTGATCTTTGTTTCATGGCTTTCTATTCCAACACATAGTGCAATTGTGCTAAAAGCAGAAAGTATAGCAGATAAAATAGAGTGGGTTAGCAAAATCAGGACCTTATTCAACCTTCAAAAGGCATATCAACAGAAGGACCAGTATTATTATTGTCTTGATCTTATCCATTATTGTATACTAGGTGTGTTTTTTTGGTAGAAGGGTGGTACTGCAACTATGTTTCTTTTTCTCTGCTTCATTTTACTAAGCATTCCCTATCAACAAAATATTGATTGTGTTTCAATAATAAAATGTATGAGGTTATGTGAAGACTTTTCCTATTATCCACAGAAACTATTTGAGAAGCACATGAAGTTTTGACAACTCATGCACCCTTGCCTCCTCAACTAATTTTATTTTCAAGTAACAGGTAATAGAATTTCTCTCATTCTCATTGTGCTTTATATCCATGGTAGAGGTGTATTTCAATAGTCGAGCATAAATTGGATGCATCATAAATGCTTTGTCTTTTATTCTAGACAAAGTGTGCTGCATGATGGAAACTCACATTGGTTCCTATAAGGGCACTAACTCTGTCTTCACAAAAAATTATAGGATATCCAAATCTAGGAAAGGATACTAATTTAGAAAGGAAAAATTATTTTGTTTTCATTAATGAAAGAAAAGCCTGAGATTCAATGTGGTAGTAATTGGTGAACATTATCTTCAGCAATTAGTAGTTGATAGTTGTTATTTAACTCACTTCTATTTTATCTTTTCCGTTAAAAAGTAACCTAATTTTTTTTTATGTACAGACCTAATCTATGACCTATTTTTCCTTCAAACTACCATTTTAGACAACCTAAGATCCGATTTTAAGTGTAACACTGGATTAGTCACATCACACATTACTCATTGCTATTAGGATTAGTCAAGGCATGCTACTATTAGCACCTAAGTAACTTTCACCTTGTGACTTCTCTTTGAGGCATTTTGCAAATAATTAACATACATTGTCTATAAATCCACATTTTACAAACATCTATGCCTTCTAGAAATTATAGGATCATTTTAGTTACATTTGAAAACATTAATCAAGAAAAACCATATGTGCAGATATAAAAATTAATCACACCATGTCCAATTTATTTGCAGATATATTTCCTGTGAAGAAAGACCACGCCTGACAATATGAACGCTGAACAAAATAATGAGACAATGGCTACATTGCGGGCTCAATTCTGAAGAAAAAATAATAAATGTTATTGTCCTTGCAAAAAGTGTAAAGGCTTAAAGACTCAAAGAATTATAATCACAATAGCCCAGAGTCATTGTAGGCAACATGGTCATGTTGAAGGGGGCCATGATTTTTGTCCATTGCTAAATGTGGATTTCCTACTGGAGGAAGATGGAGGTGTGAATACCCAAGCTGAGGATAACACTCTCATGGAAGAAGATGATAATGTGCCAGAGGACATGATTGAAGAGGATGGTATTGGGAAAGGTAATGAAGAGGCTCACAATGATGGTACTAGCGAATCTGATAATGATGATGAAGATGGTCTTGATATACCTTTACTTGAGAAAGCACATGAGCCCTTATACGAAGGCTCCCAAACAACTCTACTCTCGGCTATAGTGTTGTTGGTGAACTTAAAGGTTATGAATGGTATATCCAATGTAGCAATGTCACGTATGCTAAGGTATGTCATTTTTGGCATCATCAATGTTAGCATACAGTTACTATTCATTATATTAACAATGCATATTTGTTATTGTAGGTTGATTAGTGAGTTTTTGTTACCACCATCAAACATTTTGCCTCGTTCATACCAAGAATTATCTAACATTATGGATTAGATTGGAATGAAGTATCAAACAATACATGCATGTCTCAATTATCACATTCTATATCATAAACAACATGAATTTGCAACAGAATGCCCTAATTGTCATAGTAGTAGATATTGGTTAGATCAAATAACAAAAAAAGTGTCTCACAAGGTTCTTTGATACATTCTCATTATTCTACTTCTTCAATAGTTATTCAGGTGTGCTAGCTTGGCACAATATATGGATTACCATGCATGCAATAGAAGTCAGGATGAAATTATGTGAATGCTTGCCGATGGTTCTGCATTTAAAGAGATAGAAGAAATATGGTCACACTTTAAAAAAGAACATCGTAATCTGAAGCTTTCATTGGCAGCGGATGGTGTCAATCCATATGGAGATATGATATCTATTTACTCAGTGTGGCCTATTTTTGTTATTAGCAATAACATTCCTCCTTGGATGTCCATAAAGAGGAAGCACATAATGTTGTCAATGATTGTGCTAGGTATTTTTTTCATTTTATAGTTATCTAAATTAATTTATAAATAGTGCATGAAAATGGTCATAATAATAATGTAATATTTATGTTCATTCAATTGCTAGGTAAATACCAAGTTAAAGATATGAACGTGTATATTAAGCCCCTAATTGACGAGTTGTTGAAGTTATGGAATGGCATCACTATGTATGACATCTCTAGACCAATAAGAAATCGACAATTTCAATTTCATGCAATGCTTGTATGGACAATACATGATGCTCCTAGGCTAACTTATTTTTGCGGTATGTTATATTGTTAATATCACATATTTTTGGTCTGTTGTAGTGCTTACACATTACTATCAAATTTTTAAGTTGTGCATGATAATTGTACATGATCCACTTCTACATGATCTTTTAGGTCTTCAGACAAAGGGAAAATTTGCATTTCTAGTTTGTGGTCCGAAGATGAAATCTCGTCATTCGAGAACTTTAAGAAAGCAGGTGTTTGATGAGTTTAGACACTTTCTCCACAATAATAATAGGTATCAAATTATCAAAAAATATCTTTTCAATGGGAAAGAAGAGACATCATCAAGGCCACGAAGAATGATACCTCGTTTATGGAAGTTGGAATATGATCGACTAAATTGTCGAGGTAATATCCAATTTTTCGTCCAAAGTTTAAAATTTGTATTTTGATATTGTCTTATATTTACTAATATTGTAATTGATGCTTGTGAAGGTCATCAAGGCATCAATGACCAACTTCCTAGAGGAATGAAAAGTTATCCTACTTAGTTTAGTAGGTTACTGTACTACAAGGATCTCCCAATTGTGCATTTGTTTGATGCTATGCATATTGGAAAGAGTGTAATAGAGACACTATGTAAAATGTTGGATGGAAGGCATGATAGAGAACAAATTTCCAAAATCTGTACTGACATTCATGAATCCAATCATGCACTAAAAGCTTCCATTGAATCAAATAGCAATGGAGACTGCATAAATACAAGTGTCCTTCCTTGATTATTAATGAAGCAACAAAGTGATGCATTGGAAGAAGTCATAAAAAAAAATTTTAAAAAAAAAAAAAAAAAAAAAATTCAACAAGATTTGCTACAAATATAAGCACTCTTCTATCAAAGAAAGGTGATTTTGGGCCAGGGTTGAAAACACATGATTGACATACCTTCGTCAAGGTAAGTCATGTTCTCTATTTACAGTATATTTGTAAGATTGAATGTACTACCTATTGCATTATTTAATAATATATTGAAATGATCATTTTTAATGATTGCAGTTCATCCTACCTCTATCCCTTCCACAATAGTTTGACAACAGTATTAAACAAGTTATATATGATCTTGGAAAATACACGAGGTTAGAAGTGTTTTATCTTAGATTTGTAGCTTTTTATCTTAAATCTATTGTATAATTTTATTTGAAATCTTGTTTATGTGATTTTACATGTTGAACCTCTTTTAGGTGGTTATAATCTAAAGAAATTGACAAAAAAGATATAAAATATTGGAAGAGAAAAATTTCATAGCTTATGTGTGAAATGTAAAAGTGTTTACTTCCAACTTTTTTCAATGCTCAAGAACACTAACTCATACATCAAGTTGAGGAGATTGAATTGTGTGGACCCGTACAAGCTAGATCAATGTGGATGGTTGAGAGACACTTGAAATTTACGAAGGTCTTGATTCAATAAAGAGCATGTCCTAAGGGTTCTATGATAGAGGGATATATGATATACTAGACCATGGTGTACATTAATGAATATCTTCTAAAGTTTGCAGCAGATATCCATGTAGATAGCATTTGGGATCCCAACTGTAATAACAAATTCAAAGGGGAGTACCTAACAAGTAAAGGTAGATTGAGGAGGGTGAGAGGTAATTATAAGTTTTTTTTTTTGTAGTTTAATAATTATTATCCATTATCAATATATATAAGTTGTTTCTAACTGGTGTAATTGTCTTCTTTATAGCTGGTCGTGAGTGGGATGCACTACTCTTGTATATTGCAAACAATCTTGATTGGATGATGGTATGAATTGAACAATCTCAAAAAAATGGTCACTCATTAACATGGGATGGTGTTGTATCATTGGTTAAAGAAGCTCATTGTAATGGAGATCCCAATGTTACACAAATGGTACTTGATCTAATATATGGCTTAAGAGATACAAAGGTACACATAATATTACTAATCATCACACATAATTTTAATATCAACTCACAAATTGATGCAAATAATCTTGATATGTTTGAATAATTGCAGGTCAAACACCACAAAGCTATGTACTACCATGGCTATAAATTTTACACAAAAAAGTTAGATGAAATGAAGAAAACGTGTGATTCTGGGATAAGTGTTGTCTTTGCAGTCACCAATATTTCATCTAGAACTAACATACATCCTCAACAATCTAAAAATTGATACTATGGCATTTTGGATGATATACTTGAGTACTGCGACTTTAATTCATTCAAAATAGTTCTATTTTTTGTCAAATGGTTCAGGTTATGACTGAATCAAAATGATCCTGATAAGACTATTATTGAACATGATAGTGCATGTACTATGATTAATACAAGGTCATTTGAGCCAGTCGAAAATGATCCCTATGTTCTTCCAAGCCAATGCAAGCAAGTGTTTTATTTTGGTGTTCCACACAAACCAGGTTGGTCATTTGTTGTTAGACATGACCCAAGAGGAAGGCTAGTAAAGTATAATGTGATTGAAGAAGAAGAAATTGAAGAAGTAGAAGAGGAAGTAAATGATTATTAGGAACAACAGTTACCCAGTGATGAAGATGAAGAAGACGGCGATGATTTTGGTCATGCTGATGATAATGGTGATAATGATGATGATGATGCTGATGACGATCATGATCATGGTGATGATCATGGCAATGATGGTCATGATGATGATGGTGATGAAGATGATGATGATGGTGATGAAGATGGTGGTGGTGATGATGATGATCAAAGTGACAAGTATGATTATGGTGATGATGATGATGATGATGAAATGGATGAAGATCATGATGATCAATGAAATGTCCAAGTAGGATCAATGTCAACTATGATGGGTCCTTGTACGACCAAACTTTTCTTTCTAAACCATATGTGCACATATAAACATTAAGTAGGACATGTCAAATATTTTTTTAGATATACACATTAGTTACACTAAATTTTTAACTTAAGACAAATGATTTACATATACAATCTACTTTATTATTAAACTTTTTTTTCGTAAGTCTATTACTTTAATTTCGCTGCTGATTTCTAAGACTTACTAATTTTTTTCACAAGGAAATATGGATGCACCATCTCAGACACCTTAAGTAGAGGTAAACATTAATTATTGTGAATTTTAATGTTAATATAGAAAAAAATGTCATATTATTATGTTCTTTTCTTTATGGCTTTGGAGTTATTTTGATAAAATTTTACTGATATTTGATTTCACAAATGATAGGAAAAAGCTAGAATGATCACTGATCAAATGCAATATGAGATACGGGCTTCATATCTACATAACATGGCCCTTAGTACTGACCTTGTGTTCATCACCCAAAAAATCAAGCAAAGATATACTGATGAACTCATTAACATTATCATAGAGGGTGACAGAAGTGAGGAGAAAGAGGCACTAAAAATAGAATTGGGTCGTAGAATCCAATCTTTGCAGGTAAGCAACAATTCGACTAAAGCAATAATAGAAGTTCAATATATATGAATATTTCATACTATCTTATGGATCATGATCTCTAATTTTATGTGTACTTGTATAGACATATGTGCCATTTGTGACATCACATGGTCAACAAGGTGATGGTTGTTGCACACAACCTTCGTGTAAGTAGCACTTTGTTTGTTTTCATCAACATTATAACAGTTACTTTTTTTTTGTGTACATTTCTTGCTAGTATCCCATTTGATCTTTATCCATTGAAAATGTCTTTGCTAACAATATTGTATTCTTTAGCTCATGATGAAGTGCAGACTCCTCCTTTGATTGTCAGTCCACTATTGTCTAGTGCATTTCGGCAACAAGGGTCATGCAAGCATCCTCATCTATGCCCTCTAGAATTGGTAAAACCTTGTTTTGCTATATTTTGTAATGTATTTGTACAAGTTGATATCCATGCACTACAACAGGTCCTTGAACTATTCATTGTTTCCATGTCAAATATTCTTATTCATGTGTCACTCATTTCCATCTGTTAACAATCTACTTGAGATTTTAATTGATGCATACTTGAATATTTATGTGATCACTATTCCTTAATTTTAATCTCTTCCTGTCATCATGCATTCGTTTCCATGCTACCATCCATGTTATTTGTACACACTACCATATATGACTTCTTACACAGAGCTGTTATCACTGTTGTTATTTATTCATGAAGTCGCTTCTTAAAACTTTACTAGTTATCGCTTCTCTTATCAAGTGATTCTTTAGTTAGTTCCTTTATCGATGTTTCCACTGTTTGTCTTCCTTGTATTCATATGTCTCCACTCAAACTATAGTCATTGTCCATATTTCAGAACTCTTGATAGTCTAGGCTGAAACTTACATAAATGTAATTAAATATTCTCTATCTAAACTACTCGAAACAATTCCACTAGAGATTATTGAATAGCATGGAGAAGAAGAATACTTCTCAATGATTATTGAAGTGCTATGCAGATCTCAATTTTGATTATCAAATTTATTTCTCTTGTATTCATCCCTAATCCTTTGGAATAAACTAAATCACAACCTCCTTTCACTGTCTTTGATTAGTTTTCCAGCATAGGTGCTAAACTGATTGATGTAATGTTCATCTTATAATCGATGTCGTTACTTATGAAAGTGTTTTTATCAAGGACCTTGATTTGCTCTTTCTTTAGGATGATTTGTCTCCACTATTATATGCTCTATTCATAAATATTGATTAAACTCCATACAACAACTGCATCATATCTCCATCTGCTCCAATTATTGACCATTGACATTAATGACAATATCAAACAATTAATGGTAGATAGTCTTTTCTTTAATATCAATGACAATATCTCATCATATGGGGCTAATACTAGACTACCAAGAATGAAAGCCAAAAACATTGGTCTATAAAAAAGCATGGGGTCCCCATCCACAGCGGGGCAATGTGTGAAAAGGTCACAATAGGATCATAACATCCTTCAATATGTAAGGCAAAAAAGTTCCCCTTCATCCTTTTGATGTACCTATTGGAGCAAGAGTGTTCAGAATCAGTAGTTTAATAATATTTTGGAAAGATTTGGCATGCATCACAATTTTCCATTAACCTATTACACTATGATTTTCAAAAGTCTTGTGAACCATGGGACATAAGCTGGAAGACTTGTTTGAACCTTTTCTTATCTAGACAACAACCAAGTAAACTTACTTGTCTACGAAGTACTTGTCATGAAAATGTGAAAGGGATTCTTTCAAATGGAAAGAATTGTGGAGTGAATACCAGAACACTTGGAAACAACTGTGGGACATTGAATCACAACCAAATAATTACAAGAGAAAATATGCCCATTTATTTAGAACCCTGTAAGCCTAGTCCACACAAATGTTTATTTTAAATGCATGCATAGACTCTAGAGCTATTTTAAGTTGTTCTACCAAATCCTTCCACTAATAACTAAAAGCATTACAATAATAGAGGCATAAATCTTAAATGTTCTCTTGCCAAACATTGAAACACCCAATAATCTTAGGAGCCATAGTTGCATAGGTGTGACAATTTATATGTGAGATGAGAGCTTCATTTGTACAATTTGATATCCATGCGCTACAACAGGTCCTTGAACTATTCATTGTTTCCATGTCAAATATTCTTATTCATGTGGCACTCATTTCCATCTGTTAACAACCTACCAGAGATTTTAATTGATGCATACTTGAATATTTATGTGATCACTATTCCTTAATTTAAATCTCTTCCTGTCATCATGCGTCCATTTCCATGCTACCATCCATGTTATTTGTACACACTACCATCCATGAAGGTACATTGTCTAGAATGAATGATTTTCCAAAAATGTGATCTTATTAATAAGATAAATGGAAAGAAAATCCTAAATTAAATCCTTAATGGAATGCGAGGAAAAAACATTTTTGCTAGTCAATTTCTTCAATTTGATTTTATCCATAAGTATGCTTTAATTCATTTGGTGTCTGCTTTAATTGTCATGATGTTTCAGTTGATAGACCAACAGAGAGTAGTACTACTAAAGTTGATCCATTTCTTGGAGCAATTCACGTGATTAGTACTGGTTCATATGAAGGGACATTATTGCTGAATAAGAAAACTATGTTTCCGTTAAAAGAACAAAAGCTTCTAGGTGCTTTAAAATTGGTTTTATTTAAAGTGTAAATTTAATTTATTTTTATATTACTCATTTTGGATTGATAAATCCTTTATCTTTTTGTAGGTAATAATGTTTTCTTTGAACATCTTTTTCATATGACATTAAGACTATTCGGACCCACCATACGTAAAAGGTACATAGTTTCATATCATTGCTACATAATTTTTCTTTTCTTTCATTTATTGTAATAAATTAAAGTTGTTGATCTAACAATCTATTTGTTTTTTAAAAAGGTGGAATTTACAAGCCATGGAATTAAAAAATCAGCTCATTGCATCATTTGATGAGAAATTTGGAAAAAATATTTTTGACAATGGCCTACTTCTCAAAAGAGCAGCAAAGCATATAAAGACTATGAGGGATCAATATAGAAGGGCTCTTAGGGATAACCCAAAGTAAAACCTTCCTCCTATGATTCCACCAATGGAGTGGAATGAAATAATAGAAGATGCAAAGGAGAAAAGGCTATGTGAAGATACAGATAATGAAGCAGCATAGGGCAAAAAGAGGTATGTCATGATAGTATTAAGTACATTGTAATCATGTACTAATTATTCATATTTGTAAATATATAATCTAATATGTTTGAAATTGTTCATAGATTGCAAGACACATCTGTGGCTACAAAAGCGAGATTAGAAAAGTTTGGCCAACACAAACTTGGCTCTGTTGGCTATATGAATCTCCAATCTCGAGTTGTAAGTAGGAGCAATGAAATTTCATAATTTTTTTTAATATAATGTTGCAAAAAAATTTGTTTAGTGAAACCATACATACAAAACTGATGATATTAAGCAAAAAATACAAAGCACAGAATTCAATGTGGAGGTCAAAAATGAAGATAAAAAATTGGCCTTGAAGGAAGGGTATAAAGTCGTGGTTGCACGCCTATGCGAAGAATCTGTAAGCCTTTCCCAAGAATCTAGTTCACTAAATGATATCTCACAGGTAAATTAGTCAGATGAAAAGTAAATTAAATTGAATACTTGATCCTTTTCTTTTTTGGTATTAGTTTTGAAAGTAAATTGACTACATAAAAATGTGCATAACATTTTATTGCAGCCTTCATATCTTACCACAGAACTTGCTCGTGACAAAGGCCATAATGTGCATTATAGTGGTGGAGGTATTAATTTTCTATTGGAAATTAATTATGCAATTATGAATACAATTTAACATCTGCAATTGTAATTTGACGTGTATCCTTTTTTTGAATATTTCAGAGCATGTTGAACATCATGTCGAAGGAGTGGAGCATGTTCCAAGTGTTCAACATGTTGACGTGGCAATGGATCAAAATGTTAATGTACATGATGTGGAATTGTCATGTAAGAAAAATGCATGTTATGTTGTACTAGTACTTAATTATAGACTTGTAACAATTAAGAAAAGAAAAAGAGTATGCCAATTTATCCCATTCACTTGTTCTTGCAACACAGCCCCCTTTAGTGCAATAGCCTCCTACTTCTCCATAGAGAAGGAGCCATCATAATTTGACATTACATGTACCAAAAGAGGAGGAGAATGATGCAGATATGGATGCTCCTATGTGCACTTTTCTTAAGAGAGCTCAGAAAAACAAAAAGAAGAAATGATGTTTTAAAAATCTTCTTCGATAAACCTTGTTGGATAATGAAAGAAATTTTTTTTAAGTAATTATGTATGAATGATGCGTATTAATACTTATTTTTATTTTATGTTAATGAATATTGTTATGTCTTAATGAAGTCTTGAGTAGTATTATGTATTAATGAATTTTATATCATATTAATGAATTTTGTGTGATTGTATTGATTGAATGTTATAGTTCATAAATGGATGAATGAACGAATGAATTATGTAATTAGATGATAATGGGTACTTTAGATTGATGTTAGGGGGAGGGGGGTGAGGCCAGATGAGATTCCACCTTCACATGGTTGGCCTTGTTAAGTAGAGAATATTATAGTATTCTTGAAACCAAGTGAAGCTCAAACTAACATAAAATGGACATTTTGCATGTGATAGGTATAAAATGATCCACAACTACTACTGCCCATAACATGAATTTTTGAAATACATTCTGATATCACCAATTTCAACACTCTATTCAAAGCATAGGAGTGGCCTATAGTCTTAGCATGAATTTTGAGTAATGCCTCAATCCAGATTGCCTCAAAAGTGGCTAGAAGAACCCTGCACGAGTCTGAGACTATGAACTCTCCTTGCCTTGGCCAAGAAGAACTTGCCAACTCTCTAGTATTAGGGCAAACTACAGAGTGGTGTGGCTGGTCTGCAACCAACCAATAAGTTCACAATTAAAGGAATGAGCCTTCCTTCACCAAGGATTGCCAAGAAACAATCTTAAGTGTACCAATTTGGTCAATGCTCCAATCCTTATTGAGAATCTTGTCCCAATCAATCTCTAGATGAAACAAGGACACAAAGTGACTAGTCAAATGGTGAATAACACCTAAACATTTAAAACTTTCATCCTTATATTTTTCAAGGTCACTCCAATGAATCCCAACTAGTTCCATTACTTCTTGTTGAGAAATCCCAACATTGACACCCAATCGAGATTGATCCCCAAGACCAATGCATCACATGAAGAAACTACATTCCCAAGTGCCATAACAAGTGCAATGCACTCTTAGTGTATGATTTAGAGGTGGTGTGTGGTATCCATCTTCTTCATATTAGATAGTAAATCCATTCATTTATCAATAACTCTTTACTCCAATGTCTCCTCAAGGACTTACCTTCCAGGCTACCCCAAGTGCACTTAGAGTTTCCCAAACACCATAACTTCTTCCAAGGCTTCAACCTTCATTCTTCTTTTGTGAATCATATCCTCATGGAATTTCCACCATGTTCCATCCATCCATTCATTTTGGACAACTAATCTCTTACCCAACATTCATATCTAGCCTTAAAGCTAGTAGCCCTCACCAGTCATTAATTTGGATTTCTCTCCAATAGTTCCCAAACAAATAGGAAAAATAAAACTTGATTAAGATACCCTTTTTGGATCTATACATCCTCCCTAAGTTTCACTGTCAACTCTTTTGGACCATACCCAAGATTCGATACCCCTAGCCTATCCACACTAGGCCTAATTCTCCAATTTTACATAGCAACCCACAACTCCACTCAACCCTATGATTCCAAAGGGTGAAACAGTCCTTCTAGGGGTTGAGAAACAATATATTTTCAAGATTTTAAGGTTATACCCTTTACACAACACATTTTCCACCAAACCCTTGGTTTTGGGTCACTAATCTAGGGCATATTCAATAGAACCTCTAACCATATCACTAGAACAAACTAATTGCATAAACACGTCATAAATGATCCCCCCATATGCATTTGATCACAAAACATCTTCAATCCTGAATAGCTGGCATGCTATGAAATCTATCGAGCTATTATTACAAAGATCCTAGCCTTCTATTCTGTGTATGCTATATTGCCAATTATTAATGTTGATGCTGCAATTTTATTTTCTAGGTTTAACAATGTCTAACAAATCTTAATTCAAGAAATCTGAAATAAATAGATATATTGTAGGTCCACATTGTTCAAGGTTTAGTTCATTTAGGAAAAGGGTTGTTAACACTAAGTCCATATCATTCAGACCACTTTTTGTTGTCATAGTAAGTACCTACATATTGCAATCCTGAAGCAACATTTTAAAATTGCAAACTTTTGAACCCATCTTCTTGTATTCAATTTTCTTCACTCTTTGCGCTTGTTTTATATTGATTTGGATATGTTGGGACTTTAGCAGTTTGTTATCTATATAATTGCCCTACCAGGTTCTTTGCACTCTTTTTCTATTTATTTGTTTCATGTCTTGCTAATCAAAAACCTAAATTGATTTATAGCTCTGCAGTAGCTGGTATTATAAATTTGCTTCATGTATGTTTGGGCATGAAGTCAATTATCTTGGGAAAATATCATTATGTTCTTTATTTCCTTCTATTGGCCATGCAGGTTTGTATCATGTATTGGATGCATGTTTTTTATAATTTTAACTTGACATATAAACAAATTCTTAAAATAGAATTGTCTTATATTTGCATTGACACAATATTGGCAATGAAATCATTGATTAACCTACATTTATTAATGTATGAAATTCTCTAAGTTAGATGAAGTTTTTGCAATGAAATCATAAGCATATTGGCTATATTCTTTACACCAGTGCTAAAGCATTGTGGTCTGTGTGATAAGACCTAGTGAAATCCATGAATAACACTAACAATAATAGCTAGCTTGCATTCTGCCTCTCACCCCATTTAGGGGGTAGGGATCCTCTTTCAAGTATAACTCATCACAGCTACATACAAGGTGGAGGGGGGCCATTCTATACTACTATGCCCTTGAGGTCTGATGGTTCTCTCTATCATGGAGGTTCTCAGCAGGTCCCAAACTGAAGGTAAAGAAACGGTAGCCAACAAGTCCATAACCAAAACCTATGGGTTATCTTCATGAATATCTAAGGCTCTTGAAAAAGCTATTAGGAATGAATAGTTCTTTTAAACGTGAACTTGGATTAGTTTTAGGTTATAGAGTGATGATTTGGAGTTAGTTTTATAAATATTATGTATTGCCAAAAACCATTTTTTTTCCTTTCTTTTGGTTTTGTAGATTGGAATGATTTGAAGCCCCTTGGATTGCAACCAACAAGCCTTTAGTCGACAAACATGGTGGATGAGAGGCTTTCAAGAGTACAGGCTACACAATATGATGCAGAAGCAGGGCTTTGGAAGCACCAAACAAGTCTAAGCACCTTGGAGTTATCAAGCAAAATCAAGTTGCTACTCCAAATTTCCTTAACACCATAGGATTATTCAGTGTTTGTCTCACATCAAAAGGGACTATATTGCTATTTACCACTATCCAACAAGTTTCATAACCTAATACTCCACATTAGGCTGAAGCCCAACTTCTTCTCCCTTGCACCAAGCAAAACTCCCTCCACACTCAACTTAAAACAAAGTGGTTTCAACCCCCTCAAACCTTCCAACAATAGTAGGGGCCTAGAAAATATCTAACACAAGCAAACTATACCAAACAGTGATCAAATTTATGAGCAGCTTGACTATTGTCAGCACCCAAATAAGAATGCAGCATTTAGGCTTGTTTTACAAAGTAGCAAAAGTGGGATTTTGAGACTTCACGACTTCCAAACACCAAAGATGGTTTGAGACACATTCATAATGATCCAAACAAGGAATACCACTGATTAGAATCTTTGTAGCCAACAAATAGTGAACATTGATACCATAGACCTAGTAGGCAATTAGGTCTCTCAACACCATTTTTCACCAACCACTTAGTTTTTTTACAAAGGACTTGGCAATCTAAGAATAGTTTCAAATACCCTTTTCAAAGTGCTAAAAGACTTCAAAGTTTGGAACCCTGACTCCACTCCAACATACATTAACCCAACCATGCATTCAGGCCTAATTAGCAAGTTTAGGCTTGGTCTACAAGGAAAATGGCCATGATATGGGTTCATGGATCAAACTCCCAACTTTAGAGTGTGGTTCTAGTCCAAATAAAGGTTCTTTGTCTTCACACCAAGTCCCAACTTCCCTCTTTCACACTAATTCATCAGATTGCATCAAATAAGGTCTAATACATGGGCATATTAGACCTAGGGCTTGCTCCCATAAATCCTTGCTACAACCTCCTGCCTCTAAACCTTCAAAATATGGAAGTTCATTTCCCTAGCTTTCCCCATACAAATTTCGAAGGATTTCCAACGGTGGGAGTTCAAACTAGGGCCATTTCTTTGGCCAAACCCTTATTTTGAGGGTTTCACAGGCAGCAAGGAAGAAAAATGTGTAACTTTCAAATGGAGATTGATCTTCCTCCAAACCAATGCCAAAATTATCTAAAATACAACCTCCAACTGAACAATACAAAACAAAAAACTTACAACCATTGAAAATCCATACAGTAAGGGAAAATAGAGTGAAAATGTTGTAACAGCAGGTTCTCTATTAGATTTTGGAAGCAAAATACATTTGAAAACTTCTCTTGCCTTCTCATTCAAGTGTACAGGGCCTATAAAGGCAATTTCCAACAGTTTTAAATGACCAACAATAGTTTTATGGTTATTTATAAAAAGTTGCTAATGCAATTTTGCAATTTTTATGCATTTTTGGAATTCCAACTAACCGCTAACCTAAATGGGTTCTAACCATTCCAAGTGATCATTCTAAGACTCAAAACTACTAAACCAACCTAGAAAACAAAATCTAAATCAAATTCCACCTTTGGACCAATCGATGCCCAGGTTCATATTGTCACCTTGGGGTCTTGTGTCCATCATAAATGGTGGATGGCCTTGAGGACATTTTTGGCAATCCTAAGGCCTTATTATATTGCATAAAATTTTTAAAAATAATTGATTAGGTGTTTTGCACCACAATATGGCATGTCTCAAAAGAATTCAGGAGGGCATGTGAGCCCTAAACTGGAGGACTTCTTAGGATAGTACTCCACCTACAAGGATTCAGTGCCTATGAGCATGGAGGGCATGTATTATGAGCAACATAATAAAAATACCACTCCTAGTTTTTATAGGGATTCATGCAACTCAAGGATCAATGTTAACCAGCTTCACTTTCTAAGCCCATGGAAGTCCCAACTGCTTGGAACAACACCACCACCACCTATGAAACTCAGCCTAATATGTTGTTTCAAGCTGCATTGGAGCATGATGAGGATGAATCATCCAAGGAGAGTACGTTTTCATATTGTAGTCTTCAGTTCAATCCTAAAATCTACAAGTATCAAGTCAAAAGAGCAATGCAAGTGAGCAATCTATAGGATTTGTTATAATCATCATAAAATACCCGAATTGGTGATTAATGGGAAGGATTAATTGCCTTATAATACTTATTATATAGATATTATCTTAGTTACCAGATCCTTTCTTAGACCTCCTAGATGTAGATGAGTGCAGATGTTGGTGTTTTCTTGGTGCGCACAGGAAGCGCATCCCAAAAAAAATGCCCAAAAGAAAAAAAAATGTCATTTTTCATTTAAAATGTTTATGCAGAGGTTTTCCCTTTACAAGCTACTTCCTACTAAACTTCAACATACTTAGACTATCTCTAGATGAAACATCCACCCTCTGGTGATCAGGTGTTGCTAGAACCACAGGGACATAGAAATCTGCCACAGAGAGTTCCATTTATTGTGTATTAATATGCATGCCCAGAACTATAGATGACATTCATTTGTAGATTCAATTTATTAGGGTTGCAAATGTATGGGGGGAAGAATGCATTTTGAAAAGCTCCTTGCCAAGGTTAGTTGGGTGGCCACTGGTGCATACTTAATCATTGATAGCAATTTAGATTTTTGCTGCCAATGTCAGATTTTGAACCATTGACATTAACTATTTGATCACAAGAATCAAGGATCGATAGAATCTTTTGAAGCTAAATGAATTGTTTTATGTTCCCTGAGCTTGGTCACTCCTATAGTTTAGAAGTACTTGGGCATTTTACTCAGCAAATCCCTTGCACCGTTAGCACTCTCTCTACTCTTTACAAATACTTTGTTTACTACTAGGAAAATTAATTACTGTTAATTAGTGTTTTCCATGTAGTGTGTTTACTTGACCCAAATATAAACTGGTATATATAATAATGAATACAATTTTGTTACTTGGGGAACATACACATAGGTCCTATAGGAAAGATTTATATCCAATGTCCTCTCTACATCACTACTTAGATTACTGTGAGGAAGATTGTCCTACTTGAAGGAGGAAATCAATCATTTTCTCCTATAGTATCTTTAGTAAGCATGAGTAGCTTTTGCATGACATAGCTCTCAAAAAAAAATTCAAATCTTCTCAATGTTTGACAACATTCTTAAGTATTGTTTTTTATATATTTACTTTGCAAACCAAAAAATTATATGACCAGCATATAAGGGACAAACTAAGTGATTTATTTATTTAGAACTATTTTTGGTATTTCCTTTTACAAGATAGATTTCTTACATGAAAAATTAGATAAAGGAGAATAAGTATTATTCTGAGCTTTCCAGAGATAAAAATGATGGTTTGTATGCATACACCTTTATAATTGATAGACAACACCACTTAGAAGTCAGCAACAGCCCTGTATGTGATTAATGTCTAAGAATTCCCTATAGACTACAGAGAAGGTGAGGCTGGTAGACCTGGAGCTCAACTCCAAGTTTACTGACCGGGGCAATGCCCTTGCATGCTTATGGTATTAGTTGTTTCCTTTTATAGGTGGCAGAAGAGTAGTATATTTCTATTAACACATGTGTGACCTTACCTCAAATTGCCCCCACATCCCTCTTAGATCTAACACATCCCCAAAGGATATATGATTGTGATAGTTAGGGGCAACTGGCACCACATAGCAATATTTATTAAGCACCTATAAAATTTCATGTCCCCACTTAGAGTAGCTACCTTATATCCTCAAATGAGCCTACCAAGTCACCTTAATCATTCATGTGTGTTTCCTTTAATTTCTAAATAATCTTTGAGTAGAGTGAGTGGTTTATGGCTTTTGCTCCTCCAAGTTTTGGTAACAAGATGTGCTTTTGGTGCAGGCATACTTTTGGGCCATTTTTAGGAGATAGTAGGGGATAGCTATTAGAAGATAGGGAAATCTTTAAAAATGTAAAGAAATTTCAAGAAATTGTAGAAGCTTAATACAAAACATTAGACTTGAATTGAGATAAACAAATTAACAAAATCCAAATGCTCAAAGGCTTCAATTTTCAAGCTGTCAAAATTGTAATTTTCAAGGTCATTCTCTTTTGACTTGCTACTTGTAGATTTCAGATATGCAACCTACTAGTACTATTACTAGTGTTGTTATTGTTATTCCAGAATCAACTAGTACTAATTGTGTTACAGTTGAAAGCAGGAAAAGAGAGGTAGGAGGAAGGTCTAGGCAACTGGTTCCCAGATAATCCATTGATACATTTGGCCAAAGGACTTCTCAGTATCATGGAGTGACAAGGTTTATCTACATTATTTGTACATTGATTTTAAAATTTTGTCAGTTTAATACTCAATATGATATTGCTATCAAAATTTAAAATTCATTATTCATTGTTAGTTAAAATTGTTAGTTAAATGCTACTGAATTTTTTAGTACAACTGTGTGTAAATTTTTTTTCCATCAATGTTTAAATCCCTGTAAGTGATACATCTCTTATTTTGGGCTCTCTTCTATGCTAACAATGGATCATGAATCACGATTCAAAATGTTGATGGAAAAAAACTATTTTGGAAATCTTATAGCTTTGATCCATTTTCCATTTTTTGTGTTATGCTTGTTTTGTGGGTTTTTCTTCATCCATTTTGATGTTATTTTTTTTTGTGCATTGTAAAAATATAATTGACTTCCACATTCCATTTAGGTTGAATTAATTTCAATGCATACCAAATTCTTTCCTCTTTCAACTTTATTTAAAGACCTACATTGTGGTCTATACACAGGCAGCATGTTGTTAATATTTATATTTATGGTTTGGGATTAAGTGGTTTGAATTTTTTTATGTTCAATTGAACTCTGGCAAGGTTGTAGTAGTTGGACTAGGGGCTCGCAGTAAGGAAGGAAACGCCATTCCTGATAGCCTGAAGGAAGGTGATCATGTTCTTCTACCTGAATATGGTGGTAGTGAAATCAAACTAGGAGACAAAGAGTAAGTTTGCATCATTGAATGTTTAATTTCTTATGGTTTTGAAGCATGATTTGTGTAATGAATGTATTGGTCTTATATAAAAATTATACTATATAAGAAAAGCTCCAAGAAATGACATTGAATTTGCAGATTATCCGATGTATAGATTTCTCTATTGCAGAGTATCATCTTTTGTTGTCAATATTGGAATTAGGTATCACTTGTATCGGGAGGATGACATTCTTGGATTTTTGTAGGATTGAATTTGGCTATAGATAAGGTCTGCAATTTTGAATTTAGTAGTTACGATGAATTGTTGCATCAAGGAAAGCTAATTAAGATTTAGAGTTTGAGAATAGTGCAAATGATTGATTGTTTTGTTTTCATAGTATTTGTTTAAGCAACCTAAACAACCCATGGCATCTCATTTCTCTTTGTTTTCTCTCAGTTCATATGACTTCAACTTTTTTTCATTGTTGTAATTTTACACCCAAGTCGGGAATGCTAGGCAATCTAAGGGCATAGAATGGGACCTAGAGTAGCTATTTCTGAATTTTTGTGAGTTTGAGAATTGACTATCTGAACAAGTCATAGGGTATTGAGCTTGTGAGACCATTGTAGAGGTCGTAGGGGCAATCAGAGTGTGATTTAAGCTTATGGTAAACCCTAGAATGATAGACCTGTAAATTACCGTTGCAATTGGGATCTAAGTTGTAGATCACCTTTTGCTGGAGTTCTCACCCATACATAAGTTTTTGCTCAGTATATTTGTGTAAGCTCTTGTGGCAATGTTTGCTTTCTCTAGTTCTTTTGATTCTAGATTTTATTTATACTCAGAATAATTCTAGTCATGTTTGTCATTAATGCAAATCTATAAGCAATGAAATTTTCAATGGACCATCCATTGTAGTTTATCAATCATGCATCACATTAAGTGGCTAGCATCAAAAGATTTAGCAGCATCAAGCAATCAAATGATTTGGACTGGATATGCAAATGGATTGCTTGTAGAGTGGGATTGCTAGGTAATCGTATTCAGGAATTCATGCATTCATCTGCTGCTATTCAATGTTTGTGTGCTTTAGGAACAAGAATTTGGATTGGATACACTGATGGGAGGGTGCATGTCATGGAACAAGATGCATGTCATGGAACGAGGAGCTTCTTGGTCAGGGTCTTGCATTGAATGATGAATTGGATCGTGTGCTAGGGAAACACGACTCCATTACTATAGGGTCTCTTATTATGTGAAAAAGAACATCAACTCATGCGACTCCTCTTATCAGTATCAATTCATGAAGCTTTCTAGATGTTTGATTTGTGTTGTGGAAATCAGGTAGATTGACAACTAATGCATTTCAGTTTGAATCTATCAAGCTGAATGGCTAAAAGCAAAACCTCTCCTTTAGAACTGTTGTATGATTTAATCAAAGAAGTATTTTTTGGGTGAATTGTTGATGTTTGATGTTATATTCTTACATGGGTGTTGTTTTCCTCTCCTCTTTTTTCTTGTAGGCATATGTAACTCAGGAGGATACTCTAATTGGGACCTTGACGGTGAGAGAAAGCATAGCATACTCTGGTCGTGTAAGGCTCCTTGATAAAATGCCTTGGTCAAAGAAATCAGCATTAGTAGAGTCTACACTTGTGGAAATGGGTCTTTCGGAATGTGCCAACACTCCCATAGGAATTTGGCACCTGAGGGGATTCAGTGGTGTAGAAAAGAGAAGAGTGAGCATTGCCTTAGAAATTCTAATGAGGCCAAGGTTGTTGTTTTTGGATAAACCAACAAGTGGCTTAGACAGGTATGAATCTTTCTAAATTTGTGGCAGATACTAAATCCATCATCAAGGTTTTTTGTTTGTTAGAAGTTTTGTGGATGCTCCTCAGATGATACCATTGGTTCAAATTCATCTAGTAAGGAACCTTTCAACCCAATAGCAGTTGGTTGAATTGGTTATATTGTGAAGTCTTATATATGTAAGAGGGAGCCGCTATTATAGATATATAAGAGGAAGTCAGGTGTACTTGAAGAGAATGTTTCAAGACTTTTTCATGCAAGAAAGTAATAATAATTTATACTGTAGTCAGCTTCAGTTTTATCTTTACATTGAAGCTTTTAGTCCAAGGCAAAACTAACAGCATATAACAACTAGATGCTTAATTGAGAGTATACCATTTAAGAAAAACATTTTTAGATTTTGTTCAACAGTTACACACTTTTTTGGCTTGACAAACCTTAGATGTGAGGATGAAGATGGTCATGTCTGGTCTTCCAAGCTGTAATGGACTGTTCCTAAGGTTTTCCAAGCTCCTAAATAGCTATGTTTTAGTGATTTTTCATTCTTAGCACCTGAGTCTACTTTGAAAATCTTGGGTGCAGCCTTCATTAAGGTGGATTCTAACCACTAAATGCTATTCACAAGTGTTTAGTCCTACATATGATCAACACCAACAGAATATGATAAAGGTGATGCTTTTAATATGGATGATATAGTAATCAAAGGTGATTGAATTGTACTTAATCAGTGGGATGGAACGTGAATCCAGGAGGTAGTTGTGCATTACCCACATCATGACTATATATAACTAAACTTAAAAGCCTCTGTTATTGAATTCTCTTTCCTATCACCCATATTCATTTCCTTTGCTATTCATGCTTCACATGGGAGTCTTTTTATATGATGATTTATTTTCAATCATGTCCATTCACTACCAAACAATTCTTATTCTACAAATTTGAGATGCTAGAACTTTTTTGGATGTGCAGGCCATCAAAACATACTGTAGGGAGGATGACAAACTTATTCTCAACTGTTAGACTCAAGCAAGTGATACAAATTGTAGAATCTTAACATATGGTTGTTCAAATTTTGTATCTCCTAAATGATTTCCTTTTAGCATATAACTTTTTGTGCATAGTTGCCGAGTTTTATTATTGTATCGGGCATATTAATGAAGAAGCATATTAGTTACTGTCAGTGTTTATGATAGTTTGATTAGTTATTGTCGATATTTTTTAGTCATTCTATAAAACAGTTTACATGCCTTCTGTATGATATGACATTTTGCATGCATCCTACACTCTCTCATCCAGTTGATGATGGATTACAGAGAGTGATCTAAAATGATGACGCTTAAAAACACACAATCAAATCCAAAATGAACTTGCATTACAAATAGATTGTGGAAATCTGATATTGTTGATTTTGCATGCATGTGAACTATTTTATAGAATGCCTAAAAAAAGATTTACACCCAGGCGTTGGTAGAAATTTCTACCTTCATTGGTCAAAATTTCTGACCTTCATTGGTCAAAATTTCTATTTTTCTTGGTCAACATTTTCTACCATCATTGGTCAAAATTTCTACCTTTCTTGGTCAACATTATCTACCTTCAATGGTCAAAATTTCTACCTTTATTGGTCAAAATTTCCACCTTTCTTGGTCAATTTTTTTACCTACATTGGTCAAAATTCCTACTTTTATTGGTCAAAATTTATATCTTCATTGGTCAAAATTTTGACCAATTCCAGGCAAAACTTGCACTATGGCTATGGGAGTTTTTTGACCAAAGTATTGGTTGAAATTTCAACCAACCAGTAGGTTGGTCAAAATTTTGACCAAAGAATTTTCAACCAATGAGTTGGTCAAAGTTGGTCGAAGTTTGGTCAAAAAATGGGTCAAAATTTTGACCAATAATGATCGAAAAATGGCCTCAGATGTAGTAGTGCTTTTTTTTAAAAGGGGTGCAAGAAGGAAGCATGGAAGTCCTGGGCTTAATGGCTAGTGGAGATGTTATAAAAAAAACTTGGAATGACATCAAGGAGATATGTCAGAACTATTCAAGGGGTATTGTGAAGAAAGGTAGAGTACTAAGGAGCCTACCACATAAGACTAATGGTGGGTCAAGAGTATCAAAAATGGAGTTATCTTATCTATTGTCTGACCTTAAGCAAGATATCATTAATGATGTCACTACTCAATTGGATACTATGCAAGCTCAAAGGAAAAAGGATGAAGCTAATGTTATGCTGACTAAATTTTGTCCTTGTTGCAAAGAAAGAAAGAAGAACTATACATGCAAGACCATTACAGTAGTGAATGCATAACCAATGCCCATGAAGTTCAAAGCAATTGATAAGGATACAAGAGAATTTATTTATGTTGCTCAAAGATGACCATGGGATTAGAGACAAGGTATGCCTCAAGACCCTCTGAATAATTTTGGTTATAATAGTAACAAGTGGCAAGGCAATATTCCCCCAAATTATGTCCCTTGAGGATAGAATTAGAACAATAATTGGACCAACTAGCAACCTCAATATAATCAAGCGTACCATCAACCACCTTAGCATACCCAGTAGAATACTCAATGTCCTTAAAAATATAACCAATATCCTTAGTGGGGCATTAATCAACAACCTTTGTATCAAGGGAATTGGTAGCAACCACCTCAGTGGGGGCCTAGCCAATCACCTCGAAAGCAAACCTTGATGTCTCTACCTCCACAACAATCTCTGATGCCTTTTCCTCCTATAGAAATTTCTAGCCCACAGAAACAACCACAAATTCCTGCTAAACTAGCACCAAATCCCAACAATAAGTAGTAGGCTTATTCTTTGCAAATCAATGATATTCATCTTAGGTCTAGAACCAAGTTGCCTGCACGTAAAGGACCTATAATAACTAAGGTCATTGTTACTGAAAATGTTCCAGTAAGTCCACTAGTTGATGTTCCAATTTCCTCATCTGTACAAGCACCTATGCCTCCATTTCCATAAAGGTTACTGCCTGTAGCTCCATCTAAACCAAATCCTATAGCAACTAATCTCGTAGACCAACTTAAGCAAATGACTATACAGGTTCCTTCATTAGATGCACTTAAGGAGATCCCTCTTTACAATACAACTTTAAAGGAAGTGTGTACCAAGCAATCTACTTGAAAGAAAAAGGATCCTTCTATTGTCCATGTGTTGGGACAACTTTTTGATTTGATAGTGAGAAAAACCCTGATGCCTAAATATTTTGATCTAGGAAGTCTTGTTGTTACCATACATATAAATGGCATCTAAATTCAGAATGTTTTAATTGATTTAGGAACATCAATTAATTTTGTGACTAGAGAAGTCTTGTTAAGACTTAGTATTATTGGATTAAGGGACACTCCTACAATACTTTAGATAGTGGACAATTCAATTGTCAAACCTGATGGTACGATAGAAGATATTATTGTAACCCTAGATTCCTTATATTTTCCTTCAAACTTTGTGATGCTATCATGAAGAGACACCCTTGGAGGATATCCATTAATCTTAAGAAGACCATGGTTGGCTACTACAGACTCATGCATTGCATGTCGATCAGGAAAAATGACAATATCAGATGGTACAAACATTAAAAAGCTAACTTTGTACTCTCCTAAACAACCTCAACTAGATCTTGACCAAGTTTCTTAGCCAGACCTTGGTAATTATCCTTTAGAAGTTAATTTTGTTCAATAGCTCATGATGCTAAAAAGATACCCATTTTTGAATCCCAGGAAGAAGATGATATATTGGCAACAATCCTTACTAATATGTATGATTCTAAGGAGTCTACTTCTAAAAATCCTATCGACTCCTTGCAAACTGTACTGCCTAAATGTGATGTAGCTTAATCTCCTATAGCACATGATTACCTTCATACATTATTACCCCATGAAATTAAATCTCCATCAATAGTAGAGATTTTAATGATGGATAAGGTAAAGAAAGTAGAGATTTTTGTAGGAAAAGAGTTGAATACTAATAATGACCTTATTGCATCTCAAATGACAAGTACCATTAAACTATTGCAAGATAGTCAACAAGCCTTTGCATGGGACTATACTGACATGAAGATTTTAGATCTCAGTCTTTGCAAACATAGGATATTTATCAACTCAGAATGTAAGCTAGTGAGACAACCCCAAAGGGGGGTAAACTTGGCATTGAAAGATATAGTCAAAGTAGAGTTACAAAAACTTCTTAATGTTGGATTTATTTATCCTATTTCTGATAGCCAGTGGGTTTCACCTTTAGTTATTGTTCCAAAAAAAGGGGGGAAATGGAGAGTATGTGTAGACTATAGGGAGCTTAATAAAGCCACTAAAAAGGATCACTTCCCTCTATCATTCATTGATCAAGTACTGGATAACTTAGTGGGAAAAATATATTTCTCATTTCTGGATGGTTTCAGTGGCTATAATCAAATCCAAATCTCTCCATAAGATTAGGATAAGACAACATTCACCTATCCATAGGGAACATTTTCTTACTTTTTCTTACCATTTCGATTATGTAATGCACCTGCAACTTTTCAGCAAGCGGTACTTAGCATATTTTCTGACATAGTTGTTGATTGTGTTGAGATTTATATGGATGATTTCACCACTTATGGTGACACATTTGAACAAGCTCATGCTAACTTGGAGAACATGTTAAAAAAAATTCAAGAATACAACCTTTCTCTTAATAGTGAGAAGTGTTATTTCATGATGGAAGGAGTTGTTCTTGGGCACTACCTTTCCTCTTTTAGAATTCAAGTGGATCCTGCAAAGATTGTTGCCATTACCAATTTACCAACACCAACCAAGAAAATAGATGTTAGAATTTTTCTTGGACATGTCGAATACTATAGAAGATTCATCATAGATTTTAGTAAGCTTGTTGTTCCTTTGCATAATCTACTTTAAAAGCAAGCTAAATTTGAGTGGACAAAAGACTATAAAACAACATTCTAGTAATTGAAGGATGTTTTGACAACAACACCTATTCTTGGAGGACCTAATTGGAAGCTACCCTTCCACATCCATATTGATGCATCTGACACTACTTTAGGGGTAGTTCTTGGACAAAAAGAAGGTATTGTTTAGCATGCCATTTATTATATTAGTAAGAATTTGCAGGGTGTTGAGATGAATTATACTTTCATTGAAAAAGAATTGCTTGTTGTTGTGTATGCACTTAATTAATTTTGGAATTATATCACAAGCTATGAGGTTTTTGTATACACTAACCACTCTGCTATAAAATACTTGATGAATAAACCTACCATCTCTAGTAGATTAGCACATTGGTTACTCCTCATGTAGGAGTTTAATGTAAAGATAACAGATAAACCAAGCCAAGCCAATGTAGTAGTAGATATTTAATCATGACTTCAAGTACCTAATGATCATATAGCCATAGATGGCAGTTTTCCTAATGAGCAGTTATTTTCAATAGAAAATTATAACCCATGGTTTGCAAATATAGCAAATTACCTTGCTACAAGAAAAAACACCACCACACTTTTCACCTAAGCAGTGCCATCTCTTAGTGGAAAAGAATTTCAATTTCTCATGGATACTTGGATTGATGTTCTACACTAGACCAGATCAAGTAACTTGTCGGTGTGTAAGGGAAGATGAAACTTATGACATCCTAAGGGCATGTCATGATGAACCATGTGGGGATCATTTTGCAACAAAAAGAACAACCTATAAGATTTTAACAATTGGATACTACTGGCCTACTCTCTACAAAGATACAACAAAGTATACAAGGAAATGTGATCAATGCCAATGCATGGGAAGGCCCACTAAAACTGATGAAATGCCCCTACAGCCATAGGTAGTAGTCACACCTTTGGACAAATGGGGTATCGATTTTGTCAGTCCAATAGAACCCTCTTCTCATGGAAAATCATACATTTTAGTACATATTGATTATGCAACTAAGTGGGTTGAAGCACAAGCTATGACACATGCACGAGATCACAAAGTAGCCAATTTTCTATATGAATGCATATTCACCAAATTTGGAGTACCTAGGGAAATTGTAATGAATCAAGGATCTCAATTCACATCAAGCCTAATTGTAGAACTCATGAAGAAGTACATAATCCATCATGGTACATCTTCCCCATACCATCCTCAAGCTAATGGTCAAGTAGAAATAACAAATAGAGAAATTGAAGCAATCCTCACTAAAATAGCTACTATTCACAAATGGGACTTACAGGACTACATGGAAGAGCACCAATAGATTTACTCAATTTGAATTACTTTATCATAAATCTACTTCTATTCCTATAGAATTTGAACACGGGACTCTAAAAACTACTTTAGAGCTAGATGTTGATCTTTCAAAGGCTCAAGAAGATAGGTTACTGCAACTCAATGCCCTTGATGAATACCATAAATCTGCCCTACATAATATAGAGATAATCCAACAACAACGGAAGAAATGGCATGATAATTTCATCCATGATAAGAAGTTTTTTGTTGGAGACTAGGTCCTCCTATATGATTCCCATTATCACCAAAATCCAAGAAAATTCCAAACCCTTTGGCTTGGACGATACAAAATCATTTATGTGTTTGAGAATGGTGTAGTATAGCTCTCTACCATTGATCTTGTTCACTTCAAACTCCTTGTTAATAGAAACCATTTAAAACTCTACCATAAGTTGCATAGTCGAGAAGATTTCCTATAGCAATTCCACTCATCTATTGATCCCACAATTCCTGCAGCAACTACAAATGAGTTTCCCACTCATTTTTTGTCCTCTCTCTAAAAAAAATTCAATCGTCATAATAAACTACTTTCTTGGTAAAAGTATTTTCTCCATAATAATTCCACCTCACTTCACTTTTTCTCGTCTTCTACCTCACCTCACCCTTCATCAATTTGCATGATAGTATTGTTACCTATTTTTACCCCCCACCAAAAAAATTGAATTCAAATACTTGATCCACCCAACAACCACTTCCCATCTTTAATATTATTTTAATGCCTAGGAAATACAAAATAAAATGATTAAACATTATGATATTTCTTTCCACTAGCCTACAACTTTTTGTGCTGTCAAATCTTGCATAGATCTATGGACATCATGTACTTGCTATGATAAGTTGTGAGGTTGTTTCCCATAGCAAGATAGTGACCATCAAAATTTTGTTGTGGTACCGAAGAATGAAGTCTGGTTCCAATTTCTGATGACCTGTCGAAGGTCGCTATGTCGCTATCTAGAAATTTGTGTTTCTCGCCATTAGCGATATAGTGCCTTGACAAAAAGTAATCCTACGGAAACTTTTTTAGAGGATGGGTCCTAGACAATGCTCCATCAGATATTAGTTATAAAGTTTTGGTACACAATGGCATCTAGTGGGATACACGTATACACTAGGAAAAGTGATGACATTGGAGGTTGCTATATCGCTATCAGGAAACTTGTGCTTCTTGTCGTTAGTGACAGAATGCCCAGCCAATAAATAAACACATGGTGGGACCTCAAACGACATGGACAGGTGACTAGGATGAAAGTAAGTTTTTGGTTTGTTTCCAGCAGTACATATTTTTCTGCATCATCAGTGCCCCAAACCCACGCTAATTCATAAAGCATATGAGGGATCTTGATCGTCAAATCGATCTTGAATCAACAATGGTCATTATCTCGCTATGGTGAGTTGCATGAAGCTTATGAACAGAAACATAGCAACGAGGGATCCACCATATTTCTCTTCAGTAATGCATCAAATGTCTTCCACACAATCAATGCAAAATCAACAGTCCTCGCTATCTCGCTATGGAAAGTTGCAAGTTGTTTAGTCTATTCAACATAGCGACTATGGGACCCACCACTTCTTCAAGGTACTTTGTGCAATTTCTCTACCTTTGATTTGGTCTCAGATCTATGATCATCGATATCTCACTATGGCAAGATGCTCACTTTTTATGTATAGAAAGATAGCAATTTAGCGACATGTGTCCTTGCAGGCTCGAGGAGATACATTATGGCTAGGGAATTAATAGTTAGAGGCTGGTAATTGGGAGACAGCCACAATTAGGGTTTTGGAGGTGGCACAATTAGTTATGAAGATGTGGTCAAACTTGGAAGACCTTGCGAGTTGGGGGAAAAATAGAAGACCATTGGCCCATGTGGCCCATTTGGGTTGTAGTATTCTGTTGACTGCTATTTTTTGCTGATTCACGAACCAAAAATGAAGGAGATCAAATTTTTCTACGTGATCTGATCCCTTTGATCAATGCCAACCACTCTTGAATGAATGCTAAACTCAGTGAACAAAGGAGAACGTTCCACCACCCTAGTTTATCCATCTACGTGGTCAGAATGGTTTAATGGTGTCACTCCTATCAAGGCCCTATTTCAATAAATATCAAGTTTCATTGTATCTAAATCTGTACCCAGATCAGATTTTCTCCAGATCCTTATCAAGACTTAATGGAAGTGGTTGTAGAGTAACTTCAATTAGAAAATATCTTAGTTATGCCTGAACTATAAAGGCAATTTTTGTAGATTTTGTACTGTCGACTCTTCTCTGACTTCTCTGATATTGCTCTACAATTTCATTGTAAATTCCCTTTGCCTCTAAACTGTATGACATTCTACTTTATCACCTTCAGCCATTGATATAAAGTGCAAGAACTATTTTTCTCCCATTGGTGTATTGTGGATATCTGCATTCCTGCATGACTATATCTCTTATGGCCTATGAATGGTATATAAGTGAATCCTCTCTTTCCTTGTGTCATTCATTTTGGGTTTTCTAATCTACATGTGCTTGTTAGATTAAAGAAAGTCTGGATGTGTATATATTTTGGTGCCATGATGGTTCAATAGTGCATGTATGGGAAGAGATTGGTTTGAACAATCTATTTTGGTGCATCACCCCCTTAAGTAGAGTAGGTTGATTTTCTTTCATGCATTCCTTCTCCCTTTTCCTCTCCAAAAGTAGTTAGGTGCACCCTGACAGTAAAGGAAGCTGGCCTTCTTTGGAGACTCAACCTCACAGTTCAAGTCCCACGTCTTGGAGGTTGTTTCCATGTTTCACAAGGTTGTCCTTAGGTAAAAACTTTGTACAAGGGTGCAAACCTTTGTGACAACAAGTATCAAATGAAAACATGACTTCATAGGTCTGTATGCATACTCAAGCTTAAAATTTTTCTTAATATGTTGCTCTATTTTTAGTTACCTTTGTCACTAGCAATTGCAAGAGCTATTGCCTAATTTAATTGGGGGGAGGGGTATTATATTTCTTTTTTTTGTTATAATTAAATGTCAATGTTTATGTTATTCTTTATGTGCCACCAAATATTGTGTCATTTCCACAAATCAACATAATAGAATAATGTGATGTGATAGTCACCTTTATGTCACACACCTTTCACAAGTTGGTAAGTACAAGTTCCAGCTAAGGTAATTAATAAGCAATTAAGTGATCTTAAAAGATAAAAATGTCAATTGCTTAAAACATGTACTATCACTTGTCTTCTCGCCTGTTGAAAAATTTTCGATTTTTGAAAAAAAAATCTTGTAATCACTCTAGAGGAACAATGGGGGGTGGTTCATTAAGAAGAGAACTAGCTGACCATACAACATTGTTGGGAGACCTAGTTTTCCTACCTATATTTCAAGCCAAGGGGTGGAGGAATTACATGCTCAAATTGTCTACATGGAATGAGGAGCTTACCTTAGAATTCTTGTGAATGTTAAGGATGGTTTTTCTATAGTCAGACGAGTAAGGGTTCCATTTTCACCCAAAATTTCAACAAATATAATGGAATTTCCATTGGAAGGAGAATAGTTTTTAGACACATTAGATGTAGTTTTGGCCAGAGCCCAATTTATAGTGCATATAGACCCACGACTTCAAATAGACCAAAACAAGGTACAATCTACACATCTTTACCAGCACCATTTAATGAATGTGCTATGTATATTGTGAGATATTTTACTTGTGAGGGGAGACATTCATATTTGTATTGCATGCATTTCAAATTTTTGAGCTGCCTAAGAAATGATGACTGTCGTTTGAATGTTCCTCATTTTATGTATCATATTTTGTTAAAAAGAACTACTACAGTCCAAAAAGGAACCCTAAAGGATATTTCACATCACTATTTTATCAAGCTCATCATAGAAAAAACCCTTCAAAAATAATTTGGGATATCTTGGGATGATTTTATTGAAATTAAAGTACAAAACCCTATTAAGAAATCTATAAATCAAATTGAAGAGGAAAGAGAACCTCAAGAAATCCCTATAAACCCTTGCTCTTCATCAACCAGACCCAGGAGGTCACAAAGAACCTCAGTTTCCACTCTCATAGCTTCTACCTCTAGGTTGGGATCAACATCTGATAAGGGTAAAAGGAAGGTTAAAATTTCCCCAAATACTAGCTCAGTTGTAGTTCATAAGGTTTATAAGAAGAAAAGAGGGAATGTACAAGAAACATCTCCAGAACCTCCTATAGCATAAAGGCAATAGAAGTACCCTTTAGACGTAAAAGTCAAAGAAGCCAATCAATGGTAAAATCCAATGAGGGTGTTTCTTTTTAATCCCCTATATCCAAAAATGTAGTTAGTGAAAAAGAGCAATCCTCTTTTTTTGACAAATAAAATATCATCATTTAAGAGGCTGAAAGTGCAAAACATGTACCTACAGTAGTAGGAACATCCTCTGTCTAGCCACCTATAATTTCCATAGATTTAGGCAATGATGACAATGTATCTATTGGAGTTTTTGATTCTCCTCCACCTCAATGAGAAAAATTTCATGAAGAAGATGTTGGAATAAATTTTGATGTAGTTAATATTGTTGTTGAACATATTCTTTCTCAAGGACTTGATGCTTTAGCATTTGTAGCCCAGCAAACTGATCCTATTGATCCTTCACTTGAGACACATGCTACTTTCTATCCTAGTTCCACTATTTCATTGTTAATTATTATTTCATAGTTATCTAACTAGTTAATTTAAGAGAGGGAAGAATGGAAAACAAAGAGAGAGCCTAGAAAAAACCATCTTCAATCAAACTCAAGAATTGGCTAAGAAGGATGAGAAGATTGAGAAATCAAGTGGTAAACTTACAAAATTCACTTCCATGATTTCTAAACTAATGTCTTATCGCTCCCCTTCTCCTGTTATGCTCTCTTTTTGAAGGAACAGTTAATCAATTACTAGATGACCTATGTAATGCAGGGTAAAAGTTTAACATTGAATACCCCTCATGAATTCTTCCAAGCTTTTCATGCTACTCCTGTAGCTATAAAAAAATTTCTCTGTGAACTCATTTTACATAACTTAGTAGTCATTGATAATAGAGATTAGAACCCTCTACCTTATGTGGGAAATATTCAACTCAGGGCATTGATTTCTTGGATTCAAAATGAAATTAGCAAGGAAAACTAGGCCCATTAGTATAGGGAATTAGAGTATGAGATGCCATTTTTTCTCAAGCCTGAGGCCAAGGATGCCAAAACTTTATACTATGACTAGTTGAAAATTGCTTACTCAAAACCTAGAATTTTGATTATTTATCCTTTAAGGGAAATAGTCTATCAGGAATATAAAGCTATGGCAGAAATAGATCTTCTTGGGGCAAAGCAGGTGAATCAATGGCGCTGGATAGGGTTGAGTGAAGACTTGTAGAAGAGGGAACCTCATTCTCCAGTAAATGTTATCGTGGCCACTCGGCGAGCACCCTAGTATACAAGCTGGGGGAAGAAAGGAAAAATGATTAGAGTCCTTTAACTTTTCAACCTCCATTATTGTTGTCCCCATTGCTTGTTAATCAGTAAGATTTAGAGAAATTTGATATGAAAAAAGAGCTCCATAGATGGGAGAGGTACAAGGAGAGTAAAGGTTTTTATTGGAACATTTCTATAGGGGGTAAAGGAAAAAGTATTGCCTCAAACTTTAGGATGGCTATGAGGGTGAAAAATTTCATGTTTTCTTGAGGACAAGTCAAAGTTTAAGTTGGGGGGAATGATGAGACTAGAATATGGTCTATTTTGTCATTTCATTTTTAGTTTAAGTTCTGAATTCTCTAAAAGACTTTGATGTTTGAAAACATGATGTTTATGATGATTTTAGATAAATGTGTGCATAATTACTCTTCAAGATTAAAATGAATAAGCTATGAAAAGATATGTCATTTAATTACAAAATAGTGAGAATGATGTTTTTTCTTCCTTAGCTAGGTTGGGTAGTTCTTTTGCAGCAATGTGACATAGGGTAAAATAATTTAGATAACATGTTTTGAATAAGTTTTGATTTTTGAGGTGCTAATATTTTATAGATATTAATGCAAAGCTAGGTCAACCAAGCAGGAGTCAAAGCGGTTGCTCACATTAATAGACTAGCCTTGAGCGGAGGAAATTAAGGGGTCGTGAGCTCCTAAATTACTATTCTATTTGGAATTAGAATTAATGTGCATATTGTAATAATCAATTCCATCACTTATTTTGGTAGTTGATGAGTCTTGAATTTAGGAATTATGTTCCTATTTTGTGTTTTAGATAACTGGAAGTTTGTGTTCCAGAAGTGTTAAGTTTTAGTCAGTCATTTTTCAATAATTTAAAGAAGTTGCTAAGTTTTTGAGTACTGAATATAATCATGTTTATTCATGAGTATGTACATTTTTTTGCTATGAATAAAAATATTATTTCAAGTTTCCATCTTTGAGTTGTTATACTTCACTTCTCTGTGGGGAACTAATTAGTTAGCATAGGATTATATTTAGTTCGTAGAACCCAAGTAGACTCTATTGTTCCTACAACCACTACTAATAGAATTAGTGGACTATTCTTGTAGCATAGGTAGTTGAAGTAATTCTGAGCTATATTTTCATGCTTTATTAAAAATAGATTTGGTTCTTAGCTTTAGCATAAATTTCCTGTAGTTTAAGCACTTGAATTTTCTTAGAGTAGTTCTTAAGTTGAGATAAGTTTGAAGCATATATTTTAGAAACACCATTTCAAGTTTACATCCCTAGTTGATAAATTAAATGAGTCCAAATGAGTTGGATAAGAACCACTTAAGATGTCCAATCTTGGGTTAGGTAGTCCATTGCTATAGGATTTTGATCCCTCTCTTTGGCCAAGCAGTACTCATTGGAGTTCTGATAATTGTTTTGTAAGCCCATAAAGCTGGATTAATCTAAAGATCCTAGTCCCTTCTAGATTTGTTGACTATGCGATGAAAGATCTTAAGGATTACTTTGTTGGAGGCCTTCACTTGATCATAACCTTAAGGATAATAGATAGAAGATGAGTGTTGCATGATTCTAAACTTTTTGCATAACTCCTTAAGATCCTTGTTTTTAAATTATCCTCCATTGTCAGTAATAATGGAGGGAGGTACACAATACCTACATATGATATAATTAATGATAAATAGAGCTATAATTTTTCCATTGGTGATAGAAAGAGGTACTGCCTCCACCCACTTAGTGAAGTAGTATGTAGCTATAATAATGAACTTATGTCTATTTGAAGAAGTGGGTGAATCTAACCCACAAGATCAAAGGCTCATTGTTGTAATGTCCACAATGTGATAGATGGAATTAGCTCTCTAGCTAGAGCATGAATCAGATTCCCATGGAGCTGGCATTTTTTGTAGGACTTGGTGTATTTGATTGCCCCTTGCTCCATATTTGGCCAATAGTAACCAGCTCTAATAAGTTTACGAGCTAGTGTCAAGCATCTATAAATAATGTCATGGACATTGATTAAAGTGCATTTAGACTCATCAAATTCTAGATGCCTAAGGATTTTTATGTCGAGACCTCTCCTAATCAAGTAGTCAACAATAATGACATATTGTGAAGCATTGTAGATAAGGTGACTTTTTCATTATGGGTTAGACTATCCAAAATAGTTTTTTCATGCAGATAGGAGTATATGTGGTGATAGCAAGATGAATTATGTCCTATAATAGTACAGATAATCCAAGATTTAGGGGTATCATAGGCAAGGTAGAGTAACATTTCCACTAGGAACTCATGTTAAAGATCATTCTCTAGCATCTATAAAAAGGAAGCAAGAGTAGCCATGGCATCAGCCACTTTGTTGTTTGCTTGAGGAACCTATTGAAAAGTTATATGAGTGAAGTATTTCTTCAAATCATCCACTATGCATTTATAAGGGATCAATTTCTCATCTTTCATCTAATATATATCATTGACTCAGTTGATTATGAGTTGTTAATCACCAAAGATGTTCAACTAATTGACTCTCCATTCAACTACAATCTTCATGCCATTAATGAGAGCTTCATATTCTGCAATCTTGTTCGCACAAGGCAACAGGGTCATGTACACCTTATGAACTGAATACCTCTATGGTGTTATGAAAGATAACATAGCACCGGATCCCTATTGTGTGAAGGAACCATCAAAGAACATCACCCAAGTTTGATGTGTGAGTGTCAAAATTGATTCATTAGGAAAATCAATGTTTAGTGGGAGGAGACTCTACATCGATGCTTCTACTAGCTGATCAACAATAGCTTGTCCCTTGATAGCCTTTTGTTCAACATACTGAATGTCAAACTCACTTAGTATCATGACCTAGAGCCAACCTCCCTATTAGAGCTACTTTGTTGAGTGAGTACTTCAATAGATCAATTTTAGCAACTAGTCATGTAGTATGGGCAAGCATGTAGTGTCTTAAATTTTGGGAAGAAAAGATGACTACCAAGTAGGCCTTCTCAATGATACTATAATTTTTTTCATAGGAGATTAGTGTGTAGCTCAGATAGTAGATGGCTCTTTCCTTATTGTCATTATCCTCTTGAGCTAGAAAAATACCCAGAGATGTCTCTGTTGCTGAGATGTACAGAATAAAAGGCTTCTCGTGAATAGGAGGCATCAAGATTGGTGGATTAGCAAGGTATTGTTTTATCTTTGTTAGACTATGATCACAATCTTGGCTCCAATTACATTTCACATCTTTATGGAGAGTCTTGATAAAAGGTTGTGACCTATCTACCAGCTATGAGATGAATCAGTTAATGGATTGAAGTCTTCCTTATAAGCCCCTCATCTAACTGATATTACAAGGTGGAGGCATGTCCATGATTGCTTGAACTTTCTTTAGATCAACCTTGAATCATTTTGTAGACACAATGTAGCCAGTAATCTTCCTGATGTTACAAAAAATGCACATTTCTTAGGATTAAGTCACAGACTAAATTTCTCCATGTGATCCAGGATAGGTCCTAAATCTTGAAGGTGAGTGTGGCATTTATTTTTCTTAACCAAGGTATCATCCACATAGTCCTCCATGGTCTTATGCATCATGTCATAAGAATTGTAATGACTACCCTCTGATATGTAGCACTAGCATTTTTCAGACCAAATGGCATCACGTTCCAACAGAAATTTCCCCATGCACAAGTGAAAGCGGTCTTTTCTTGATCTTCTGGTGTAATTTTGATCTGATTGTAACTAGAAAAATTGTCCATGAGTGAGTACATTTCATATCCTATTGTCATGTCCACTATCATATCAATGTTAGGGAGTGGAAAATCATCCTTTAGACATGGTAAGTTCAAATCTCAAAAATCCATACAAACTTTGATAGATTTTACATGCTTGGAAACTGGAATGATTTTTGATATTCATTGAGCATAATCAATAGCATAAATGAATCCAACTTTTAGAAGCTTCTCTAGTTTAGCTTTGACAAGAAATGCAACATGAGGATGCATTTTCCTAAGCTTTTATTTAACTAGTTTAACTCTTGGTGCAATAGACAAGTGATGCATAATGAGATCAAGATCTAATCCTGGCATGTCTAAGTATGTCCACGAAAATGTTTATCTTTTTCTCTGGGAAGAAAGCAATGAATTCCTCCTTTTCTTTTGGAGATAGTGACTATGAAGGATGTACCATGTGAGGTTGTTCCTCCATTCCCAAGTTGATCAACTATGTTGGTTCTATCAATACTGATGATCTTTCCTAAAAATGACTAAGAAGTGCATCAAATATCTCATCTACGGGCACCTCAAAAAGGTTTTCACCCTTGGATACATCTTTTATTTTTACTTTTTTAGGTTCTGACACTACTGCAATTTGGTTTTCACCATCAAACCTTTTATTTCTCTTCTTTTTTATTGTGTGACTAAGATATTTGATGTCAACTTCAATCATGTTGATACTTTGTTCACTAGTGGAAGACATTACTAGTTTGATAGCATTTAGGTAGTAGGCAAGAGCATAGTTGTTCTAGAATGTGAGGACTTCACTAGATGCATTGGAATTCTAGTCTATGAGCTTGGGATATGTGAGTGAAAGAGATGTGGTAGGTTTAAATGTATTCATGGTATAATCATTAAATGCTTGTACAAGCAATTCAAGACCTAGAGCGGCTTGATCTGTAAATGTGTTTGAATTCCTTTGAGCACTAATGTCATCAATTGAAGACTCAAGGACACTAGTTGGATAGGAATCATTTGACTGAACCCTAGATGATTCACCTACTTCAAGGAGATTTTCATAGACATGAACTTGATCTATGTCTTTGTCTGTAGTTGATTTTGAGAGAGAGTCAAATCCATACTCTTGAGAATTAGTATTACATGGAGACAAACTGTAGAATTCCCCAATAGTGACAAGAACAAATTCTCCTTCATCATCTAGATTTTTACAAAGGTACTCAATGTGTAAAGCATGAGTAGACTCTCCTTGTTCTTGTTAGGTATGATGTGAACTAGTGGTATTCTTAGAACGATCACTATCACCATCTATGGTGCTGACATGTGGTACAAAGTCATCTAGTTCTGCAAAGAATTCAGCTAGATCTTTAGCAATTAGATAAGAATAAGGATCCTCATTGTCAGTATTATATTCATGGTCATCAGACTTAGGTTGTGACTCATGTTTAGATGAACTCTCAGGTTCTAGTATGAATTTGTTACTCCCTAGATGGAAGGAAATCTTCTTGAAGTCTAGACCAGATGTGTCTTGATTCCTTCTAGCAATAGCTTTGACTAGATCAACCAGACCATTTTTGTTGCATCCAATAGAGCCAATTCCCTTGTATCCAAAGCATTTCATGATCCTAAGATTGGGACCATACTTCTCAGGAGTAATTTCATGAGACTATATAGTGAGGTCAACTAGAGTTTCCTCTTTGTAGATCCATGTAGTAATAGCTCTATTTTCAACTTCCTCCTCAAGAGGAATAGTAGCTTTGACAAAAGTACCATCAAACTTAGTTTGAGGTGTTAATACAAAAGGTTTCTTTGCTTCAGATAGTCTCCCATAATGTTGAGGATACTCAGGAATAGATGTCAAAGACAAAACTAGTTCCATGTGATATTCACCCATTCAAGTTTCCTTCCACTTAAGTGACTACTCAATTTGCTTCATCTTGTGATCATGATAGTCTATAGATTCCCTACTAGTAGGCACAAATTTTTCAGCAATTTTCAGCATATTACAAGTATAGCTAGTACATGCAAGTATGGTGACTTCAAAGCCATGAAATGGGAATTTTATGCATTAATGGTATGTGGATGGCATAGTGCACATCTCATGTATCCATGGTCTTCCTAGTAGAATATTGTAAGCCAAGGGAATCTCGAGGACCTGACAAGTGACATCCCTTTCTATAGGACCAACACAAAGAGACAACACCACCAAACCTAAATATTTTTTCTCAAATTTTTCATACACTTTGATAGTGATCTTGTGATGGGGATCAATGTCTAGTTGTTTGAGCAAAGTAGTGGAGACAATGTTTAAACCAACTCCATTATCAATGAGCACACAACGAACACATTTCTAGTGTATCATAACCTCAATGTGTAGATGTTGATTATGTGTATCACTTAGTGAATTGTCATCCTCTTCAGAGAAGGACATATAGTAAGGTGAGGTCAGATGACCTACCATATATTAGAACCTCTCAAGATCAAGATCTAGAGGTACATTTTCTTTAGTGAGGGCTTTGTCAAGAATCTGCCTATGAGCAGGTGAGATTTTGAGCAGCTCAAGGATTTTGATTTGAGCATGAGTTTGTTGTAATTTATCGAGGATACTATAGCTAGAAGCAGTAGAGGTTGTTGCAAGTTTTGTTGCTTTTCTAGAAGGACTAGTAAGAGTTTGTCTTTGTGTTGTTCAAGATTAGGAGCAGAAGGCACAAGGCCTTTGAGTACCAACTTAGCACAAGAATGTGTAACAACGTTGGCACAATATTGCAATGGTTCACTATTAGATGTATTGGAAGAAGGGCCCCTTAAGAAAAATGGTGTCTTAGGTTTAGTTTTGTCTTGTTTTCCCTTGATGATGATGACATCACAGTACTCAGCATCTACGAGTTCAACCATGTGAACTATCTCATCATCATCATTAGAGTATGTATAGTTGACCTTGTTGTTAGGTTTTGGTTTTGAGTTTTCTCCTTTTTCTTATTGAGCAAATGGCTTCTTGAAAGCCTTGTGATCTCAGTTCTTGTTATGTCCATCCACAACAATGTGACCATTGTCAGTTAGGTCTTGGATTTTGTGATGCAAGTTGATATAGTTGTTGGTTTTATGACCTTTGTTTTGGTGATATTCACAAAATGAACTCTCATTCCACCATGGTGGTCATGGTTACTAATCATAATGATGAGAATTTTCCAGTGGATAAATGAGTTTATTTTGAAACAAGGTCTTGTAAACCACGTTCAAAGGTTCACCAAGAGGTGTAAAATCTTGTTTAGGGCATGAGACCCAAGAGGTGTTCTTCAGTTTGTTTCTAGATGTCTTATTGTCAAAAGGAGTGCTTTCAACATTCTTGGATGCTTTTAGATTGTTTGTTAGATTAAAGGCTACCTTAGCAAGTTTAGGAGTAATGTTTTCAACAACTCCATCATGCACTACCTCATTTTTTTTCACATATTTGGGTTTTTCCTTGTTAGAGGTGGATCTTTGTTCTGTGTCCTTTTGAAGGGTAAGTTCACCCCTTTTTACCATGAATTCCTTTATATGGATAGCTTGTGTGACCATGTCTTCAAAGGTGCATGGACCTTGAAGTTGAACTCTATATCCAAATTTAGGTAGGTGGTTATCAGTGAAGATATCAAGATTTTTCATTTCAAAAATTTTTTGTGAATATTTGGTGTAAAGTTGTCTCCATCTCTGAAGGAATGTAAGCAAAGGTTCTCCAGCTTTCTGTTTAAGGTTTCACAAGTCTTGAATGTTAAATAGGTGTTGGATGTTGTGAGAATAGTGTTGGACAAAAAAGTTAGCAATCTCATCAAAAATTTTGATACCAGTAGGCAAGTGTGAAAACCACTCCATAGCCTAACCACCTAGACTTATTGGGAATAGATGCATGAGATATGTTTGATAATGCATAAATTGCATAGAAAATGCACTGAATTCCTACAAATGATCTTTGGGATCAGTAGTTCCAAAGTATTTATTGTACTTAGGTAGCTCAACTCCTCTTCAAAAAGGAGGCATGTCTATACTCTTTTACAATGGGAATGGACAAAGAGCATCTAAAGTGTATGTTTTTGTAGGTTTGTCTTTATCACGCATCATTTGGGCTAGTTGGTCTTACATGATCTTCAACTATTTTTGCAATTTGGAAGTTTTAGTTTCTTCTTCAGGTGTAGTGATAGTCTCAATGTTAAAGTGATGAGGTATCTTAGCTCCCTCTTGGGCAAGTTTGAGAAAGTATTTCTCTTTCTCTTTATTAAGCAGGATTTCCATGACCTTCTGGAACTTTTTGTCCTTACAACACTTTTCAATTTGTTTAGGGAGTATTTCTACCTCTTCCTCATTCTCATATCTAAAGAGAGCTTTCTTATGCCATTTGGTTCTATGTTGATCTTGGTCTCTACTATGTTTACCATGTTCAAGTTTGTGATCAACCATTGTAGGAATGTGAATGGTTTCAGTGTATTTTGATTGGAAAGGTCCTCTGAATAAGAATTTAGCTATGTTGTTTAGAGATGTAGGACCTTTGCTAGTTTTGAGATCCTCTTGATATAAGGGTTTCCTGGTTTTTTGTAAGTTGATAGAGAATGTTCTCTAAACATGAGGTAATCTGATAGGTGAAGGAGATTATGAAGACTCCTCATAGATGAATCGAACACAGATCGTGTATGAACTAGAAAGTGACCTCTATCGTTATTATCACCCCTAGCTCTACCTCGCCCAAGTCTAAGGGGATAAAATGCATTTTCACTTCTTATTGCCACAATCATAGACAAGGACAAAAAGAAAAACCTAGACAAGGACCACACTAGAATGTACTCTTAAAAAAGAAAGATAAGAGTGTTGTATACTAAGGTACTAATTTCCTGAGTAATGGCTAGACCAACCAAAGATTATGACTATTGCGATACTGTGTATGACCAGTACTAAAGAACAAGAATAGGATAAATGAGAGATAATACTAGTTGAAGTGTAGGTCACAAGTCATTAGCTAAGCAAGATGTCGCTATTTGAGACTATTTGCAGATAGAAAAGAGGTAACAAGTTGTAGGTATAGACCAAACTTTAGAGCACAAATAGCCCTAATAGATAGTTTTGAAAATTTTAAGGCAAGATCTTGCATGAAGATTCCTAGGGAGCCATGTGAGAAAGTATAGAGAACCAAGAAAAGACTTAGAACAGAAAATTGTGCAAATATTTCTTGCATGAGGACTTTGTAAAGCCACATGAGAATGTGCTAACTTGATAAGAAAATAGGATTTAGAAAAAAAGGACAAGGTTGCAAGATCTCGCATAGAGATTTGCTAGGACCATGCAAAGATCTAGACAAGGCTATGTGAAGAAATGTAGAACAAAAGATTCTCGCATAAAATTTTGAAAAACTAGGCACGAAAGTAGGGAATAGACTAACAAATAAGACTAAATTTTGAAGAGATTTTGAAGGTTTCAAATTATTTTGGATAGATTTTTGGTTGTTTTGATAAATTTTAGATAGATAGCAAGGTTGGTTTTCAAGTTGTTCACCAACATTTGGTTTTGAAAAAAATAAGTTGTTTTAAAAAAGACACATAAAGCAAGCAGTAATCACATACAATCCAACCGAGGACAAGGAAACTCTAAGGCATGGGGGAGTCTTGACTTTTAGTTTGTTTTGACAGGTTTGTACAAGTTTAAGACTACATAACAAACATGATGTATCCCTATAACCAAAAATGGTAGAGGAAGCAAAACCTTTGTCCCACAACTTATGTACATGCATTCACCTCACATAGCTATGTCACCCCACTAGAGGGCACCCATGTTTTTACTATATTCCAAGGGCTCAATAAAATATATGCTAAATGAACACCCTTGTGGCAAGGGTCAAGCATGTATACCACCTTCCAATGCCCAGGTACATGCCTATGGTGAGTTCTACAGTAGAGATTCTTCCCCCTCCTTGCACAAATATTATGCCCCCTTTTGGAAGTGACCAGTTTAGCAACCTAATAAGAAGTTTTTACTTGGCTTTCATTCATATTAATCCCTAGTGGCTCTGCAAGAGGAGTTGAGACTAGTAGCCCACACCAGTATCTAAAAGTGCACACACTTGACTAGAAAGACTGGGGTTGGTGCCAGCCAGTGCAACAGACAGGGCCTCCTCTTGATATATAATATTAGGAATCAAGAGGAAGAAATTAATATGGCTTTGAAGTATTTTTCTCTACAAAGCTTCTTTATTATAGTGAGTTGTAATCTCTAGTGAAAGGAGTGTGCTCACTTGGGTCATTCCTAGAGGTTGGATCTCTTTGGCAGGCCCTCTAAGGGTTGACTCAAACTAGTGGTTTGGATCTAAGGGTTTGAGTTTCTGATTTCCCTCAAGGGCAAAGAGCATACTCCTCTACCTCATCACCATGCCCAAAAATGCAAGACATGTTAATCATCAAGTTAGCTTAATCAATCTAGACTTGTCCTTTCTCAAGATTTTGATTCCCTAAAAAGGAAACCACCATCTCTTCATAGAAGAGGACTCATACTAGAGAACTACTAATTTGCTTACCTCCCTTGAATGCCATCTTTTATAGGCTTCTAGATCTTTGATTTACCCTTAGTCATGACCTCCAAGTGGTAAAGAGCATACTCCCTTATTCCTTTATCTTGCATCCTACAAAGTTCACAAGCCCTAATTATACTATGTGTGGAAAGCAAGAAAAATACATGATGTTTAAAGTGGGCTTGAAATTGATCTTCGACATGCATTTCTTTGGCAATCTTCCTATAGTCATGGATTCAGTTCATGTTTGAAGTGTTTGTATAAAGGTGTCTTTGTCAAGCATCCTAAAAACCATTGTTATGCTATAGAAAACCAGAAATCAAAAAGAAAATGCTTTAGAGAAAATTGTCAATCAAACAAAATGACAAACTAAATTCTAGAAAAATTGCATTTTGCATGTGTTGTTGCAAAATTTCATGTGAAATCCTACACAAACCTGTGCAAGAAAATATTTTACATGACATGAGAAACCATGCAATTATGTACTTTTTCACACGAGGAAGTGCAAAGAAAGAGGTGAAATTTTCAAATATTGGCACAAAAATGAGATTTCTCGTGCAAAAATCTGGAAACCTATATGGATGTGTGTGACAAAAACATTAAAATAACAAAAAAAAAATCAAATGAGGTCATAAAAAAATGATTTTCAGCCCCATGGTGGGTGCTAGAAATGTATGCATGAATATTGGGCCTCAAATTCTCACACACACTTCAACATGGTCTTTACCTAAGAGATCATCCTAGAATGAACACTGAATTGTTCATCCAAGTAATCTAATCAGTGCGACCTATTGCATACTAACTAGAAGGATTTTTCCTTTTCTCTCAAATCGAGAAGCAGGCAACCAGACCTTTTAGTATGAGGATTTATTAAGCTAAATGATAATGCAATTAATCTAGATGAGAGATGCAATTAATCTAATAATAGATCAAGCAAAGTAAACTATATGATTGCATTTTAATCTATATGATATTTAATGCTAAGCAATGAAAACTATGAGAATATTAAGCAAATGAGTATGCAACTTGATAGTAATTCGATACAATTCAAATTCCAACCTCTATAATGAAGAATTGAGGGCTTGTTGAATAGAATTCCCAAAATCAATCAACAGTCAAGATCAATTTAGATGGACAGTCAAGATTGAAGATAAGATTCAGTTGAGATGGAAACTTCCTTGTGCAGGTGAAGTTAACTTTTTCAAATCTGAATGTGATGAAGAGTTAATTGAGTTTCATATGAGTGTGAGAATGAATTAACTAAGTTAGTTCCAATTCGAGAGATAGTACTTAGAGTTTCCATTCCTAAACTGAAGAGAAGAATTTGGAAGGTTATTTAATTTAATAAAAGGAGATATGACCTCATAAATGTGTATTCTAGTTAATTGAATAATTATATTCAATAATTAAAAATTTAATTCCTTAGTATATTAGCTTTAGGGGATAATTTACTTTAACCAAAGTATAAACATTATAAATTAGATTAAATCTAATCAATAGGTTTAATGTAGCTAATTTCAATCAATACTTAGGAATCAAATAGATAGTGTGATTAATGTAGATTAGGGTTTTTCCACATCTAAAAATTAAGTCAAGTAGCGAGAATCAAAATGAGAATTGTCTAGTGAATAGGACTCTAGGGTTGATCAAATAGACCAAAATTGGTTGACATGGCAATGTGAAAATTTTGGCGTATTACACTTAGGTCATTCAATAGTATCATCTATGTGAAGATATGTGAAGGTCTTGAATTGAATGTGTTAGGTGTCAATCTCAGTGATTCTAGTTGTTATCACTACTGACATTCTCTTGGCATAGTCACCTTCAATAAACCTGATTATTGCAAAGATAAACTTGTCGTTCACCACACTATATTCCACACTTTGAAGTGAGTGCTTTTTCTTCACCAATTATGGATATACCACATAGGGCCAAGCATTTCCATCCTACATGCTTCGCTTTCTATAAAAGCCTGGGCAATCTATGGTTCTAGCTGCCAATAAGTACATCGTGTATGATGTCATATAGAAGAATGGATCAACTTTAATGGCTAGTAAAATTTGGAAACCCGTACAGATGTGTGTGACATAAACATTAAAATAATAGAAAACAAAGCATATAAGGCAAAAAAAAATTTATTTTCAGCCCCACGGTGGGTGCCAAAAATGTATGCATGAATAGTGGCCCTTGGATTCTCACACACACTTCAACATGGTCTTTACCTAAGAGATCATCCTAGAATGAACATTGAATTGTTCATCTAAGTAATCTAATCAGTGTCACCTATTGCCTTCTAATTATAAGGATTTTTCCTTTGCTCTCAAACCGAGAAGCGAGCAACCAGACCTTTTAGTACAAAGGATTCACATAGCTAAATTATAATGCAATTAATCTAGATGAGAGATGCAGTTAATCTAATAATAGATAAAGCAAATTAAACTATAAGATTGCATTTTAATCTATATGATATTTAATGCTAAGCAATGAAATCTATGAGAATATTAAGCAAATGAATATGAAATTTGATAGTAATTCGATACAATTCAAATTCCAACCTCTATAATGAAGAATTGAAGGCCTCTTAAATAAAATTCTTGAAATCAATCAATAGTCAAGATCAATTTGGATGGACAGCCAAGATTGAAGGTGAGATTCAGTTGAGATGGAAACTTCCATGTGCATGTGAAGTTAACTATTTCAAATCTGAATGTGATGAAGAGTTAACTAAGTTTCACATGAGTGTGAGAATGGATTAACTAAGTTAATTCCAATTTGAGAGATAGTACTTAGAGTTTCCACTCCTAAATTGAAGAGAAGAAGTTGGAAGGTTATTTAATTTAATAAAAGGAGATATGACCTCATAAATGAGTATTTTAGTTAATTGAATAATTACATTCAATAATTAAAAATGAAGACATTATTGAATTAAATAAATTTAATTCCTTAGTATATTAGCTTTAGGGGATAATTTAATTTAACCAAAATATAAACACTTTAAATTAAATTAAATCTAATCAATAGTTTTAACGTAGCTAATTCAAGTCAATATTTAGGAATTAAATAAATAGTTTGATTAATGCATATTAGAGCTTTTCTACATCTAACAATTAAGTCAAGTAGCAAGAATCAAAATGAGAATTGCCTAGTTAAATAGGACTTTAGGGTTGATCAAATAGACCAGAATTGGTTGACATGGCAATGTGCCAATTTTGGGGTATTACACTTAGGTCATTCAAGAGTATCAACTACCCAAAGATATGTGAAGGTCTTGAATTGAATGTAGTAGGTGTCAATCTCTGTGATTCTAGTTGTTGTCACTACTAACATTCTCTTGGCATAGTCACCTTCAATAAACCTAATTATTGCAAAGATAAACCTATCATTTAGCACTCTATATTCTACACTTTGAATTGAGTGCTTCTTCTTCACCAATTGTGGATATACCACATAGGCCAAGCATTTGCATCTTGCATGCTTCCCTTTTTGTAAAAGCCTAGGTAATCTATGGTTCTAGTGGCCAATAAGTACACCATGTATGATGTCATATAGAAGAATGGATCAACTTTAACAAGTAGTAATTGGTCATCCAAGTTATCACTTGGGATGGTATCCCAGTAAATGGGCATCTCTGTTGTTCTGATGGTTTCAATAAAGTGGACCATCCAAGTGTGAAGGTGACCTATTGTTGGTAGTTCCATAACTCTATTCAAAAGGATGATTCCATATTCAATATCATATTTCATATATCCCCTTGTCATATCAAATTTTCCCACTCTGTGGCCCACTAGTGTCTTGTCAATCAAGAAGGAAGACTACACTATTTCCTTTGCTTCTTTCTCATTCTACCTATAGCATCTCTTTGCCCCTTTATATGAGACTTGCAAATATTGATCTATCCTTTGGAGGTGAAATACCTTCTCAATGTTCTTGGGTCAAAGGTCTAGGACTATTTCTCTTGTGATGCTCTTAATGACCTTCTCTTCAGTCACATAATGATTTGAAAAGGTCATTATCAATTTTGAGGATTGAACTGATGTTGGGTGAGATGTTACATTCACAAGGCCTAATTGGATGAGTGTTGATACCATTGCAGACCTCTCTTTAGACTTGTTGCAAATTATGAGGAATGCATTCCAATCTATGTGTCCAAGCTATATATCTTTGATCTTAGAATGTCCATCTTGAAACCTTGACTTTTTGGGTGCCCCTTGATACTTGAATGTAACCGATTTTGGATCTATTTTCTCCACCATTGAAGAGGATGAAGATGTCATTTGATCTACATAAGAGAGGCAAACATTGTTCTAAATGTAAAAACATGACCTAAAATAGACTCCAACTGACTCTCAAATAGATCAAAATAAGTTAAAACATGAAAAATAATGGTCTCCCCCCTTAATATGCCCTAAAATGCACTTCAACACACCTAGTGCACCCTTACAAGTGTGAAGGTGCACTAATTTAACCTTGACATAGGCTTATAGTGGAGTTGCACACCTACACAAATGCACAATGAAAAAAAGGGCAAGGAGACTAAGTCTTTATCTATGCTCTTAGGGCATAGAGGCATGCACATTTGCATGTCATGGAGGTGTTCATGTGTCAACCTTCATAGTGCCTTGAAGGTTTATTTTCTATCATTTTTTTCTTTGTTTGTTTAAGTGTCTTTTTAAGTTTGTTAGGTTTCCTTTTTATTATTTATCTTTTGGGTTTGCAAAGGTGCACACATGTGCACCTTCACAAGGTTTCTAACCTTATGTGTTGGTGGATGTAGGGAGCAAAAAGAAAAGGGGAGTGCAGTAGAGAGCTATGTGGAGGTGTGGCATCAAGGGTCAGCAAATGTAAAGTGAGGAGATGGGTAAGGGGGTCAAGTCTTATAAAGACCCAAAGCTAGTACATACCCTTTTAGGGTGTGTATGTGTGCATCCCTAGAGTGGGGTTGTAGTACACACTTGTGCACTAAGCACACATGTGTACAAGTGCACTAATGCACACCTTTTAGCACATTGGGGACTTAGTAACATTTTTTCTCTAGTTTTCAATTTCCCAAACCTCTTTATTCAAGTACATGGGCTTAACCTAGAGCTAGGGTAGGATCCAAAAGTGACCAAGACTCCCGACTAGGAGCCTGGTAGGAAAAAAAATTACTATGGGGTCCCCATTTCTAGGAGAAATGGGGTGTGCATTGTGAGACCACAACAAGACCTAACAGATGAATTCTAGAGAAGTTTCTAGAAGAAGATGAAGAAGATGGAAAAATATAGTAAATTGAAATGAACCTGATCTTAAACCCTAAGATCTATAGTGGATGTAAAAAATGGTAAAGAAAAAATTGCCTATTTAAAGAGATACAAAGCTAAATAAATGGTGCATATGAGTGTGTATGTGTGAAGCTTGTATGTGAAGAGAGATATATAGAGCAAGGTTGATCAAAAACGGATGAGTGTGAGTGATTGAAAAGCTAATAGAGAAAGCTTGTAGAGATGACGTTGATGTTGATAAGTGAATCTAAGTAGAAGGATAAGTGTTATTGAGAAGAGTGGACTAATTTCTTGAAGGGTCTCCAAGTGAATCAAGATTAGAGATGAAAGTGAAGAACTTATAAGCTACTTAGCACAAGGACCGAACAAAGATTTGAACCAGCAAAGTTAGTTTTAATCGCATAGATCAAAACCTATTATTTTATTTCTAGTCATTGTAAATAGTTAGTATTGAAATACTTTTAACAGAGCTTGACCTAGCAATCAATTGAAGACTTAACAATCTATGTAAATCCTTTAAATAGGTGACATTATAAATGGAACGATCAAAGTCCTCTTACAAGGCCACTCCTAATAGTGGGAATAAATCCTCTAATCAAGTCACATTTAACAGTGTGTTTTTTAACCTTTAATATGGTTGGATCCTAACAAAGCTCACTTTGAAAGAGTGAAAAAGAGTAACATGTTGCTAGTGGTTTTTTCCAAATTGGGTTTCCATGTAAATTCCTAGTGTCAAAATTGTGATGAATCCTTTATGTGTGTTTACATTTGATAATATTTTCATTATGCAATGGAAGTTATGTTTATGATAGTTTTATAGTATAGACCAAACAACAATAAAATAAGAAGAACAGTAAAGTGTTTATTCTTTAATTGTTCTATGTGGTACATATTGACCTTGAGTAATTGATTCACCCCCCTCTCAATTTTCCTAAACATTTCCAATAATTGGTATTAGAGCTCAGTACTTATGGAGAAAAATGTGAAGGTAGTTAAGCTAATGATCATGCCTAACAAGAGAGATGTACCCAAGTTGAACAAGGAAGAATTTTTTGCATGGTAGACCTTGATAAAGTTGCACATATCTAGTATTAGTGATGTTGTTGTCAATTTTCTAGAAAATGAATATGTAAAGGTAATAGTTACTCCTCTTAACACTGAACAACTGAAACTGAAGCGAGAACACAACCAAGCAATGTTGGAGATTGTCTTAGCCCTAAGCTATGTCAAGTTTTATGATCTAAAAGACTATGACAATGCAAAGAAGATATGTGACAAACTAAGGACCAAATATGGAGGTAATCAAAATGTTCTAAGAGAAAAATCAAAAAGCATGAGAGGTAAATTTGATGGCATGAGAATGATGGAAGGTGAGAACATAGTACAATACTACACAAGAGTTAAAGAGGTTATTAATGATATTTGAGGTGCAAATAGAGAAATAAAAGATTAAATAGTGATAAGTAAGGTATTGAGGACTCTACTCCCTATTTATGTCATTAAAGTCTCTACAATCCAAGAATTGGTATGCACACTAGGTAAAAATCTGACCTTATAAGTTGTAATTGGTAGACTTAATACTTTTGATATGTCCAACTTTGATAACTACACACCTACTACTATTGAATCTACTTTCAAGTCATAACTAGTTCATAGCAAGAAGAAAGGAAAATATGTGAAGAGTGAAAATGATAGTTTCGATGATGAGATTGATGAACTTGAAGCCCTCATTGCAAAAAGGTAAATTACCTATCATTTATTTTTCATGCAGTAAAGTTGGTCATATTGTTGTTAGATTTCCTAATAGAGAAGATAAGGATGAAAGGAAAGAAAGCAAGTATAGAGGAAGAAGAGATGAAAAAGACTACTGTTGGTCCGATTTTTCACAGTGTAGAAAAACTCTGAAATTCTGGTGAAAAATAATTGAGGTCTTTTGATTTAAGCAGATTAGGGTTTTCTTTCCTCATATTTCTCAATTTGTTTTAGGTTTCCCTAGTTGTGCCTTGTTTTGTTTTTTTGTTAGATTCTATTAACTTCTCAAGGTCGGTCTCTTAACTCAACCATTAAAATGCCCTAAATCTAAAAACCCTAGGTTCCCCATCGATTTTTTGAAAAGGATTTGTAAAGGGTTTAAAGTTTTTCCTTTACGGTCTTACGGTGTAAGGTTTCACGTAAGAGCGAAGTAACTTATTCCTTTTGTTCCCATGGTCGTGTTTCATAGTGTAGCAAAGAAGCGTAAAGGATTTCATGTTCTACGGGGATACACTTTTTTTTTCGTAGTAGCGGAATGGTTTGGCTAGAGACTTCCTGATCATACGAATGGTTTTGTAAGCAAAGAAGCATAAAGGTCTATTGTGCTTTGAAAAATCTTGTTACGGGGATACGAGTAAGCAGTTTGAGCGAAGGGGTAGAGAGGTATTGAGTTGTGAACTACGCATATATGTTTCAATGGATAGCATAAAGGCATAATACCCCGGCATGGTGAAAAGCTTGATCTAAAAGGTGCATGAAAGGTTTTACGGTTCTATGGGTAAAAGGTTTTTGTAAGAGTGAAAGTAAGGTTCAAATGTGATTACATGTATACATTCTTGAGTTTGTGGACAACTGTAAAGCCCTATTTTAGCAACAAAGGCGTCAAGTGGGACCTGTTGAAGTGTCAGATGGGCCCAGTTGTAGCGAATCAGATGAAGGCATGACATCCACATTAGATGGACCTAGCCCACGTAGCATATAACTTAAGGTATGAATTTTGCATGTGAACAAAATCAACGGTGATGTTATTTTTGTTTTTCTAAGATCAAATTTAGGTCATCAATATTTGAAAAGGGTAGTTGTGTCATTACGTCCTTACGCTTTCAAGGTAAGTGTATGAACGAAAGGTTGTTTTATCCTTTCTCCATGGTTATGAGTTCAGTCTCGGCGTGTAAGTGTAAAATGGTAAATAGAGAAAGACAAAGGAGAAGGCTTTACGCTTTTACGGGAAAGGGTAAACGTAAGAACGGGATGTCAGTTGAGAAGGCTCTTCGAGCATATGAGGTAAAGGAAACCTGTAAAGATGTAAAGGATTAATAAAAGAGAGCCAAAAACTATTTCGATGATACGGTTAAAATTAAGAGCATAGGAGCACAAGGTAAATTTTGAAGTCTTACGTTGTCTCAGGAAATGAAGTAAGTGAAGTGATGTAGAAGAGATTTTTAGGGTTTTCGCTGATACGAGGACGTATGAATGTAAAAGGAAAAAGGAAAGCCTTAGTAAGATTTTTACACTCATACAAGGAATAGTTGAATCATGAGATCGAAGGTGACAGTCAAAAGGCTTTCGATCCTGCGGTGTGAGGGGTTTTACGCTTCTACGACAAAAGTCTAAATCATAAAAATGAAAGTGTTCAATGAAAAGGTTTGAGATCCTACGGGGTAAAGGGTTTCATAAGAACATAAAAGGGATTTTCAAAATAGTGCTAAGGTGTCATTACATTCTCACGATTAGGGCATGCTGAAATGTCTCCAAGTAAATGTAGAGATCCATCAAGGGCATTTCTGGCATTACGAAGATTGAAGGTTTGACTCAGTATAAGAATGGAAGAAAATCATTTGAGAGAAAATAGCTGATGTGTCATGCTAGGTAAGCAAGAAAGACAAAATCACTATAGCCAAGTAAAATAAAGCTTTGAAAAGTACATCAGAATCAAATTTTGCAGCTGATATACCTTGATGACAACTTGCGTTAATGGTTTTAAAGCTCATACATGATAAATTTATTTTAAAATGGTAGATGTATGATTAAAAATTCAATGATTTGATTGAATGTTAGCATATTTGCCACTGTGAATAAACTTGTTTTCTGTTCCATTCTGAAATTTGAAAGTTATAGAGTTCTGTGTGTTTTGTACTATTGCGAAAGAATACAAAATACAGTTTGAAGAGAACATGGCTGACAAAGAAATTGAAGAGGTACATGAAGAAAAAGTGGAAGTTGAAGATGAGGGTGATGATGTTGTAGAAGTCACACCAGAAGGAAAAAGGAAAAAATTTGTTGCTCAGACAAAAAAGAAGACAAGGGTCAGAAAATCGAACAAGCATGCAGAAGACTAGCTAAAACCCTTTCCAGGGTCGTCAAATGAAATTTTTGCAAATGACCATATTTTTAGAGACCCTTATGTTTTTGTTTGAGATGCTGAGTGCCCTAGAGTAACTGGCTATGATCTTTTCATGTACTTTTATTAGAATAGAACAGAGAATGTACCAGTGTCTAACCCCTGGAACATAAATATGGCAAAATTGATATTTCTAGAAGTATTCATTGATGTTGATTTGTTAAAGGCCCTAATAAACTCCTATAATCCAGTAACCAGGACATTCCATAGGCATAATGGGAGTGTATTATGTACATTGGATAGAACTTCTTTTGTTGAGGCCTTTGGATTAATGGATCAAATGGATGTACTTATTGACATTGCAGATTTGCAGGGAAAGTTTGAGAGAAATAAAACTTATTTTGTGAATAATGTTATGCTACCATATATTCCTTAAGGGTAAAAAAGGTAGGATTAGTTCCAAAAAAGGTGGGAGACTTTCTACCTTTGAGTAGGTTCAAGAATTATTTCAAAAATATAGTGTATGGGTTGCACAAAGTATTGGGAAGTGATGGTGCAGAAGATTGTGTGTATGGTTCTCTTTTTCTGATGGCATGTGATATACAGGACCCTTTCCACCATAAGGAGTATGATTATGTGGCCTTCATCATTGAAAACATGCACATGCAAATTTGTGATGCTAAGAAGGGAGAGATGAAAGACTTCAAGTTCCACCATTATTTGTTATGGATGCACCTTATCCTATATAGCAATATTGGATATATCAGCGGGGATTTCATTGATCAAACTTCTGATGAATTTGGTGAGTTACCTATGCAACTTTGGACTCTATTTGGCATAAGGATTTATTTTATTCAAATGCCCTTGTGTTCTTTAATTTTTTCAGTTCTTCTATCATGAGACAATTAGATCATACTTTCTTTAGGGCACCCAATATTTTGAAGACTCTACTTAGGCCCTCTTTCTTAGATGAAAAAAAAAAATTAGATCATAACTGGGGGAGTATCTTTTTGTTTAAGGAATGTACTTTAATCAGAGTATTTACATGCCCACAGCCTCCTCATCTGCTGCCTAAATATCTACCCCCCTAGATTAGCTATTATTGAATTCTTTTGGCAATTCCTATTGATGAATAAAGAAATGATCCCTCCCTCTTTGCATAAACCTACTTTCATCTGTAGAACCCTTACAGTAGGAGATTTTGAGATAGAAAAAAATGCATTTGAGGAATTAAGTGAGTATTTAGGTCAGTAAAAATTTGCTACTGGGCCCTATAGGATGTATGATCCTGACAGTTACATTGCAAATGAGGTCAAGGCCATTAGGGGTTTTATTCTACCTCCAAGCAAGCCAATCCCTATAGAGGACCTAATTGCCAAAATAGTAGCAACAGGGGAGGCAGATGAGTTATTAAGGAAATATGAGGAAATAAGGAGAGTGGAGAATGCCTTGAAGAGGACCAACCCTGATTTTAAGGGTTTCTATATAGAGATTCCGTACCCTAATAATTTGAGAAAGATGGTGGATGATTTTGACCACATTATGGCACAAATGCCTCATGAACCAAAGGGAGAGGAAGCCATTGTAAATAGAGAATCCCCTAAGCCAGATACACAATTGGAGATTGAGTTAGAAGAAGAGCAACCATCAACTTCAGCCTAGGTGCCACAAGGAAATAAGAGACAAAAGACAATGCACATCCTTGAAAAGGTGGTAAGCAAAGCCATACAAGTAATGTCTGGGAATAGTGAGTATTTTGCTGATATCAGGCAAAATTATTTTCACCAAAGGGCTACAAAAGCAGGTAAGGCCTCTACTAATTTACAAGTTACAGCATCAAGATTGGTTGACAGGCTCATTCAATCTGAAAAGTTCATGGAAGATGATGATTTCATTAAATCATTAGAGTTTAAAAGTTTTCTTTACAAAATCAAATAAAATGAGCTCACATTGAGTCTCATGCTAGGAGAGGATCCAGAGAAGAATAAGGAATTAGTTGAAAAATTATTGGCTTATGATCTTGAGAGTGAAACAATGACTACTACAAAAGGTAGAGAATTGGTACATAGGAGTGGTATAATTCTAATACCACATTAGGATATTGAGAAGGCCTTTGTGTTGGATCTAATGAGAAGACAAGACAAGGCCATTAGTTAAGAAGCCACTAGCAGTGAAGGCTTTAAAAGATGGTCAGGTTTTAATGTAGACACAAAAACCCTAGCAGTATGGAGCGTAGCCCCTGACACCAAGAAGCCCAAAATGATGGATATAGAAGAGACTACACAGGGCAATATGATTGTGTGGACATTGGAGAGCATTACTGGGAAAGAAATTTCAAGTCTAGTTAAACACTTTGCTCTCATGAATGAGGAAAAGGTTGATGAAATTGAGGATAAGCTAGCTGCAATGTGCAATGAATGCCTTGATATTAGAAGAATATATGAAGAAGAGCTCAAAATGAGCCATGTATAGAAGCAAAGAATAGAAGAGTTGGAGGAAAAAATTAAAATTCTGGAAACAGAAATAAAATCCCTCAAAGAATAACTCAAGGTAGCAGTGGAGGCAGAACATGTACCAAGGTGAGAGGAAGAAAGAAGGCACAATGTAGAAGCAGAGGCCCAAATAGAAGAAATACCTATAGGAGTAATAGTGCCAGTGCCTGTGATTAGTGTGGAAATAGAAGTTTCCCAATCTGATAGCAACACCAAGAAAAATGCCTTGATGAATGTATTAAATCATAGAATAAGCATTCTGAAAAGAATATCTCAATATGCTTATAATACATTCATCAATCTACAATCTGCAGAATAGGTATGCAAGGATGTAGTTCGATGGATTGAGCCTATTTTTCAACAATGGGGGCCATAAATGCAATTCTTTGATAGGTTGATACCCTTGTTAGCCAAGAAGCCAGATCTCCCAGATAAAGTTATTACTATGAAGGAGGGTATGGATAAAGTAAAAGACTTATTGCAAACCTTCATAGGGAAGCTGGCAATAATTCAAAGCAAATTGAAAGTGCTGACAAATGGTTTCTATTCTTTAATTGTTTCTGTTACTAATTTTGATGACAAGCTAAAAGATTTTAATGAGTGGTCTAGTTCTTTTTATCATATTATAGACTTGCCACAAGTGGTATCTATTTTCCAAGATGGTATTGATGAATGTCTTTTCAATGAACTAGTTGATACCCTTTTCAAGCTTGAAACTGAAATGAATAGGTTTACCATAGAAGGAAGGGTAATTACTGATGCCAAGTGGTAGAAAACTATTGATGAACTAACAATAGTTAAGGAATGTGAATGGCCCACCAAAAGAGAAGTATTTATTTGGGAAGCAATCACAGAGATCAAAGCATTACCAACAAGGAGCAGTTAGAGAAGAAGACAAAGTTAAAGATTTTATGCTCTAGCTGTCATCTGCTATTATTTTTATTGTTCCTTTTTTAGTTAAGGTGTCTGGTTTCTTTTGTAAAGGGGTAACATACCCAATTTTGTAAATGGACACCTATCAATTTTCTCTTATCCTGAAGCTTGTTGCATCTCACACTATATAAGTGAGATTCCAAGGCTAGAGAAAAGGTTCAAATTCTATTTTTCTAAGTGATATGCTTAGTCTATTTTTCGTCCATTGTATTGAGTAAAAATTGGTGGTGTATTTTCTCTGTCAGATCTTGAGAATACATGAATATAAAATAATATTTGTTTCTTTCTGAAGGTCATTCTGAGTTTACTATAAATTGTATACAATTTTCAAGGAAAATGAATACAAATTATGAACTGTCCCCATATCTTTTCTTTATAAACTTTGTCTCCTTTCGATTATTTGGTTATCTTAATGTTGTATAGGTAAAGGCTTGTGCAATTGAATTCAATCCAGTTAGGTTGTATATATGTTTATCACTAATGTTAATTCAATGGATTAAGTAAAAGCTCTGATGAAAATGATAAGATTGTTGTAGTAGGGGAAAGGATTTTGAATGATGAGTTCTGATAAGAATTGCTGATGAAATTTGTTGTAAGGAAACAAATTAGATCTAGAAATTTGTAGCAGACTCTGAGCCCCAATGGATTAGGCACTGATCAAATTTGATCCAGCTGAAAGAGAAATATGTCACAAATGGTTGTCAAAAATGCAAAATTAAATCAATTTTACTTTTATTTCCTGTAGATCTTAAAATTTGGCCACTACTTGTCTGCACAGAATATTTTAGCTTCAGTTAGCCACTATTGCTGAGAACGCCTGCAAATCTATAGAATAATTTTTGGTCATATCTGTTATATGGGATGTGTCTATCAAGTTATCAAGAATTGTGTATGTATTTGAGAATTTGAGATGAGAATTACAATCCTCAAACAGTTTTCCCAGTTTTAAATCATCCCTGGGTATACCCACCCTGGTTTTGTAGAGCCAGAAGAGTAGAAAACCACCCTTGGTTTTGTTGAAGTTGGGCCCAAATGCTTTGCACATGCTATTGTTAATAAGAATTGGCTAGTCTTTAGATTGTGTGATTACTGTCATCTTGGTATTAAGCATTTTGTTTCTTAGTAGTTTTAAAACACCAACAACTACAAAAGAAGAAAGGATGAAAAAGGTAAGAAATCTTTTTATAGTGTTGAAGAAAGGACTGATAATGAATTTGAGAGTAATGATGATGAAGTTGTCTATGTTTCTATGAAAGAAGATTTTGATGAAGATGAGAACAACATTAATTTCTTATGTGAACAAAGGTGATAGATGGATAATTGATAGTGGATGTTCCAATCATATGACTGGTGATAAAGAGAAATTTAAATATATTGGTCCATACATTGATGGATGTGTTAAATTTGGTAATGATATCCCATGTGTTATAAAAGGTAAAGGTACTATTCAACTAACTAATAAGATAACATGTGACAATGTTTATTGCGTTGAAGGACTTAACTACAATTTGTTGAGTGTTTCATAGCTAAACAAATCAAGTTACAAAGTTGAATTTCACAATAGTGTAGTGCCTGCCCCTAGTCTACATTTTCGAGTTACATTTTTGATATCATTGCCAAACTCTTTTAGGCCAATTTATGTTTGATGATTAGTATTATTATTTTAGAGATTATCAGATGATGTTTACACTCAGTTTATTATATGATAAGATTACTTGGTACTCTATATTTCATGCATGTATGATGATTATTCAATGGTTTTAGTTATCGATGATGATTAGTTAGATGGTTTATTATTCCATGTGCTTCTTATAGATACTTACCCCATACTGCATGTGTATGGTGTGCGTGTTGTTTTATTTATGTATGGTGTTTCTGATATGGTTAAGGAAGGGAGTCGTAGTCACCTGCTAGTCGGGATCTACATGATGCACCACTTCCTGCCATTGTCTGTTTAGCTTAGAATATTTTTTTTGTACTTGCGTGAATTTTATGCAGGTTGCAGGTATCGGGTATCGACTTCCCTGAATTGTCAGGATGAGCGTACCCTATCGCACTGTCTCAATGGTAAGAGAGGGGAGATAAACTCTTAAGTCCAATTCCTAAACCCTTTAGCCAATTGTCCTAATTGATAATTAGGACAAGTATCTGAGTTAAGTACCCTCTGAATGCATCAAATGATGTAATTTTGGGATTATAACCTTTTTTGTTTTGATTTAGTATATGCTTTTCTATGTAGGGTTTTCGTATGTTATTATATGAGTCCTTGATGTGTTTTCTATTAATTAAGTCTAATTAAATAGATTAATTAATGATTTAATTTAATAGAGAATTATTATGATATCTTTAATATTTAATTAATTGAGAAATTAATTAAATAAAAGAATTAAATTTGGAGATTAAAGTTCAAAGATAAATTTAGAATAGGATAATATTTATTTAATTTAATAATAATATATTTGGAGTTCATTTTTAAATAAAAGCTAAATATTATTGTTATTTAAATTAATTAAATATGTTATCAATTAAGTTCTAAAATAAATTAAAAGTTGAAAGATATTAAATTATTAAGAATTCTAGATCGCATGATCTAAGCATGAGTTTAAATATGAGAATTAAATTAAAAGATTAAATTATAGAAATTAATAATGTTATTTTAATTTCTTAAAAGTGCACATAAGATTAAAGTAATAAATTAATCTAAAATAGAAGTCAAGTGGAATATTAAATAAAGTTATTTAATAATTCAACTTAATGTGCATGAAAGTTGAATGCAAAATAAAAGAAAAGATAATAAAGGTTAATTTGGAGTTAACTGAGTTGTGCAAAGAGTCTTCTCGAGTAAACACACAATTAGTGCCCCGATTTGAGGAGAAATTGCTTATCACAACTTTGGGGGTTCATTTTTGAGATATACGAAGTTGGACGGGAATTTTTGGGGAGACAACTTTTGGAAGCGAATTTCAGAAGGCTAATACCAAAGAAAGATTTTTGGAAGAAGGTTATTGAGAGGAGTGAATTCTCTTACAGTTCTTGGAGATTGCATAATAGCATCAAGATCAGGTAGGGTCTTGTGTTTTTTTGATTATCGATTAAATACGCAATTATCCTTTCCTGTTTTCTTCGTGTCTGGGGTTTGTAAATCTGGAATTCTCTGTGATGAATGTTAAAACATTACGATATTGGAATTTATCAGATGCTTGTCAATAAACTTCTGTATACATAAGATTTAAATGGGAAGGGTTGAATCTAATACCGAAATTCTAAATTAGAAGTTCGAATGGTTGACTATATTTTCTATATCAATTTAAAGAAGGGAACCAATTTTTCAATACTTTTATTTATATATATATATATATATATATATATATATATATATATATATATATATATATATATATATATATATATATATATATATATATATATATATATATATAAAGAAATTATTTATATATATATATATATATATATATTTATAAATTTATATATATATATATTCTTAATTAATTGGTTTATTAATAAAAATCTTATTATAAACGAAATGGTATTCTTTTGTTTTTTTTTTTTAAAATATAATATATAAAACAAAAAAATATATATACATATGTAATTAGTGGGGGGGGAGGGAATTATCCCGTGCCCACCCCCACTGCCGGCGGAGCCGACAGTACCTGCGTCGTAGGTACTGCGATGGCAGTTATAGAGTACCTGCCACCGCAGGGTCTTAATTAGCCGACGGGCTTTAAAACGTTTTTAAAAGGATTTGTTAAATTTCATTTTTTTATTATGTATAATTTTTATTATTAAAAAAAAAAAAAACAAATTTTATTATTATTTAAAATTTTCAATTAATAAATTTTTAATATATTTTAATTAATAAATATTTTAATCTTGATTAATATCGATTAGTTATATAATAATACATTTAACATAGTTTGTGACTATTAATTTATTAATAATGTTGGTTAAATATTAATAAATTAACAATCAATGGATAGATTAAAATAAGTAATTAGAACAAATGATTATTGATTAATTTAATTAAAAATTAGTTTAATTAATAATGAATGTTAATTGATTAAATGGTAGATTTGAAATATTGACTTAATGGAAGTTATTATAGAAATGGGTTAATCGTAAGGGGTAGTTATGAAAACTTAGTTACTTGAAATTTGACATTAAACTGAAACATAAACCTTACCTTAGCTCAATAATATACTTTCAAATCCAATCTCTGAGACTGTGATGTTTTTTTTGTGCTTTGAGTGTTATGGGGTTGGTTTAGCGTTGACCAGTTTAAGTTGTTACCAGAGGCTCGGAGTTGTGAATGTGATGTCATGATGATTTGGTCTCGATCTTTCTTAACCCAACCATGGTAATGTGATGAAGTGCTCTATGACATGATTGTGTTTACTGTTTGTTATTGCTTTCCAGTTTCCTTGTGTGAAGCTGAGATGTACGTATTTGAGATACTTGACTTAACCATTTTTGAGTCTCGATCAGTTATATTTGATAACCATTTTTGAGTCTCGATCAGTTATACTTGGATTTCTTTTCGGTCACTTGAAAGGACTGAAGTGTTTGTTATGTTCTTGATGATGTCATGTTTTGACTTGACCATTTTGGAGTCTTCGATCAGTATTGTAATTTACTATTGGGGTACTTTCTAGTTGCTCATTGGAGAACCATTGGATTTTGTGACTTATCATTGATGCCTTCAGTTGTTGATAGAGAACTGTCGTGATCATATGATTACTAATTGATATTATCTGTTGCTCATGAAGAACTGATGTAATTTTGTGGCTTATCTTTTATGATGTTTTTCAGTTGCTTGTATAGGACTAAGGTGGTTTTATTATGATTCTTTGATTTATGATTTCATGAGCCTAGGGTAGGTTATCTATGTGTAGAGTTGGGAAGTGGCTTGCAATGGGGGTCGGAGCCCTAAGAGGTTGCCTTGAGAAACCCATTGTAAGTCATTTTTAATAAGTGAAAACATTTACACTAAATGAGAGAAAATGAACCTAACAAGATAATTGTATGTTCTCTCCCATGCCTTGAGTGCTAGTACAGACTAGGATGGGGTAGAGAGAACGCTTGGTTATGACCTTGCATTCCATAGTAGGCCTCGTCAGTACAAGAGGATACTAGTGGCCGCAGGATTAGTAGGGACCCAGGATTCCTCAGGGATTGCTCGGGTAACTTCTACATGACTTTTGCGATGACACTTTCCCGCTTGCATATTAGGTTTCCTACGTGTCTTGTGGTACCTCTGGGATTTAGATGTCGATCTTTTTAGGAACCCTTGAGTTAGCATACTTATAGGATTTCCTGGACTTAGAGAGTATTTATGATTATAGGTTTTGTTATCCTATTTGGGACTTGAGACTATCTCCTCAGCGCGATGGGAGTGGACCATTTAGGTTCCACGCGGTCGGGTGGTAGTGCTTTTACTCTTACCATTGAGATCCGTTCCGTGGTCACCGTGGCTGGAGTTTTCGTGATTGGCATTTACCTTCACTATGTTCTTGGATTATTATGATGGATGGTTAGATTTTATGATAGATGTTTTATCATTATGGATGTATGGATGTATCATGTATGGTGAATAGTTTCATATATTTTTACTGTACTTTGTCTCATGGATTTGAGGATGTTGTATCTTGATCTTTACATATGTATATTCTTTTAAGCCTTTCATACCCTGTGACTTGTACAGTGGATGATTGAGCATTTTGAATTAATTTGTCAAGAGGCATTCGGAACAAATGTATATTATGGACATGGGACTTTCTGATTATTCTTTCATATGTATGTGATAGTTGTTAGACTTAGATTTAATTAAATTTAAACATGACTCAATGTCTTGGGATCTTTAAGAACTGTAACTTGCAATGTATGTTTGTCGATGATTACATGTTATTGCTTCCGCTACTATGTGTTTGATGTGTATGTTATACATTCTTACTTTTAAAAAAAAAAAATGTTTAGCAAACTTAGTGAAACTTTAGGTTAATTCTTTTGGATCCCTTGGCGGGGCGTTACAAATAGAAAGGCCAAGATATATGATGGTGATGGTAAGCTAATTGTACTTGGTGAGTAGACAAGAGGTAACTTATTCTATCTAGACATATCAAATGAGACATGATTGTTTACACAACAAGAAGATATTTGGTTATGGCACAAAAGATTATGTTATGTTAACTTTGACAATTTAGTAATATTAATAAGATGAAGAAAGTAAGAGGGTTTCCTAAACTAAAGAAGTCTAAAAATGCTATGTGTAAACAATGTCAATTGGGAAAGATGACAAAGTCTAGTTTTAAGAGAAAAACATATACTATTAATGATATTTTGGAATTGGTTCATAATAACCTTTATGGACCCATAGGTGTTCAAAATTAGTGTGGAGGTTAAATTTTCATTCTATTTTTGAATGTCTACTCTAGAATGATGATTGTGATCTTTCTTAAAGCCAAATCTGATGCTTTTCAGTTATTTAAGTGGTATTTAGCTAGATTTGAAAAAGAAATTGGGAAGAGTCTGAAGTGTTTGAGATCTAATAGAGGTGGTGAGTTCACTTCACATGAGTTTACTACATTCTACAATGACAAAGGAATCAAAAGATAGATGTCAACATCAAGGACCCCTCCTCAGAATGGAATAGTTGAAAGGAGAAATAGATCAATAATGGATTGTGCAAGAACATTAATGATGGAGAAGAATGTATGACCTAAATATTGGAGAGAAGTGGTTAGTATTATTGTTTATACCCTAAATAGAATACAAGTCAAGAAAGGTAAAAATGCTACACCTTTTGAAATGTGGTATGGTTATGCTCCTAATGCTAAATATTTCAAAATATTTGGTAGTAGATGCTATATAATAAAAGATAATAGGAATGGAAAGATTGATGCAAAAATTGATGAAGGCATATTCCTAGTTTATTCCACTAAAAGCAAAGCTTCTAAGTGTTTAAATTCTAACACTAACAAAGTTGTGGAAAGTGCAAATGTGAGAGTTGATGAGTTTGTAGAAAGAGGTGACACTTCAAGTAATGAAGAACCTAAAGACTATAGTACATTCATCTATGTGGATGATGATGCTCCTAGCATTCAAAGTGAATAGACAAGTCAAGCTGCACGTTCTCATTAGACAAGAAATGATGAAATGCAAATGCAAGTTGTCGAGTAGTAGAGAGTGGGTGTCGAGCAAAAAACTAAAGATTTTGAGTCATAGATAGCCAATGTTGACCATCAGATAGAGAATGTCAAGCATGTAGAACCTGAACCAAAATTGTAAAAAAGAAGAGAAAATGAACTTGAGATTAATTTTAAAGATGAACCTATAGAATATCAAAGAAGGAAACTACCCATGCTAGCAAAATATGTGAGAAGACATCATAAATCTAAACAAATCATTTGTGATGTTGAATTAAGTGTTATGTCAAGAAGAAGACTCAAAGATAATACATGCTTACTTTGTGAGTTTGAGCCCAAGTCAATAAAGGATGCTTTAGAAAATGAAGTTTGGATCTAGGAAATTAATAAAGAAATTGATCAAATTGAGAAGAACAATACTTTGACCTTAGTATTAAGACCTAAAGACAAAAATTTCATTGGGACAAAGTGGGTTTTCGGGAACAAGCTCAATTAGAATGGAGAAGTACCAAGAAACAAGGCAAGACCAGTACACAAGGGTTATGCTCAAGGAGTTGATTATGAAGAAACATTTTCTCCAATGGCAAGACTTGAAGGGGTCAAAACTCTATTTGTAGACTCAGCCTACAAAAATTTTAAGGTATATCAAATAGATGTCAAATCTACATTTTTAAATGGTATACTAGAGGAAGAAGTATAGATTGAATAGCCTAAAGGATTTGTAGATCCAAACAAGAAGAACATGGTATGTAAACTAAACAAATCCCTCTATGGAATGAAGCAAGGCCCAAGAGAATGGTATGAAAGATTACACAACTATTTGGTAAAGATTAGTTTTGAAAGGACAAATGAAAACAGTAACATATATTTGAAGAATGGTAAGAACAATAAAGTATCATTATCTAAAATATTTGATGATGCTATTATATTTGGAGGAAGCGAAGATTTATGCAACTAATTTGTTGATGAAATAAAGAAGGAATTTGAAATGTCTATGTTTGATGAAATCAAATTCTTTGTTGGACTACAAGTGTGTCAAATGAAGTTTGGTATTTTTTTTACACAATCCAAATATATCAAGGAGATACTAAAGACTTTTGGAATGGAAGATTTTAGGCTATTGAGTACACCTATGTCTACTAGACATAAGCTATCTAAGACTAATGATCCTGCTGATGTGAACCAAACCCTATGCAGATCCATGATTGGAAAATTACAATATGTTGTTCACAACAGGCTAGATATTGCTTTGGAAGTTGGGATAGTTGCTAGATTTTTAACAAATCCTAAAGAGAATCACATGATGGAAATGAAAAAGATAATGAGATATCTGAAAGGTACAAAATACTATGGTTTGTATTACAAAAGAAATGATAAGTTTGAATAAAGGGTGTTCACTGACTCAAATTGGGAAAGAAATATTGATGACAGAAAAAGCACTTGTGGAGGTGCATTCTTTCTAGGAAAGAGATTGGTGTCATGCACAAGCAAGAAGAATAATTTCTAAGGAAACTTAGGTGCGAAAATAGCTTCCTACACTAATCCCTTAAGGAAAGTATTGTACAAATTCCTATTAAAACCTTACAATTTCATATACAATATTATGTAAACAATAATATTGCAATCAACCATGAATACAAAAAATAGATAGAGAAATAAAATACATAAACACAAAGATATGTTGGTGGGGAAAAACCTTTTGGTAAAACAACCCCATCCCTCCAAAACTTGCACAATGTGTTATCTTCAATACAAAGGTTACAAGAGACTTGCAATGCAAGTTCTTTCAAGACATGGAAGACAAATCCAGTAGTAGCCAACAATACACTTTTCAATTTTTCCTATCTACAACCCTAAAAACTCTTATATCATGCACTTTCTTTTTTAGGGAAACTTCCAAAGAAAAATGTATTAGGGTTTTACCATTCTCCAAAAAAGTAGGAACCCAAAAAAAAAAAAAATTCAGCCCTGAACCCCCCACACTAGATGGAGACTCGAGTGTATAGTACTTAATGATCAATTGTCACATGTCTTTACATCTTCAGCCATCATCAAATCTTCCAAAGATAGTTGTTGCACATCATAGGAATCCATCATAACTGTTTCAGTCATGATATCCTTACACACAATTCAAGATGCTAACAAATGCAAGTAGAGTGACACATCAACATGCCAACTAGACATGTACACTCACACTTAATTACATTATTTGTAAAAAATAAATTTACAAAACAGATAATAAGAATAGGAATTATCCAAGGCTTAGACAACTTATTCCTAACAGAATTGTATTTCCCAATCTATAGTTGAAGCCAAGTATGTGGCAATTGTAGTAAATTGTTAAAATATTATGCAGATCAAACAGTTACTAAAAGGTATGGAAGAATAAATCACATATCCAATAGTTATCTAATGTGATAACACAAGTGCCATCAAAATTTTAAAGAATCTAGTGATGCACGCTAAGACAAAGCACAATATTATCAAGTATCACTATTTGAGGGAATTAGTTCAAGAAAAAGAAGTGAAGCTAGAATATGTGAATACCAAGGAATAGATTGCTAACATATTCACAAAACCCTTACCTAAAGATGTTCATGAATATCTTAGAGGTAAACTAGAGGTGATTCCCCTAATCGAAGCTACCTAAGTAAGCAAGGTACATTACATCACATATACTAATCAGAATATCCTACATAGTGATGCAATACATCTCTACTTTGGGAAGTACCTAAGGTAGATAATTTAGTGTAGCATAACAGATCAATCATAGATAGATGATAAATATCAGCCAAACATGCTAAATCTACATAATTAAGATGTATGAAGACTTTGAAGCCGAGACAGCTACATGTCTTTAGCATTGTTGTCAAAGAGGGAGAGATTACTTAAGAGGGAGAAATTACTACAATGAAATTTTAGAGAGAGAAATTCAAAAATTTATAGAAGGAGAGATTATAGAAAGAGGGAGCAATTACTCCTAAGAGAGATTTAGAGAGAGAAATTTAGAAAAGAAGAATCGGACTATCAGTAACAAAATATTTTTGATTATATGGTAACTAAGCTGCAATTAGTATTAAAATGTTTGAGATGTTGCCATCAATGCCAAAGAGGGAGATTACTGGAAACTTACAATTGGAACAATTGTTATTTATTCATTAATGTCAAATCTATTAATAAGATATATTGCTACCTAATCTAAATGCCATATCTATTTGATTGATGAAGAGGATTTGAGAAGTTTCTCATAAAAATAGCACCTAGAGGAAAGGTTAGGTGTCATGCCCAAAATTTGGGGCAAAAACACACCAACTTTTTTTTTTAAAAATGAATTCATTGCACAAATACATGCTACACTAAAAGCCTCATGGAAAGCTTGACCTAGGATTTAGTGAGTTTTTTTTTAATACATATCATTAAGATGTAGAGTTGACATCTCCACATAATGTACAGGTTCAAACTCTAAGTCTTAACACTACAAGAACATTTAGTTAAGGTTGAAAGAGTCAATTGATTTAAACATTAGGATCAACGTACGAAATCAAGCTCAAAGTGTATTTAGGGTTTTCAAGTTCTTAACATGGATCAATATGCTCAATGAAAATATAAGACGCTTTAGTCTTAATATGATTCTATATGTATTGATTTCATTATGTCGGTTCACTTCCCTAGGAGGACTACTCTTGCATCTTTTAGAAAGTGAATCAGAACCTTAATATTGGTTCCCAATCAATCATAATTATTTAAACTAGATAAAGCCAATACTTTATTATTAAAAGATAAATTGAATCCTACACTTACCTTCTATCTATAACTACTAGTTCCTATACATAACCACTAGCCGATGCCAAGACCAATTTCAATACAGATCATCAAAATTCCAATACAACATGTTGTTTAAACATCTAGATAATAATAATGAAAGATTCAAATGAAGCGTAAGATACTAATCATATTTGTTAATCATTAACCCAAACAATCTACAAAATTTTAACTAACATAAAGAAACTATAGTAGTATTCCAAAACAACTTTATTAAATAAAAATATCTAATTAAAACATAATTTGGAGCATCAATACAATAATCAATTTTATTTACTAATCCTTTAATTTAAAATACACTACACTATAATAATAACTAAATAAATCCATTTAACTATAACAAATATTAATTTTACTAAATTTATTACACATCTCCACTAACATAACCTTTAGCATACTAACTAATCTTCTAACATCTAACCACTAACTTTAACTACATTAACAAAATAAATTAGAACTAGCTAACATTAATCTTTTAACAACTAACTTCTAACTCTTACTATCTAACACTAACTATAATCTAGCTTTAATTTTAATTGAATCCTAACTCTAACTAACAGATACTAAATAACTAATATTTTAAAAACATAATAATTAAAACTACTTAAAAATAAGGTACACTAACTATCTAACTTTAAAATACACTAATTTTCATTACTTAACAAATTACAATAAAAACCTGACAACACTTAATTAATAAAATCTAAAATATCATTTACTAACTACACTTTTAACTAGTACTAAAGTAAAAACAATTATTAACAATATAAAAAAAAAGATACTAATTAAAACATTCTTAAACTAAGACTAATACTAATTAAAAATTTATACTAACTTAAACTAAATTATAAACCAAACAATTAAAAAAAATACTAACTACCCACCCCTAACACCCTAACCACCCACTAACCTTAACTACACTACCTACCCCCTTACCCCACCCTCCTATCCTAACCATGTAATTAAACCTAGCGCCCAACCCCCTCCACTTTCCTTAGCACTTCCCAAGCACGATACTCTACCCACGTGGGGCTCTCCATCCAAGGAGGTCTCATGGATTGTACGCCAACCAAGAAGTGAAATTGCAGTTTGGTTTTAAAAGAAAACAAGGCAGTTTTAATGCCAAAGTTGACTTTAACTCCCCAAAAAAACATGTTGCGTCCAAATTAAAGTCGTAGGGAGGATGATGTCAGCAACATCATGATGTCATCCTTCTCCTTTCAACGCCTTGGTAAGGGGTATAAAGCAAGTGGGAAAAGAAAATAGATGGGTCTTTAATGGGGATGGGTGTTAATGTCAAGTTTAGTTGGTAGTCTTATTTTGATAGGATAGAATAGTTATTTCATAAAGGTTATTTTGGTAGATTAGGATATTTAGGGTATTTCAAAATATATTTTCTTTTCTCATATATATATTTTTTTTGTTTAATTTATTTAAATATCTAAAAATAATAAATTCAAACAAAGAATAATAGAGGAATCTTTAGATTCTCTGTTGCAAAAAGGAGATGACTTAATTTTTTTTTCCCATACAAAATCTAGTGAGCTTTTTGCTTTAGGATGCAAATTTTTTTCACAAGCCTATTTTTTTTCTAAGTATAGATTTTCCAAACAATTATTTTTTATAACAAGGGGGGTTTATATTTTTCTTTCCAAATTAGAATTACCAAATGCCTAGTTAACCAAGGGGTTGAATAATTCGTTTTAACAACAATGTAAGATTTATTTTATCTCTTAAGAAGCACAAAATTGAATTGAAGTTCCAACCATATTATTTTTTTCCTTAACATATTTGAACTTAAAATTGCAAAATTGCATGTCACCATTTGATCTATTTTTCAATACATACATGTGTAAACTAAAACGAACTGAAAATATCACAAATAAGGATATTACTCAATCATTTTTTTATTGACCACCTAATCCAAAGGCTCTACCGGGAAAGAACCAAGAAGAAAACCCAACATCATTGCCACTTCAACAATAAGTTTAAATAACATTTTTACACGGGATTCCAATCCTGAGGAGAAATCTCCTAACATAACTGAAATCCATTAACCATTTTGAATTTCCTTCTTGGCACTTAACAAGGGATCCATTATGAATTCTGCAATACATCATGGTGATCATGGAGAGAACGAAAACTAACCGAGAGACAACCAATCGTAACATGAAGGCAAAATTGAACATTCACTCCCATTCCCAATTTACGCAATAGGTTCGACATTGAACCAAATTAGGAGAAGGTCAGTTTTTCCAATAGGAGACATTAGACACAACACCATAACAGGTGCCCTTTCGGGGCTAAACTCAAGAACTTTCGTTCTTCCATTCTTACACGCCAAAACTCAAACGTGGTTTGTGCTGACGAGTGAGGGCCCATAACACCCTACCCTCTCTCCCTCTTCTCATCCTAAGAAGAGACTCTACACTGTTAGAGTTCAACTAAAGACCTTTCCCTGTACATGGCCACTTCTGCCCTATCTCAGGGTGAGTAATGCAAATACAATCCATACAATCCCTTCAAAATTCAAAACAAAACACAAAGGAAAGACATTTAAGAAAACCTGTTTCAATCCCTCCCAAACATACTCAACACACATATGAAAATACAAATGCAAACACAATAACTTAAGCATGAACAAAACATGAACAACATGAGCTAAGGGATTCCTACCTTCAAAATCAAGTTATGGCAATGGAACAAATTTGAGATGAGCATTCCCTTCCTTCTCCTTCTCCTTCAATCCTAAATTCTCCTCTAAAACTAGAGGTTGGGTGAACACTCAAACCCTCTCAAAAATGCCTCTAAATAAGATCCTAAACTCAATCACCTCTAAAAGCAATAACTCCCCCACTTGCCTAAAAGTTCTAGAGTCTTTCTAACTCAACTAGACATAGGCTAACCTCAAGGTGGAGTTAAAGTTATCCAACCCATGATGAAATCATCCAATTTTCGCAATAAAGCAAAAATGGGATTTTTGAGTGACCATAAAAGTCAACAAAAGGGGCTAGGGGGGTGGAAAATGCCCCCAACCCATACCCATACCCCTTGGGTACTTAGATTTCATGATTTTAGGCCTTTAGCATTAATTAGGGACCTATCAAAAGCTAGGAAATTTTAGGACTTTCTAGCAACTTCCAAAAATGCAAATTACTCACTAATCTTGATTAGGGTAATTAATCTCAATTACTAACTGATCATCAAAAAGGTTACTAACCTAGTCTGACTTAGATATTTAGGTTACTCAGTTAACCCTAACTATCATGTTGGAATGCATATACAATTCATGAGTGTCAAGTGACACTATAAAATCACTGTCACAAAACATTAACACTTAATGATTACAAAATGATACATTCATTCAATCCACGATACAAATAAAATATGAACAATGGGGTTTGCGTCTTTTGTTAGACTCAACCTTGGTTTTTACAATTGTACATAGGGTTCAGTTCCATTTCTCCATTAGATTTTTTGGCTAAAATATCCTGCACACATCAGTAGCTTAAGAAAATCTCATGCATCTATATATAACTTATCAGGGAAATCACATAAATTAAAACATAAATCTTTCATATAACTAACTGTTTAATTCATTTCTACTCACATTTAATCCTCAAAAATCACATAATCAATATAACATAACTTATTCATTAATTTAGGTTAAAATACTAGAATAATCATCGTTAGGCATGCATATACCTAGACATCATAACATCACCAATAAGGCATACTGAACCATCTAAATTACATATAACCCAATCATCGAGGTACCATAATCAACGCATCCTCATTGGGTGAAAACACCTCATATCATAGTTAGTGAAATTTTAAAGTTTTAAACAATTGAGATAATGTAGTAGCTTTTAAATCACTGGGTATTAAAACATAGATGTACCAACTGATCTCAATTTCATTAGGACATTCACAACATAAAACATTACTTTATATCCATTCTAAGCTCCTACAATAGATTTAATAGAGAAATTCACATTTAATAAGTACATGCAAGGAGGGACCTTACATTAGGTTATGAAAAGGAAGTTACAATGGACATTTGATTAGAAAAGACTTTGATAAAAAAAAGTGATTGTTTATGTCAAGAAAACTAAGCCAACCTAAGTAGAATTATAAAATATAGTTAGTATCAAGTAATGCTAGTGTTAATTGAGCTATAGTTAGTGTCAAGCAAATCTAATGTTGACCAAGCTTTAGCATCAACCAAGCAAGATAGTTGATGCCAAGCCAAAAAGCTTTACTGCGACCAAGTATTTAAGTAATGACTAAGTGCCAAAATTTAGAGATTATCAAGTGATAGTATAAGAATGAATTCAAGAAAATCATGAGATCAAGCCAACTCAGTTGATTTCTTGGGAGATGTAAATCACGTTGAAGATCAAATTAATGAGTTGGATCATTAAATTCAAGGCAAGGATTAGGTAAAGACATAATAGAAAAATTCTAGAGAATTTTCTAGAAGATCAAGAAGATGGACAAATATAGTGAATTGAGTTAAACTTGGTCATAAACCCTAATATCTATGATGGATGTAGAAAATGGTAAATCACAAATTGCCTATTTAAAGAGATACAGATCCAAAAAAATGGTGTGTGTGAGTGTGTACATGTGAAGGTTATATGTGAAGAGAGACATACAGAGCAAGGTTGATCATAAATGTAAGAGTGTGAGTGATTGTGAAGCTAATAGATATAGCATGCAGAGATAATGTTGATGTTAACAAGTGAATCTAAGCATAAGGCTTAAGTGTTATTGAGAAGAGTGGTCTAATTTCTTGAAGGGTCTCCAAGTGAATCAAGATTAGAGATGAAAGTGAAGAACTTATCAGCTAGTCAGCACAAGGAGTGAATAGAGATTTGAACCAACAAATTGAGTTGTTATCACGTAAATCAAAACCTATTGTTTTCTTTCTAGACATTGTAAATAGTTTGTACTAAAATCCTTTTAATAGAGGTTGACCTAATAGTCATTTGAAGACTTAACAATCTGTGTAAATCCTTTAACTAGGTGATATTCTAAATGGAATGATCAAAGTCCTCTTACAAGGCCACTCCTAACAGGGTGGATAAATCCTCTAACCAGGTCACATTTAACACTGTGTTTTGTAACCTGTAATAGGGTTGGCTCCTAACATATTTCACTTTGAAAGAGTGAAAAAGAGTGACTTGTTGCTGGTGGTTTTTCCCAAATTGGGTTTCTACGTAAAATCCTAGTGTCAAAACTATGATGAATTATTTATGTGTGTTTACATTTGATAATGTTTTCATTGTGTAATGCAAGATATGTTTATGATAGTTTTATAGTATAGACCGAGCAAGAGCAGGATAAGAAGAATAGTGAAGTGTTTATTGTTTAATTGTTCAAGTTGTACATATTGATCTTGAGTAACTAATTCACCCCCCTTCCCCCAGTTATTCTAAACATTTATAACTATTATTATGGGTGGAGGTAGTATTGATAAAAAAAAAATCTAAAGAGATGGTTAGGAAACTTAGTTTGTAAAGGTTGAAACATCATACTCTTAATGGTATTAGTTGGTTTCACGATGATCATAAGGTGCAGGTTAGAGAACAATGTCTGTTAATTTTAGTATTGGACCTTTTAAGGATGAAGTCTTATGTGATGTAGTAGACATGAGTTTTTGTCATATTTTACTTGGTAGATCTTGGCAATTAGATAGAGGAGTTATGCATGATTGCAAAAAGAATAATGTTACAATTGAAAGGGATGGTAATAACAAAATTTTGATTCCTTTGAAGGATGAATAATTTATCAAAGAAAATAACCTGACTATTTTCAAGACTCTCATATTGAAATTAACAAAACCTATGATTGAGGTTGTTGCTAATGAAAATAGTCTAATTTAAGTTACCTAGTCTTATGATTTAGAAAAAATGTAAAAGAAATAAAATTCCTAAAAAGATGAAAGCATGAAGGCATGCAGTAGGTATGATTCATTTGATCCTAGTAGTTATAGTGGCAATAACATATTTGATATTCTTGATGATACGGTTGGTTGTAGTAGTAAGTTTCAATAGCCTCTTGTGATGAATGATGAAAAGGATTTGTGGATTAAGAATGAACATGGGATTTATGTTTTCAATTCCTTATGATGTTCACAAGTCCTTATGGAACATCTCTTTGTCACCTTGGGTGTCTGATGCGGGAGAATCCTTGGACTATTGGCAATCTTGCATCAAATAAAATGAAAAGAGAAAGAGAAAATCAAAGACAATGCATAAGACAAATATTAGAGATCAAAGAAGTTGACTAAGAGTCTATTAAGTGAGGTTTTGTATCCAATATTTTGATGTTGTGTAATTCATGGTTAAGCTCTAAAATTCATAATACAAATTTAGCCAATAAAGCATGGTTGATTTGCAAAACTTCTTTTTTTTAATTTACTAACATAAACTAGATGTTAAAAGGAAAGTTAGGTTGGCTACAAGGTTGGATTATCCTTAAGAAGAATATTCAATCTTGATTGTACATTATTTCATTTATATTTATATTATCATCAATTTCTACCTCTTCGTGGATGGTATACATAGCCATCTTAGAATCCTCATTTGGATTCCTTTTCCAGTGAAAATCTTTTTTTTGAAATGAAACCTCCAAATCTTTTCCAATATGATCATTTTTATTACCAAAAAAAAAAAAAAAAAAATCTTTCTTAAAATTCCCTTTTTCCTTCTTAAACTTATCTTTATCTTGATGTCCATAATTGAGTGACTTGCCCTTATCTTTCTTGTTCTCCTTGCATGGCATACATACTTAAGCTAAAATCTTATAGCTTAATGGCAAGAGCTCATTTTTTTTTCAAAATTAGAATGAATTCTACCTAGGTATCTACTTAGAAAGTCATCCTCTACCAAAGTCCATTTGCGAACATGAATATCTACTAGTATCTTAAAGTTATGTTATCTTCTATGCTTTATCTTTTGTCTTCCAAATATAGAGCCTCTTGATTTTTTTGGTCAATCTTATGGCCTATTAGATAAGCATTCTTTTTCATCTTTTCTTTGAAAAAATACAATTTTATTCAATTAAAAGTCCCTTAAATCTTGTCAGTCATTCATAGCTAGTTGTATTTCTTTTCACATAAAAAAAAAAGTAACTACTCACCAAACAAGTGTACGGTCACTCAAATTTGGCATCTAATGAAATTTATTTCACTAGCTTTGTTAGGATTAATAATAATTTAAAATTTGGAAGGATTGTCCAAATTTTAGTTCAATTTTTTCTTCATATTCTATCAACTTCTATAGTTGATTGTTATTTTCTTCTTCTTTGGCATTTTTAATACAAAAATTCATTTTATACCTTGCAAAAGGACATTGGTGGATGATTATTCCTTAATCATCTATTGATGAGGTAATTTCTCTTGCTATTAACTTTCCATTTGGACACTTCTATTTGTATTCATGTTTTTATCTCTCTCATTCCTACTTATTGGTTTCACATGTGTGGTCCAAATTCTCATTTACTCCCCTCTAACCACTCAATCACAATGGTTAGTTATAATCATGCATGTTTCCATCAAACAATTAGCTAGGGAAACAACAAATCAGCAAAATTATAACTAATAGATTGTTGTAGATTGAACCATCTAACAATTTTCTTGAGAGCTATTTATGATGTGCATAAAATGAGAGAAATGAAAACATCTGGAATTTCCATTATAGAGGAAAAATTAAAGGGTGGGTACTTGAACAAGATTTTTACCTTGTTCGTATTGATTAGAAAACAAGTATAGTTAGTGATTATGTCATTTCAATTTATGATGGATATCAAGTTATTTTTTATTAATAGGAATTAAGTTTATACTCTTTAAAATGCATACATTTATTGAAAGCCTCCTAGAACTCATTGAAATACTTTCTAACACTCCTTACTATTTTGAAAAGATAATCTCATGTACTAGAAGCTCCAGTCTGAAGTTGGACACCAAAAAATCTAACTAGTCATGTGGTGCCTCTAGTGGTTGCAGTTTGTACCTTATTTATTTGATCCGAGAGATACTTGTTACTCATGTTTGTTTTCATTTTGAGATGATTCAAGAGTCAGATGTTATACTTTGATTTCAATATCATAGATGCTATACTACTATGTTGTTCATTTTATCATATTTGCATGTTTATGCTATTTTGAGATGACAATATGTGTTATGATGATATCTAGTTATTCGGTATTTGGACATATCTCTAATCAAGTTTATGTAATGGATTTAGTTCTATGGTTATTTACTTCTTTCTTGCTTCTTTATGCTTTATGTGAATGTGAGTGATGTAAATGAATTATTTTAGTATAATTGAATAAATGGTTAAATTAGGTGTTTAATGCATTTATTGTTTTGGCTATGTTATTATATGTAATTGCACTTGATTATGTCTTTTAGTGTGCAATATTTATATCCCTGGTAGTGGCACATGGAGTTAATGATTCGGCTATTCATATTGTACCAATGTTGTCCTTGTATGGTTCTCCAGTGATTTGATAAACCTAGACTCAATTGCATTATGTGATGAGACCTATGAACATGTCTGTACATTTAGAGGTTCACATTGTTGCAAAGGTTGTTAAGGAAATTTCAATGATTTTGGGCTTTGGGGGCTTTATTCTTATTGGTTTTAATTTCAGGTCATTTTGCCAAGATGAATTCCAATTACTTGGAATAGCCTATTTTTGTTTGGTTCGAGGTTACCTAGGTTGGCTAGTTATTTACCCTAGTCAATTATTCACTCAAAAAGTGAATTAGTATTGAAAAAGGAAATTAATTCCTCACTTCTCACTTTTGGAAATTGAGAATTTGAGAGCTTTTTCAAAAATCTTCTTCTAGAAGATTGCATTTCTGTTCATTATGAGAGCTACGAGCGTGCGATCTTTGTGAGATTAGTCTCATTGGATCTAGCTCAGGGAGACCTTGCTTTGTTGTGATTTTTGGCACCTTCTGTGGGTTATTTATTTTCTTGTGTTGATTCTTGTTTCTGCCCCTTTTTCTATTAGGTAGAGCTTTCCCTTTTTTGTGTTTTAGCTCTATTTTTTGTTATGTTTCTAGTAGTTGTTTGTTAGGAGGCTGAAAACTAGTGTTCTCCTCTATTTCTGTTCATTGGTTCTACCCAATTGGTCGGGTATGAGTGCTTTCCCAATTTTTGGGATGAGGGTTTGGCATGTCACCCAGTTTTCTTGGGTTTTCTTGGCATGATGTTGGTCGTGGACCTAGATCATCCATTGGGATGCTAGTTAGATCATTGTTGCACTTTCCTATTGCATTGGGATGCATGTCACATATGTTCCCTAGTTCATTTTTGGTTGAGTGTTATTTTTGCATTATGTTCTCATCCAATCCTTATGTTATGATCTCCATGATGGTGTTGTGCCACACACGAGCATGTACATGTGCATTTGTCAAGTGACTTACAAGGCTTGATCTTTGATTTGTATTTCAATGGAGTTATGATCATTTGAGGTTAGGCTAGGAATATGCATGCCTACGAGCACTCATCATTGGATGAGCATGGGTGGGGTAGCATAGCAAATGGAGGGGGCTTCTATCTTGCAGCCTAGTGATCATGGCACCATAGGGTTAGCAGAGGGAGTTTTAATCAAGTGATAACTAAATAAAATATTGAGTGGTAACAAGACTTATGTTAATAAAATGTGTGAGCACCTGATTAAGTTGAAGGATACAATATGTAAGCCTTCAGTTAGGAAGTTGAGTCAATACCATCCAAGCTTGGGCTTTTCGATGCCAAGCGACTCTCCATGATGTTAGTCCCTACATAGTAACCCATTGAGTGTTTGACTAGGACTTGTAGTCCTTGCATTGTCTCATGATCTTGGTTTTAGTCATCATTACTATCTGGTGTGTGTGTTGGCCATGGATGTTTGTTTCATGTGTGTTTGTGGTTGGATCATTATCTCCTTGAGCACGATAGGAGCAGACCAACGAGTTTCATGTCGCTGGGAGGCATAGTTAACTATACCATTGTTGGGGACCAGTGTATAGAGATGATCTATTGTCCTAGTCCAACTGTTGCTTGATGTTTTCTCTTGGTACTTCAAGTTTTGGAGTATGCTCTCTTGTGATTTATGCTTACATTGGAATGTTTGGATATCATGTTTAGACGATTTTAGTTTATTTGATGCATTCCCTTATTATGATGTTCAACATATGATTAGATGATGTTATTTTCTTAGTTGGAGTGTCTATTGCTTACTAGTTAGCATGTTAGATTTCTTGTTCTTATGATGTTATTACGCTTTAGTAGTGACGTCCTTATAAGACAACTCTAACTATCTAGTTGGTAGTTTGGGATGTTACGCACGAAGGATGGCTAGGACCTTTGAGGTCTCATGATGCTATTACAATTGGGAGGAACCGCACACTTAGTTCATTATTTTAGTACTTTGTGATGTTGCTTTCAGTTAATTTCCTTCACTAATATGTTTAGATGGTTAGAATCATTTTTCATCTATCAGTTAATTGTTCAAGTGTATTTGCCTCGATATGTGGATTCGGTACTCCCCAGTGTGGAGGAACTATCTTTTGAAGCTTTCTGTTCCTTTTTTTTTGGTGTGTTGTTATGGTTCCTCGTGCAAGTTGTGGAAGTTTTGCATAGTTCTTTGCATTTCCTTGCGTGGCTTTTAGCACTTCCTCGTGTGAACCTCAACACTAGTGTAGTGCTTTTTGGCTATTGGAACTAGTACTTCCTCATGCAAATGGGTGTTTCCTTGAGTGGCTTAGCATACTTTCTCACATAAAGAGGTAGTTCCTTGCACGAGACTATGAATTGCAAATTCTCTCACGTAAAAAATAGGGGAGATCTACATTGTTTTTTAGAGAATGCATTTTGGACTTTTGTGTACCCTTTAGGAGTGGTAGTGTTTCCTTTCAGAGATTTTAGGTTGTATTGTTCTTGGGTTTTTGTCCTTCAATTCGGTCATGTCAATTCAGTAGTGGCATTTGGAGATCTGTTGGTGTTTTGATGTTTGGTCAATCTTCCATTTTTATCTTTGTGATCCTTGTATGTGATTGTTGTTTGCATCCATACTTGTTTAAAAAAATTATCTTGGCTTATACTTATCCTTGTTCCAAGGATCTCCGGCAGGGGCATTACATCTGGTATCAAAGCCCATGTTGCAACATTGGAATCTCTATGTTATGCTTCCACTAAGTTATTGTTTTTAGTTTGTGTATTGCTATCTTATGATTGTTTATTTTGATATCTCATTGTGGTTCATGCTTATGACTCTCTTCTTATAGCGTATGTTTCTAACCTTATCTTGTTGCTTCCATAGTGATGCCTCATGCACGTAGACCTAGTGTTTAGGGTAGTAACTGATGGATTATTAATAAAGAAGAACACCATGAGGAGGAACGACAGGATGGTGAGGGAGTAGAGGGTAACAATAATCAGAATGGCATTGGGGCATTGATGCCAGTGCTACAAGAGATTCTTGCTTGGTTGGGGCCTCATGTAGAGGAATGTCAATAGGACCGTAATCAGGAAGAGGGATCTCATCTTGGAGATTCCCACATGTCAGATCATAGGCAAGAGGAGGAGCATGACCGTGAGCATGAACATTCTTGTACACCACCCAATGGAAGAAGGCACTGATGGAGGGGTTGTGGTTAGGATGATGATGACTTCACCCAAGTGGAGATGATGTGAGAACTTCAAATGTCCAAACCACCACTATTTGATGACCACAGGGCAGGGCTCAAGGCTGAGATCTAATTACTGGATATGGGACATTACTTCTCCTTATTACCCTACGGGACCAACGTGAAGGCCTGTTGCACTATCACACAATTGAGAGAACATGGTTCTATTTGGTGGGATATGGAGAGTGAGAAGCTCCATATTGATGTGGCAGATCTCACTTGGGAGATCTTCAAGGAGAGGTTTAGGGAGAAATTCCTATCTCCATAGTACTGTGAGGCCCGTACAAATGAGTTTCATGAGATCAAGTACCTTCAATTCAACATTGTGTCAACCTCCCTATTCCCATGTCTTTTTATGTGTGAAAGTTTGTAATCATTGGAGATGCCATGCCTCCATGCTACAAATGGTGTTTATTACTATTTGTGAGTCACCTTCAACATGTAAATTTGTGGCTCATAATTGTTTTGAGGCTTTGATTGCCAAGAGAGCCACTTTATCTTGTGCAACATTACTTTGTACCACCTATAATATGTTTGCCTTGAAAAGCAACAAGATCCCCCTTTGAATGGTAATATGATAGTGGACCAGTATGAGAAGCATTTCCTTAGGCTGAGGTAGTATTTGAGTTACTAACATGATGAGGCACTCATCACTAAGCATTTTGTTAGGGGCCTTCAGGACTCTATCATTAGGGATGTCTGAGTTCACCAGTCAAGAACACTAGCACTTGTCGTGGAGAAGGCAAGAATTCTAGAGAGAAATGTGGCTAGGGGGTTCAGTGGTAAATCTGGTTTTCATAACCAAAGTGCACAGAATTTAGGGCAAGATGCTCAATTTACTTAGTCCTCGAGAAAGGGCCAAACCCAATTGGCACCCTCTCAAGGTGGGAAACATCACAGTTATCAACGACGGTTTTGGACACAGGGTGGAAAAAATTCAAGTGCCTTAGGCAAGAAATGGGATGACTAGAGTTGTGGATAGAAATCTTAGCAAGATCACCCTCCTTAGAGTAGTCAGTATAACTCTAGCAAGGGTAGTGCACCATATTCCAGTACTACTCAAGGTGGTCATGGAATTGCTTCTAGCTTTGCGCAAAACTATTATTCTTGTGGCTAGCCTGACCATAAAGCTTTGGGCTGTCATATTAAACCACCTACAAGATTTGGTAGAGGTGTAGCTAGATCAAAGCATACTATGGGAGATGCTAGAAGGAATCATCAAGTTTTTGCAGTGGTTGATAACCGTCAAGATGAGCATCAAGGTACTATAGTCGAGGCTATAGGTACGTTGCATGGTATTTCATCTTTAGTTTTGTTTGACTCAATCACTTCAGATTATTTTATTTCACCATATCTTGTTCAATGATGTGGGCTAGTGGCATCACGTCAGGTTGATAGGTGGCAGGTTGAGTTAGCCACAGGTTCCAAAGTGGTTGTAGACTCCTTGGTCAATGGTTGTAGTTTGAATTTGGGTACCTTCACCACCACATTGGATCTTCATATCCTACCCTTGGGATTATATGACATTGTGTTTGCCATGGATTGGTTATCCACCCATCAAGAGAATATAGATTTCCATCATAAGTCAGTATAGTGTGTTGATGACATGGGTGGGAAAGTTGAACTATTAGGAGTCCAGAGACCAGTCTCACTTTAGATGATCTTAGCTAATCATCTGAAGTGGCGTGTGTGAAAGGGTTGTCAATTGTTTATAGTTTCTATTAGTGATCTTGAAGAATCCAAGAGTCGTACGATGACACTTGATGATCACCAACTCCTTCGTGAGTATGTAGATGTGTTTCTTGATGAGATACTGAGTATGCCACCACAATGTGACATTGATTTTCGGATTAATCTCATAATAGGAGCAGAGCCAATTTCACAAGCTCCTTACCATATGACTACTCAAGAGTTGAGTGATCTCAAATTGTAGTTGGAAGAATTGTTGGCCAAGGGCTATATTCATCCCAGTGTATCCTCGTGGGATGCACCAGTCATCTTTGTAAAGAAGAAAGATGGATCATTGCATTTATGCATTGACAATAGACAATTGAATAAGGTGACAGTGAAGAATTGGTATCCTTTGCCAAGGATTGATGACTTGTTTGATCAAATAAAGGGAGCACAAGTGTTCTAAAAGATTGATCTTAAGTCAGGATACCATTAGCTTTGTATCTAGGAGGTTGATATTCATCAAACAACTTTTCGTATACAATATGGTCATTATGAGTTCATAGTTGAGCCCTTTGGGTTAACAAATGTGTCATAAGTATTTGTGAGTTTAATGAATGGAGTATTTTGCATGTACCTCGATCGATGTGTCATTATATTCTTGGATAAGATATTGATCTATTCAAAGATTGTTGAGGAGCATGAGGTCTATTTATGCTAGGTATTGTAGTGCTTGAGAGACCATCGGTTGTATGGAAACTTGGGTAAATGTGGATCCTTCCAGTCAGAGGTAAAGTATTTGGGGCATATCATCACTAGTGATGGTATTGCGATGGATCCAGAGAAAATTTGATCTATCATGGATTGTTAGGTACCCACTAATGTCTCAGAGGTTCATAGTTTCAGAGGATTGGCAAGTTACTACCATCGCTTCATGAAGAGTTTCCCACGTGTAGCTCATCCCATCACTTCTCTCTAGTGGAAAGGGAAGAAGTATGTTTGGTCAGACCAGTGTGAGGCAACATTTAATGCTCTTAAGAAGTGTTTGACCAATGCACTAGTCCTTGTAGTGCCTAATCCTATAGGTGATTTTATGGTTTGCACATATGCTTTGTTGGAGGGTACAGGTGCACTGTTGATGCAGGATGGTTGAGTGATTGCATATGAGTCTAGAAAGCTCAAGGACCATGAGCTTAATTACCCACTCATGATTTGGAACTTATGGTTGTAGTGCATGCTCTTGTTCATTGGAGGCATTTCCTTTTGGGACATAGGTTTGAGTTACATAGCGATCATAGGAGCTTGCAGTATATCTTTACTCAACCAAAACTAAATGCATGACGTCGTTGGATGGAATTTCTATGTGAATATGACTTTGATGTTCACTACATTAAAGGGAAGGAGAATGTCTTCGAGGATGCCTTGAGTAGGAGACAGCATGAGATATCAGTGATGTCATTAGAAGTGGATTTGCGAGGCCATAACTTGGAGGCTTTGCCTAGTGACACTTGGTATCAAGAGGTGAGGGCAGAGATTGAGTCTAGGCATACCCTTGAAGGAAGATTTTTTAGGTTACTTGCTTGATTCCAATGGACTACTATGACACTTGGGATGTATCTATGTGCCAGTGTTAGGTAAGCTTTGTACCTTATTTTTGTCGAAAGTGCATCATGCACTGTATTCTGCACATCCTGGTGTCAGAAAGATGCATGTTGATCTTAAAGAGTTGTACTTTTGGGTAGGAATGAGGTGCAATGTTGCTAATTTTGTTGCTCAATGTCTCAAGTGCTAGAGATTGAGGGTCTTTTACAACCACATACCATTCTAGATTGGAAATGGGATACAATATATATTGATTTGATCATAGGGTTTCCTATGTCATCATGGAGACATAATTGTATTATGGTGATGGTGGACAACACCCATGAGGACATCCTAAATAACTTCTTCTATAGTGCATATTTTCTTGGAGGATATTGTTTTTTTGCATGGGATCCCTCATTGGATTATTTTGGATAGAGATCCATATTTACCTCAGCAACGTGGGTGTCTCTTTAGCATGCTTTGGGCACGCAACTCAATTTTGGTTTGGCTTATCACCAAGAGACTAATGGTCAAACTGAGAGAGTGAACCAGGTTTTGGAATATATGCTTCACATGTATGTGATGGAGAGGCAGGTGAAGCGGGAGGAGTATTTATACCTTGTTGAGTTTGCATATTGTTAGTAAACAAAATTGTCCTTCCAAAATTAAATACAAAAAATGACTCAAAATGCCCCAATAAAAGAACAACCGCCACTAACAGTTGGAAATACTATCATGACATTTATAGATTTCCTTTAAATTGAGAGGTACAACTCCCTCTTAGAAAGATATTCAAAGAATTTAAATAGTTGGTTATGTCTTTTACCAGAAGAGACCAAGGCTTTCTAGCATTTACCCATCACTATGGGAGAAATACAATTATAATATTTATAAACTAGACAATGAGGAAAGAAAAATGAACAAATAGCCACATGACCATCTATCCAGTCTTTCATATCACAGGGGAAGTGCAAAGAAACATTATTTTATTCTGCAAATTATGAATGACAATGTAGAACTGCACCTAAAACATGAAAGAAATGACTATATAACCATTTTCAATCCAAGAAAATCATATTCAGACTTTAGAATATGATATATGAAACTCTCTTTTATTTTAGATGCATAACAAAATAATAATATCATTTTATCCCTGTCATTGCAATCAAGTTTCAGAAAAATAAAAATAAAACTTATATTCCTCCTCCCTATTACAACCACTGCACATAAAAATGTATTCTCTCCTTCTTGTAACTGTAGAACTACTAGTGAAGAGAAGAACCCCCTTTTACAAATGATTTGCCCCCATTAAATAATTTTGCAACCACCATAACTTCTTACCCCACCCCTTTTGTCTTCTTGAACACGTTACTCTATTAATTAATTCTTATTAAAGAATTAATTATCTTTTTACATTCTTTTTCATTTAACTTATTTCCCAAGAATCTCTTTTCGTACAAGTTTTTCATAAATGCCTCATCTCATAATAATAATTAATTATTTTGAATTCTTTTTTCACTTTTATCTTACCTCCCTGATCTCTTTTCCCAATACAATAATAATTAATCCTTATTGAATTAATTATTATTTAAATTCATTTATTATTTGATTATTTTGCATTTGAATATTATAATATTTAATTCTTTAAAGAATTAAATACTATGTAATGCAAAATAATAAATAAATTACCTTTAAAAGCTTACCTTTAATATTTTTTCACATATTTGAATGGAAGGGAAATATTTAGGGTTTCCAATCCCTAGGTAACAATGGCTCTAATTGGGGGCTGCATTTTGTGCTGGGATGCAGAGAATTCCAAAATCTTTGGCTCTCGCATCAGTGCTTCATCCATTGGGTTATAGATTCACTAATCAATGTGAACCTGAACCTATATCTTTTCAATGAATATTGCAATAAAATTCATATCAATATCTCTGGCTTCTTGAGCTACTAAAACTCCTTCAACTGATGATCATCCATGTAATTTCTCTAGTTTTGATGTTCCAATAATAATACTAACCACTTTCTTCATACCTAACAACTTTCCACTCATTCTTTATACTTTGTACACTCTGCTAGAGTATCTGCCAAACTACTTAGATACTGCTCGGATGCCTTCAATAGGTTAGAAATTCTTCAATTTGTGCCATGATTATTTAGAGAAACATCATTTTCAAACCATGAGTTCTAACACGTTTCGCGATCCCAAAGATTATGATATCATGCTTGATCTTCCTTACCACAAATATTTGAATTAAAATCTACATATAGTATGGGAGCGACATTACATTGACGACCCTCTTTTTTAGCACCATTAGTTCCATTGTTTTTTTAATGGTTACTTCAACATGTTATCATCATGCTAGGTCACCAATTGCATGAGCTGAATTGTCGAGAAATCCTCCAAAAGAAAGAAGTCCATAATGAGCAGAAAGCACAACTTTTAAAATCCCATTTTTGGTAATCCTTCATATTATACTTCGCCATATATTTGCAACTCAATCAAGTTAGGTATCGCTTCAAGTACGAATAAGTGGTACATATTATAAGACAATACTTCTTTAACTCTTGGATACTTAACAATTTGATAGAACCTATTAACCATAACAGTCCATTTGAGAGCCTTAAGTTCTTTGATCTTAGTACCCACAAAGACAACCCTATTATTCTTTTGGACACGTGATTCTTTGAGTTGGTGGTGTGTTGCCATGTGCATTGGAGTTTATTTTTTGACATTTGACATTTCCTCATGAATTCGAAGTTGAAGTGGCTGCGAAGTTGCTTCAACTTCAACTTCAAGTGAACAAATTTTTACTGAGTGACTCTATTTTGGTCCAATTGAGCATCCAACCACACTTTTTACCGCTTTCTTACACCTTCAATGGCATCCACTTATATTTTTATAATAATCAAGATCCACGGCCCAATTATCATGATAAAACAAGAATTTGGATTGAGATGGAATATGGCTTCATTTTTCACAGTAGTAAATAGCAAAGCATTCTCGTCAAAGATTACCCTCGATAATAGTTGATACCATTCCTATGTGAGCTCGCCATCTTTAATGATTCACAATTGAGTTGCATTAGATTGTGGGCATCTGACATACAAATTTCTTTCCTCAACTAGCACTATTCACAGCCTTCACTGAAATTCCATATTATTGTGAACCCGTCATTTATCGTTTGAAACAATGGTGGATTATCTCTTTTGGACTTATTTGACAGGTAGTTGCACTACTGTTTTACAATAGGTAGTTGAACTCAAGTTTGAATAATACCAACTTTTATTGCATTCATCATAAATCTCTTGGCTCACCAACACTCCACCAATTGGCATGTATGTAGATGAAAGGGCTTTGGCTAGTGAAACAAGGTCGGGTTGGATGTTGTATTCATCACATCCAAACACGGTTCCCAGCTTTCCAAAGGCACATATGGCATCGTCAGCAATGAAGAGGATATCATACTTCTTTACAATAGCTTGAACCTTTTTGAAATATGTAGCAAGTGGCACAATTACTCCACCAACGCCCATAATAGGTTCTACAATAAATGCAGCAATTGTTTCTCTCAGAATTTATAACTAAAGCACAATATGATTCAGTAGGCAGGTACTATCTAATTTCTTCTCAGCACTCTCTTATCTTCCTGTTGTCATGTCACCACCCTAATTAGGGTTAGCACATTTTAATTGTAAGAATTTGTGATTGCAAATATGCTATGGATCGGGCTCTTCCTTGTCTCGCACTTGCCAAGTTTGAACACAGTCAAATTTGATAGAAGTTTGAAACTCTAAAGCTTCTCAAGATTCCCTATATTCCATTGGTGGAGATTATTTAGTCTATAACAAAACTTCATGCTTTTCCCTGTATATTTGAACAACTTGTTACCTAGATCTAGAAAGTTAGGTGCTTTTACAATATCAATCATGATTCCACCAACATAATAAATCTTCCATCATCCATCGAATGGGAAACTATCATCATAATTTCCACATGTCTTTCTTCTCCACCCTAATAGACTTTATGAAAACATTAGGGCATATAACTCTTTCACTAGTGGGAAAGTATAAAGAGAACTCACAAATATTATTATGAGTAACAGGTCCATGTATTTCACCAATGACCAAAGATGAGTATAGTTCCACTATAAATATCCCCATCAAAATATTTCTACAAACCCTAAATTATTGACGAAAAAAATGCAAAAAATTCCATAGCCTGCGTGCATCAATATTTGAAAAATCACTTTGGAAAATCTTATCTAACTGAAATATTTCCACAATTTCTTTAACTCATATGTCAAAGCCCCCTTTTTTTTTCAGAAATCAAAATCCACTTTCAACTCTGACTCCACATGTCACCAGATGCTTCTCATTAAATTGTCATTATATTTTTACATATGGCTCTCAGAAAACATAAAAATGGATTTTAAATAAGGAATTTGAATCTTTCAACTTGGACAATGAAACTGGATGAGCATGGGATATGACCAATCAATGGGAGGGCCTTTATTTCTTGAAAAAAAAATGAAAATGGATTGACTAGGGAAGGGAAGGGTTAAAAAATGATGCAACTTATTGAAGGGAAACAAAAAGAAATAGGAAACAAACTCAAGCCAAAATTTGCAGAAAGGAGAAGGTTATTTACAATGGAGAGGGGAAAACCCTAAAAACTAAATGTGACCATTTATAGGTTGGAAAAAGTATGAGCCCTTCCGAACCAACTTTGGATATAATGGAACCAAATTTTTCAAAAGGTAAACTAAAAATAACCAAAGTGTAAGGTTTTTTCCATTAACAAGGCAAGGTAGGGGTGGAAAAATGAACACAGATTCAAGATTGTTCTCATGAATAACATGAATTTATTCATAGTGAAATATGGAACTAATGTGTTGCATAGAAGTTTTCACCACTATATTTGAAATTCCAACAAACTCTTCCATACCTTGATCTTTTGACTATTGCATTGATTCCTCCAAATGTGACTTTGAGGAGAGAACTGTAGAGTGCCAGAAAAAAAATTGATCCTCTTCCACTTCTTGGCTATCATTTGGTTCTCTTTCAATATCCTTTTCTTGCATCAATCCCATTCCACTAATCTCTTTTTCGTCAAATATTTTCTCTTCCTTTTTTGGCTTTTTCACAGGAGATTTTCTTTGCATAGAGACAACACCATACAAAGGCTTTAGGAATGCTACCATTTTCGTCAAATCCCTTGTAACTTCAGCTTCCTCAAGACCCTTTGGTGATTTAGGTTGTACGAATACTTCATTAGTCTCCAAGAGACCAAATAGGAATAATTCATAACTAACTTCATGCTCATAGGAAGAGCCATCCAAGCTTGCTGGTAGACACTGCATTGTTTGATCAGCCATACTTTTAGAAGAGTATTCGTAATCAATCTTTTCATGTGTGTGTTGATCCCTCATACTTTCCTGGACAACCCTATTTGATGAAATAGCATCAGAAGTCTCAAATATAAAAGAATCAAAATTTGAAGTTTGAAAATCTCCTAATAAGTTTTCATTTGATCTTTCACCTTCTAGGCTCTATTCAATAGGAGATATATCAAGGCCAGTCATTGAGTTAGTTAACTATGAGGCGTATTCATCATCATAATCAACATGTAGATGGTAGGCTCCAGCTACACTATAGGAAGCGCTTTCAATCATAGGAGGGATTTGAAGATCTTCATTATTAAAAATTGTTAGACTTTGATAAATAGGTGTTGATTTCACTGCTTTGAGAATGACCCTTTTCTGTTTAGGCTTTTCTTTCAAATAATTATGTTGTTCACTAAGATAAATTCCTACCTATGCAATTTCTTTACACTTCATTCCACTTAGAAACATGTCATCATCCTAACTAATAGCCTCCCTTTGTGCATCTTGCAATGTTTGCACTCTCTAGCACTTTAACAATAACTTGATTTCAGTTTGTAAAGCAATAATGAAAATACATAGTTGACTATTTTCATTTGGTTGGCTATTTTAGGAAATTTTACCAGCACACCTATTGAACCTATCTACAAAATCCCTCATAGATTCAATCTCCTTCTTTTGAATTTGAAAGAAATTTAACAATAACTTGGCAACATCAATTGCATGTTTAAATCTTTGAAGAAACTTTACTTCAAGATCACTCCAACAAGTGATACAACCATTATGTAAATTTTGAAACCAATCATCAGCGCTCCCAATGAAACTCCCTGCAAACAATCTGACAAATATGTTCTCTTCTTGTACACCAAGAATCTCACAGGTGACTGTAGTTGCTTTAATATGATCATCAAGGTCTTGATTTGCATCACTGGAAAACTTCGGGAGATATTCAATTGATCTTTTAGGTAAGGCTGAGTATTGAGATATAAGCAAAAGGCTCAATCTGAGCCCCCCATGGCTGGGTTGCAACCAAAGCCATAACACTGGACTTCTTTCACTACAATCAATTAGAGTCACCAACCTTTGTCCTCAGGGAGGTAACTTCAGATATCCAAGAAAAGAAAAACACTGGAACTTGCTTTCTTTCCCTAGTAGAGTCGCCAAAAACTATTAGTAAACAGATTTGTCCTTCCAAAATTAAATACAAATAATGACTCAAAATGCCCCAATAGAAGAACAATCGCCACTAATAGTTGAAAATACTATCATGAGATTAATAACTCTCCTTTGAATTGAGAGGTGCAACTCCCTCTTAGAAAGATATTCAAAGAATTTAAATAGCTGGTTATGTCTTTTAGTAGAAGACACCAAGGCTTTCTAGCATTTACCCATCACTATAGGAGAAATGCAATTATAAGATTTATAAACTAGATAATGAGGAAAGAAAAACAAACAAACAGCCACATGACCATCTATCTAGTCTTTCATATCACAGGGAAAGTGCAAAGAAACATTATTTTATTTTGCTAACTATGAATGACAATGCAGAATTGCACCTAAAACATGAAAGAAATGACTATATAACCATTTTCAATCCAAGAAAATCATATTCAGATTTAGAATCTGATATATGAAACCTTCTTTTATTTCAAATGCATAATAAAATAATAACAATATCATTTTATCCCTATCATTATAGTCAAGTTGCAGAAAAATAAAAATAAAACTTCTATTCCTCCTCCTTGTTATAATCATTGCACATAAAAATGTATTCTCTCCTTCCTGTAGCTGCAGAACTGCTGGTGAAGAGAAGAACCCCCTTTTACAAATGATTTTCCCCCATTAAATAATTTTGCAACCACCATAACTTCTTACCCCATCCCTTTTGTCTTCTCGGGCATGTTATTATAATAATTAATTCTTATTAAAGAATTAATTTCATTTTTAACATTCTTTTTCAATTTAAATTATTTCCCAAGAATCTCTTCCCATACAAGTTTTTCATAAATGCCTCATCTCATAATAATAATTAATTATTTTGAATTCTTTTTTCACATTTATCTTACCTCCCTTATCTATTTTCACAATACAATAATAATTAATCCTTATTGAATTAATTATTATTTAAATTCATTTTGTATTTGATTATTTTACATTTGAATATTTTAATATTTAATTCTTTAAAGAATTAAATACTATATAATGCAAAATAATAAATAAATTATCTTTAAAAGCTCACCTTTAATATTTTTTCACATATTTGAATGGGAGGGAAATATTTAGGGTTTTCAATCCCTAGGTAACACATATAACAATGGGTATCATAGTTATCTTGGCATGTCACCTTTTTAGGCCTTGTACGGTAGACCATGTCGTACCCCTTTGAGTTGGGATCGTTTGGAGGACCGAGTTCTTTTAGGTCCAGAGCTGCTTCAGGATATGGAGCAGCAAGTTGTTGGTATAAGAAAGCATTTGGTTACTACTCATGATAGGAAAAAGAAGTATGCAGATGCTTGGATCGTCACTTTTCTATTGGTGACAGGGTGTTCTTGAGAGTGCAGCCAAGGAAGAGCCCCATTCATTATGGGAAAGGCTCTAAGTTGGTGCTATGTTTTGTCAGACCATTTAAGACCCTTCAGAGGATTGGTCTTGTTTCTTATTGACTACCATTGCCACCTTGTCTATCGTGCATCCATGATGTTTTTCATGTTTCTATTTTGAGAGAGTATGTTCCTGATGTGACCCATGTTCTTGATTGGGATGCCTTGCTGGTGGAGGACGAGCAAATTTTTTTGGAGCCCATACATGTCCTTCAACTTTTGTTTTTAGCTTTTGTACAATTTTTTATAGTATTTTTATCAATAGTAAAATTTCCAAATAAAAAATATAAACAATACAATTGACATTCCTTATACACAAAGCTGTGCACACATGCACACACACACATTAGGCTCTATAATTACAATTCAAAGATTATTAATTATCAATCATATTTTAAATGTTAAAAGATGTTAATATGAGTTACATTTACTGGTGTATATTTGTATTTCCTCTCCTAATGTTCTAGGCCAACTTTGGCAAGAGATCCTAATTGCAATAACTAGCTTACTGGTGACATTCTTGTGTAATTTTTACCAATGAAATCACTACAATCCTATTGTGCCTCATTAAAGATCTAGAAAGATTTGGTTATGATACATTGACTCATCATTCACCACATTGTATTGCATATGCAAGCATACACTTGGGACATATAACTTCTACATTTGCAACACAAATGCACAAAATTAATTCAAACTTTGATCCCACTAACTCCCTCCTAGCTATCATGGACCAAGTAAATGAATGTTCATGATGATCTAAGTGCTTGGTTGTGTGGTTGAAGAAATATGACCTTAAACTAAAGGGATAAATACTAAATTCAATTTAAAATACTCATGTACCTCATACACTAGATGAACCATATGTAAACACCCTTCTCTGTTGATTTGTTCCTTTAATGACTTGGTGATGTGAGGAATGCTCTCAATAATCAGCATAACACAATGATGAACTTGTAGAATGATTTTGGCATAGTAATGTTAGCTTGAAAATCTATGATTTGTGAAGAGAGAAGGCTCAATTATAGAATTGGATGAGGTAGAATGGGTCGTGAGGATTGAAAGTCTTATGGAGGGATATGATTGAATGTGAGAGAATGAGTTGTATACAAGTCATAACCTTGTGACATGTGTCAAAGCATTGGAAAGAACACTTGTCATTAGGGAAGAGGCAAGGTGTGCTCACGTGTGGGAAAACTTGGAAGATTAAGGCGACAAGTGGAATGAAAGATGGCAAAGTGGAAGAGGTGTAAGTCGAAAAAGGTAACTAATAGAGGAAATAGAGAAGTGTGGATATTAGGAGACTTGTCAACTCCCATTTGTGTGAGCATCAAATAAAATATTTGGTCACATGTTGAGTTGGAAGAGTGGAAAACTGACATGTGCATGGCACAACTCACATGTTTGTGAGAGGGGGAGTTAAAAATTAGAAAAAGTAGTCACATTAGGAAAAACGAGGAATTTAAAATTGGGAGAAATGTTAATAATGTTAGGAATCAAGGTAATCAATTAATAAATCAAGGGAATGATCAACTAATAGAGGCTTAGGAAAAATGGGATATTAGGCTAAAAATTAAAATGATTAGTGAAACTTTAGAAAGAAGTATCAAAGTTGGTTAATTAATTGAAATTAATTAAACATTAAAAAAATAAAGAGAAATGTAATTAGATTAATTATGTAAGAGATCATTTTAATTAATTAAATTTGGGATTACTTTGTGCAGTGGTTTGTTGGTTGCATTATTGATGGTCCAACCAAGGTTTAAATCTAAGTCACATGGTGTTTATGCTAATTTGGGATTGATGTAGTCAAATTTAGAGTACCTACAAGTTGTATTTACGATATGGGCCACTTTGATAAAAGATTCCTAATTGCAATAACTTGGTTAAAAGTGATACATCTAAGAAATTTTCTCATAATATCAAACATCATTCCCTTGTTATGTATTTGCAAATATTTGATCATCCTACCATCTACCGTATTGTATAGAATCTATGGATGTAGATTCAACCCATTACTTTTACACTTGAAGATCTTAACTCTTAAATTTTAAAATGAAATTCAAAATCTGATCTTGCTAGCTGATTTGTGTGCCTGATTGGAATGTAAACATACTTTCACTAATGAAAAATGACACAATAATCTATGAAGCGTGTCTAAAATCCGATTTACAAACATGGATCAAAATATTCTAACCTTATTAAGAAAATTATAAAAACATGTGTTATCATGAATTCACTATGTACTTATTTGTTGTCTACAAGCGTAGTGTTAGGATCATATAGAAACAGTTTGTTGAGATTTTTATAGATTCTCTAAATTATTCCCAAACATTGTCTATTCTTACATCTAAACAATTAATTTCATGCACATCAATTTCAACAATTTATTATCTACTAAATCTAATCCACAATATATATAACTTAGGAGACATACATAAGATAAAGTCCACATTTTTCATAAAAGATAAAGAATCCACTCATAGAAGAACCTAAGCAAAAATACAATAAATTTGTAAAATCTAAAATCCATATAAACAAGAATTTAAATTTCCCACAACTTTAAAAAATCACTTGCCAACAATTGTCACAAAATATTCCCATAGTTAAATTTTATGTACATATCTAATTTAATTTAATTTTTATAAATTACACAATTAATTAGACTCATCAATCCCACATCATTTGTACATACAATGATTGTTCATACTGCTTCAATTATCTAATCAGCCTAATTTATCCTCACAACATTGTAATAAAAAAGATAATGGAGGTCACAAGTGAATATTTAGAAAAAATCAAATTGTAGAATACCTACAATAAAAATACAGTAACCTCCCTTTAAAGACAACTCGGCCTAAAGTGGCCTTCAAGATAATAATCACTGACTTCCCCCTTTCATCCAAAGTCCATAAATATTTTGTGTACCTTTATACTTCCGCTATTCTTTAGAGGGCATTGCATCTGTTCGCTGGAAATCCGCGAATCTCATATACAGTTTGGCCTCATTCATAACCAGTATTTACACCAATAAGCATTTTCTTATGTGAGAATAACTTTTCTCTGCATTTGCATTGTAGACAAGCTTCTCGCAACTTCAGCGTCGCTCACTAAACATGCATCATCAAAGTTGAGTCTCCTAATAACATGTCTGCTGCTTAACGGAAACAAAAAAAATCATTCGGCATCAGCAAGCTGCAAGATAAAACAAATCATCGACATAAATGGAAGCACAATTTCGCATTACAAACCTGTTCAGGCGGTTGTTAATAGCCATTAAATCTTTTGAAGGGCTTCGATATGGGTGAGTACTTTCACCAACACATGCATATAAACTATTTGAATGGTTTAAACTAAGTTTCTCCCTCTACAGAACAAAGTGGTAAATGGTTAGTTCTAATATCAAACTTAAAATTCACAATTTATTTTAACACATTAAAACTGTAATTTGGAGAAAACGGCAAACCCTTAACAAAACATGGCAAACATATTTGCTTCAAGTATTTAACAGGTACTGAAAATAATTATGTGTTCAGCCAATTTTGTTTACTGACAGTCTCAACACAAGATAGGACGTGAGCAAATTGTTGAGATAGTGAAGCCCAACGGTTGCCTTGGGTTTTTTCCCTCCATTTATGTTTCTTCAGCTGATTGTCTTATGTTATATATGCTGATTGCATCTATTGTAAACTCATCTTTTCATTAATACAATTCCTCTGCTCAGTCTGGACGTAGCCACATTTGTGGTAAACCAGGATAAATCTCTGTATTTATTCTTTTCTACTTTATTTGCTGTTCTGTATTTTCATTACGCACTTTCAGCACTTCACAATTGGTATCAGAGTCTGGCAAGTCACTGAAATCGATTTTGGTGGTTTAATTTCCGGAATGATGGAAGATTTGAGAGTGCAGAAATTTTCTGGGCAGAACTTCAGCCTGTGGAAAGTACAGTTGCGTCCTTTGCTTGTTAAGCAAGACTTCTCAATTGCAATTGGAGGAAAAACAACGAAACCAGCTGCAATGTCAAATAAAGATTGGGAAAAGATTGATAAGAAGGCAATGGCATCAATTTTTCTTTTGCTATCTCAAAACGTCTTATTCAATGTATCCAATGAAAAGACAACAAAGGAAGTTTGGGATAAACTTAAAAGCATGTATGAGATGGCATCGGCTGCCAATAAAATATTTATTATGAAGAAGCTCTACAAGTTGTAAATGAAGGAACGAACTGCAATATCAAATCACATAAATGAAATGAACACTATTATGCCAAGCGACCTCGGTTGGTATGACTCAAGATGACGAATCTAAAGCTATCATCTTGTTGTGTTCCTTACTTGACAGTTGGGATGCCGTAGTTACAGTAGTTAGCACATCAACTTCCGCCAAGAGCAAGCTAGTCTATGATGAAGTTGTGGCCACTTTACTTAGTGAGGATATGAGAATTTACTTAGTGAGGATATGAGAAGAAGCAACAAAGAGTCTTCATCCAGCGATGCTCTAACAATGGTAAGCACAGAAAATAGAGGAAGAACTCATCATAGAGACAGAAATAATAACCATAGATCACAATCAATTAGAAGATCGCAGTCCTGAGGCAGACAAGGCAGTTGTTGGTTTTGTGGAAAGGATGGTCACGTCAAGGACTATCAAAAGTATAAGAAGGCACAACAAAAGGTTTTAAACAGCGAAGCAAACATCATTCATGATAATTATGATGGTATTTTGGTTCTTGCAACAAGTGATACAACCTCAAGTTCGTGGGTCATTGATTCTGGGGCTTCTTTTCATGCGTCTTCTTGCACCGAGGACTTCACAAATTACCAAGAAGGTAAGTTTGGGAGTGTATATTTGGGTGATAACAATGCTTGTGTAATTATTGGAAACAGTGATGTTCTATTATCATTAAAAGGATGCGTTCAATGGTTTCTTAAAGATGTTAGGCATGTTCCCAAGATAAAAAAGAATCTAATTTCTGTTAGTCAGTTATACACCTAAGGTTTTCTTACAACTCTCAGCGATAGATGGGAAGTGACCAAAGGTTCCATGATTGTTGCAAAAGGAGATAAAGTTGGCAGCCTATATGTTGTAGAAACCTAAGTCACAAGGTTCGAATTCGAATTCGAGTTCGGCAACTATAAAATTCGAATGAAGTTCGGGAAAGAGTAAAAATTCGGGAAAAAATTCGAATTAAATTCGCCTTATACAATTTTAATTATTTTCTAGATGTATGTAATATATCTTATCAATTATCAAAATAGTAAAAATTGCTAAATAGATCTCACAACTTCATAAGCTTGATGAGACATTTATTAAGTACAAAACATAAGAAACATGTGAAATCACAATAGCAAAGATATTATTTTGTTGCGAAGGTACAATCAAAAGTCAAGACTTCATAGCTTCAAGAAAGCTCGAAGTCATCAAGAGCACTTGGCTTAGATGGTGTAGCATCATCATCAGTATCACTACCCAATTCTTCCTCAAAAAAGTCAGGCTCATCTGCATCTGGTACTGCTGTGTCTTCTAAAGTCTGTTCTTGTGAAGATGACTCATTTGTTGATTTGTTCGTAAGCAATTTTAAATTGCTGCGAACATAGACAAGATCTCCCAACTTTCCAGACAACAACTTGTTCCTCTTTTTGGAATGGATGTGGTCAAAGCAACTCCAATTTCTCTCACAAGCTGATGAACTTGCTCCTTGACTCAAAATTCGAATGGCAAATCGCTGAAGTTTAGGAGTTTCTGCCCCATAGCTCATCCACCATCTATAACCAGGTACCTCATCTCGTGTCATATCATATTTGGCTGCTCCTATTCCAAACAGCCCTTCCGCTTTTTTGTATTTCCAACATTGTTCTCTAATTAGAGATGCAATTGTTGGATCTAGTTCAAATCTACTAATGGCTTCATAAAACCCTGCCATAATTTCAGCATCACCTTGTCTATCAATGTGAAACAGTTTAGGCTCCAAATAGCAAGCTGCTGCATGTAAAGGAGTGTGCATCATTTTCCATCTTAAATCAACAGTCTCCCATATCTCTATGTACTCTGCTTCCACATTATTTAGTGCTCTCTGAATTGCTTCCTTGCAACGATCCATGTTTTCATAAAGCATTCCAAGGCAAGGAGTGTTACCATCAACCATGCGGAGCACGTCGACAATTGGACTGCATATATTTAAAACCTTTGCCCCACTTTCCCAAAAGTTACTATTTAAAACAATTTGCTCTATGATCTTCCCCTTACCACTTTTTGAGAGAGTTGAATTTTCCCACACATTGGAACAGATTACAGATCTTAAAGCTGCTTTCTCTTCAACCACTCTTCTCAAAGTGATATAAAATGAAGCAAATCTTGTATCGCAAGGCCTCAACAACTCTCTAGATGCATGTTGCCTGTAAAGGCTCAATGTGAGACGATGATTTCGTATGAAATTTGCAACTTCTCTTCCTCTATGAATTACTTCATGTATCCAAGGGAATTTTGCCAAATCATGTAGCAACAAATCCAAACAATGAGCTGCACATGGACTCCAATAAATTTCTGGGTACTTCTCTACAATTAGCTTGCCAGCTCCCACACAATTTGCTGCACTATCAGTAACCACTTGAACCACATTTGCAACCCCTACTTCAAAAATTGCTTCTTCTAATATTTGAAATATATATTCAGAAGTTTTTTTATGATTCATAGTGTCAATAACCTTTAAGAATACAACACCTTCAGGACAAGCCACTAAAACATTAATCAATGGTCTTTGACAGATATCTGACCATCCATCACTCAATATAGTGCACCCTGTTACCTTCCAAGAGGCTTTGACCACAGCTAATTTATCAGTCACTCTATCTTTTGACCTCTCTAAGAGAGTTGTTCTCAAAGCCTCAGAAGAAGGAGGTATATACCCTTTGCCAAACTCTCCAGCCTTTTGAAATACAAGACGATAAAGTGGATTTCTAGCTACATTGAATGGAATTGCACTAGTATAGAATAAATCAGCCAGTAAATCATCAACTACTTGTTTCTCACATGGTTTCCAAAAGCTATTCAGAGTTCCGCTCTCTTTTGTTGGCTTTACAACTTGAGGTAGACATGAAGATGAACGTATAGTGGATGTGAATCTAGAGACGTCTTCAATTCTTTGTTTCTTTTGTGCATTCTTCATCTTTTGAGCAATAGAAGATGAATGCTCTTTCTCTAAAATTGCTCTAAGCTCTTGGGTCACACCTAGACATGCAGTAACACCTCCACCTTTACCTGCCGTAATACCAAGCAGGTGATCCATGACCCTTGTTAAACTTCCAGTAATAACTTTTGGACACAAGTTACACTGAGTTTTATTAGGACCATTTTTAGTCACATGTTTCCACGCCTCCGAAGTTGATTTGTTGGGAGCCATATTACAATTTGTAGAATTAAAAACAAAATAATATATTATTATTTCAAATTTTAAAACAAAATAATTCAATAAATAATTTAAAAATGTTAATTTAAAATTAAACATGTTAAAGGTCAACTTTTTACACTAATAATTCTATTATTTAAAAATTGAACTATAAATTTATAATTTATTAAACATAATATAATATATCTATTTATTTATCAAATTATAATAAAAATTATAAACTAATATATCTATTTATTTATTAAATTATAATAAAAATTATAAACTTACAAAGCAAAATAAAGTAAACATATTAATATATATCTAATAGACTCTAATATTTTAAAAGTTTTCGAACTATATTAATTAAAAATTAATATATCACTATTTTAAATCAATTTTAAAAAATAAATCTAATATTTAATTAACTATTACAAAATAGATTACAAAAAATAATTACATAATTAAATTGATTACAAAAACTATATAAATTGAAATAAATTTTTTATACAAATTATATCATGTAAAAAACAATATACAAATTATATTTAAAAAACTATATACAAATTATATTTAAAAACTATACGAAACTAAATATAAAATTAATACATATTGAAAAGTTAAAATTATAGAAAATACAAACTATAGTAAAGTTTTTACATATTACAGAAAAATTGAATCGCCTTATTACAAAATGAATTGGAGTAAACTTTAATATATAATATGAAATGCGAGTATTAAAAATTTAAACTATAATTTGAATGGAAAAAGTGAACCACTGCACGGGCGTTGCCGACTGCTGAAAAAACAAATCGCTCAGCTTCACAGACTGTCGAGGAAGGCAAAGGGCACGGGCGTTGATGACTGTAGAGCACGAAAAATACCAGAGAACACGTTGCGCACGACGAAGGGCAGAGAAAGGGTGTCGCCGTTCAGGATAATTTATTCGCAGGGTGTTTTCTTTGAGGGTTTGAACCGCATTTTATAGATTTTTTTGCACGCCAAAACTCTGCAAACGGAAATTTCTAAATGCATTTGACTTCCATTAGAAAGTCCGTTTGTAGCAGCCGAATCAACAGCGGATTTCAACGATTTTTTTTGGTAAGTTTCACATTCGGCTATATCCGAATATCAAGCTTGATATTCGCCGAACCTTGTGACTTAGGTAGAAACTAATGATGAGGTGGGAGCTGCCATGATGGTTGCAGGCAGTGATGTGACACTTTGGCATTAGGCCACATGAGCAAAAGGGTGTTATAGATTATGCTTAATCGCGATCAACTTTTGGGTCTCCAATCAGCAGATTTGGAATTCTGCGAACATTGTCTTCATGGGAAACAAAAATGGGTTAGGCTTTTTAAGAATGGTCATGATAAGAAGACAACACCGTTGACTTAATTCACTTGGATGTGTTTGGTCCTGAGTTAATGCACTCGGATGTGTTTGGTCCTATAGAGGTAACCTCTTATTGATGATTGTACTGAAAAGTTTGGGTTTATATGATTTCTAGAAAATCTGAAGTTTTCTCAAAGTTCAAAGCTTTCAAAGCTCTTGTTGAAAATTAGAGTGGTCACAAAATCCAATGTTTAAAAATGGATAATGGAGTTGAATTTTGTTTGTTGGAGTTTGATAACTTTTGAGCAGATCATGGTATTTGACAAGTAAAAATTGTTCCATTCACCCCTCAAGAAAATGGGGCCGCAAAAGGCTCAACAGAACCATTCTTGAGAAAGCTTGGAGCATGCTTTCTAATGCCAGTTCAGGCAAAGAATTCTGGGCGGAAGCCTGTAATACACTAGTGTATTTGATTCGAAGCCCTTCATCTCATTTGGACTTTGGAATTCTGGAAGAAGAATGGCCCAGAAGAAGGATTTCCTACTTCGAATTTTTGGGTGTCAAGCATTTGTTCATGTTCCTAAAGAAAAAAGGACCACGCTGGATTCAAAATCACAAAATGGTGTATCTTAATGGGCTGTGGGGAATACCAATTTTCTTTTTATGGGATCCAACCACAAAGAAGATTGTGAGGAGCCAGGATGTGGTCTTTAATGAGTCTAAGTTTCCAGCTCTGTCAAAGGAAACATCTCCCAAAGAATTCATTCCCTTATAGTTATCATTCTATGTCAATAATGGACATGGTTCATCAATAAATCCTCAGCCTCGACCTATGTTAACTACTCCTGCCTCTGTTTTAGCTCCAATTCCTAGTTTTTCATCAGAAAATATTAGTAGTGATTCTTCCCACAATATCAGAGAATCCTTAAATTCTTATCAGAATGATCAAAGTCCATTCCCCTGCAGATATTCGGGTTGTGTCCCCACACTGAACAGCCATCACAAGAAGAGCATACTTTTGAGGATGAGCGGCATTATAATGAGAATACATTTGAGCATTCTTTACATGCCCCTTCACCACACAAGGGCAATTGTTTTGTCAACACAAAACACACATTCCATGATCTGGACAATCCGCAGGGATATGGTCAAAGAGCTGACAACGATTCAAACCAGTCAATCCGCAGGAGATATGGTGCGTTGGAGAATAGTCACGATGATGGGAGCGTAGGACAATTGTTTTGTAAAGGTCCTACAGCTCACGATGATCACATAGGCAATGTGGACAGACATGGTCTTCTGTCTTCCAATCACGGTGATAATGATATGTTTGGGAGTGTAGGTGAACTACTAGCAAAAGCTCCTGTCAATGCATCTATCACATCCGCCTCAAATGTGCATAGCAACTGCAGCATTGGGAATGGAAATGTTGGTTTGCCACCACATAATTGTGTTTATTCTGATCATAGCAGAGATGCTTGAAACTTGTCCATCGTGGATCCAAATACTGACTTGGCAAATGCTAAGTCTTCTCTATAGCACCTTCATACTTGTGTCACCAGAAACCCACTGTCATATTCGTGTCATATCAGTGATTCAGATCACATCCCAGATTGTGGTATTGGGAATTCTCCTCCCTTGGCGGTAGCAAATGATTCTTATCTCATATTCAACGATGAGGCACATACAGGTTTAACTTATATGCCAATGGAACATGGCAGGCATCGCAATCCAACTTGGAGAATGTTAGGCTTAAATAGAGGATGACAATGATGCATCCAACAAACATCCAAGACTATAATAATCAGGCTACAAAAACAGAGTGCTATGATTTATAATCCCAACAGTAAAGGGGTTACAGGCTCTCCATTCGAATTACTTCCTACTTTAAATAACCCTAGCCAAGATAAAACAAAGAGTTCTATAGTTGAATTAAGGCTGTCTACAAGGAAGAGAAGGATGCTTGCAAAATATTCAGACAATGAATTACTTTATTCTAAAGAGGTAGAGCCTAAGATTTTAATCTCTGATCGATCTGAACCAGTTAATTTTACAGATGTTTGTAGAAGAGCAGATAAAAATCAATGGATGATCACAATATTAGAAGAGATGAATTCTCTCAAAGCTAATGAGACTTGGGATTTAGTGCCACTTCCACCCAATCACAAAGCTCTTAAAAATTGTTGGATATACAAGCTGAAAGAGGAAGATGGAGGCAGGAAGACATATCGTGCTCCTTTGGTTGTCAAAGGGTATGCTTAGAAAAACAGATTAGACTTCAATGAGATTTTCTCACTAGTTGTGCGAATAACTACAATCTGAGTAGTATTGGGTTTAGTAGCCATTTGGGATCTTGAATTGGAACAACTTGATGTCAAGACGACCTTTCTACATGGTGACATCAATGAAGAATTATCTATGCAACAGCTTGAAGGCTTTGTCCAAAAGGGAAAAGAACATCTCTATTGTCAATTGAAGCATAGCTTGTATGGGCTTAAGCAAGCCCCAAGACAGTGGTACATCAAATTTGATCGTTTCGTGGCTGAACATAACTTCACTCGATGTGAATCAGACCCGTGCGTCTACTACAAAAGGCTTCCTAATGGTGAGTTTGTTATTCTTCTACTCTATGTTGATGACATTTTAGTTGCTGGTTCTTCTCCATGAATTGTTGGCAAGCTGAAGAAAGAGTTAGCTGCTCGGTTTGCCATGAAAGATTTAGGGGCTGCCAAGAAGATTCTTGGAATGACTATCACTAGAGATAGACAAAACAAGGTGCTTATGTTATCACAAAAACTGTACATTGACAAAGATGTAGAGAGATTTGGTATGGCTGAAGCAAAAATTGTCTCTATTCCACTTGCTCCTCATTTCCGTTTATCTTCTGATTTGTGTCCTAAAACACAAGAGGAAAAGAAATTTATGAATAACATTCATCTGTGGTTGGTAGCATAATGTATGCCATGGTTTCTACTCGCCTTGATATTGCTCATGCGGTGGGAGTAGTGAGTAGTTTCATGAGCAATACTGGGAAGCCTCATTGGAAAGCATTTAAATGGATATTGCGGTACCCTTAAGGGTACTTCTGATTATGTATTATGTTTTGGTGGTAATCATAATCAGTTGCAAGGTTTCACAGAGGTCTACTACTGGTTATGCTTTCATGTTTGCTGAGGCTGCATTAGTTGAGCCTCAAGGTTACAACATTTTGTTGCTCTCTCTTCTGCTGAATCCAAGTACTTGGCTCTTTCTAAAGGTGCTAGGGAGATGATTTGGTTACAACGCTTGTTCAATGATTTACATTGCCAACAAAATGACAATCTTTTATTTTGTGATAGTCGCAGTGCTATTTTTATGGCTTGCAATAATTCCTCTTAGCAAGAGTCTAAACATGTTGATAAACATGCTCATTATGTTTGTCATGTGGTAGAAGAAGGTAAGTTAAGAGTTGCCAAATGACACAAGGATCAATCCAATGGACATGTTGACGAAGGTTGTTGCCAAGGAGAAGTTCGAAACTGCTAGGACTTCTCTTGGGCTTGTTAAAAAGAAATAAGTCAGCATGTAGAGTAGGGGGATCGGTAGTCAGTTGAAGCATCTATTGTCCTCAGGTGGGAGATTGTTGAGATAATGAAGCCCAATAGTTGCCATGGATTTTTCCCTCCATTTATTATGTCTCTCCAGCTGATTGTCTTATGTTATATATGTAAGAATTTGCCTTAGGGAAAAATCACCCAAGTCCAAGAAGCTCAACAACTAGCACAAAATTGACTAATAGAGTATGATCAGAATAACAATATGATATTCAATTGATGTACAAGTACACTAGGAGTGCCCGAATATAAAGGCCTCTAGAATGCTTCTAGAATGTCTAGGAGTTAGCAATATGATAAGCCTCACAACTAAGCACATGTCCACCAAGAGTGGATTATCCTTCATTATGCACAAGAGTTAGTGTGATGATGAGTGGATAAGCTTACAAAGGTGTGTCATGTAAAATTATGTTGTAGACACTATGTGCTTAATTAAGAGTACGAATAATTGTGTTGTCAACATGACAACTCATATGAGTACGCAAACTCCTAGGTGTCTAACCCAATAAATAATAAAATAATGGATTTATCCTAAGTAAACTTAAGTAAAGTGTAAATAATAATTATTTACGCTAACAATATATGCTGATTGCATCTATTGTAAACTCATCTTTTTGTCAATACAATTCCTCTACTCAATCTGGACATAGCCACATTTGTGGTGAAGTAGGATAAATCTCTGTTTATTCTTTTCTACTTTGTTTGATGTTCTGTGTTGTCATTGTGCACTTTCAGCACTTAACAGAAATGACACTCAAAAGTGAGAAAAATGTCTGGTTTTGGATGTTAGGTCATAAGATTTGAGTGAAAATAATGCCCCTTTTGCAGCTTTTGCTGCCTTGTATATTTGCAAACTGCTTTTAATTAATGTAAAAAAGAAAGATGTCATACACCACCTCACTGAGTACAATGTAGCAGATATTTAACCTAAATAGTAAAATTACAGGAAAGATACAGGTATGGCCCTGCAACTTGTAAATGATTATAATACGATAAAATCTTCCGTAAATAACAACGAATACCTTGCCAGAGTGTAGTGGTGAGACATAGACATTATGTGTGGCAGAAACTTTCTTGGGAGATGTATCTGGAAGACTGGGAAATGGGGATGGTCCAAATAATCGTGCAGATAGACCTGATTAAAGAGAAAAACAAGCACTTGTTATTACAAGCATTGTAGAGTCTTAATTGCAAAATAATCTAAAACATAGTGCGTACTTAAAAGACATTGATAATTTCATTTGTACCTGCAGGTTTATCATTTCCAGGATCAGGAAATAAGCGCCTCACAATAAAAACAAATTTTTTATTATAAAATGCAACAATTTCTTCAACGTCTTGCTTTGTTTTCTGGTAAAAATGTAGAAAGAAAATCAGGAGAGTCAGATTACTATCAAATATTGAAAGTTTCTAACTTCAAACACCTAACCGAAACAAAGCAAACTTAAACAGATTCTTATTCCTTTCAAATGCTGAAAGTTTTTAACTGCACTTCTAACTCCTAACAGAAAGAAAGAAAGAAAGCAAATTAGCAGTCGGACTGATTTCAAATATTAAAAGTTTCAAACTGCATGGTTAACTTCTAACTGAAAGAAAGAAGAGAATATATATTAGTGTTGTCAGTTGACCAAAAGAAGATGAGGGGGCAGCTTGAATGTGTGCACATTCAGGGTGCGGGTAAGGGCTCATGGGGGCTTTTGGATCTATTTTTATGGAGCAGGAGGTTTCATGAAACAAAATAAAATTGTGTTTCAGGGTTATTTAGAATCTTTTCCTAAAAATAAGAGCCCCTACTTTTAAGACTAGATATTTCAGCAGATGAAATTGATGTGGGGCCAACAATTGCCCAAATAACAATACTGAATAAATGGGACTGCCAGCTTTAGAAGCCCCACTCCATGTGATTACCCAAATGGCTAACTCCTAAAAGAAAGAGCGAATAAAAACAAATAATATTATTGTTGTCAGATGGCCGGAATGAAATCAGTGGGGACTCAGAACACACATTTCATTACAAGATTTTAGAGCTGGAGTAAAAATACCCTTGGTTAGGAGAAAAATAACTGCACACTACACATTATCAAAATACAATCATTACAGAAAAGCTAGTAGCCATAAAGAACGCCAGCTATGGAAGCTGAAAAGAAATAACTTACATCAGGATAGTTTGTGAAGGAAAAATGATTGAGTGCATTGCGGAATACTTGATGTTTACACTGAGATTGTTTCCTGTACTGAGCAATAATTATTTGGAACTCCAACCCTAAACCAAAAACCTGCAAAAATATTACATATGGGCATGAACGTTAATTTGCAAATGAAGCAAGTTTACAATGATTTCTACTTTAGTCTCATGTGAAACTGACCTTTGAAATTCCATAGAAGCCACAAAGGACAATCTGGTCAATGTATCTATTGAAAAACAAACTTGTCTCTTTGTATAGAACATATTTTACAAGCCAATAAACTTGTTCCATGAAATGAATAGGTTGATTAAGCCTCTCAGACAAGCCTTTTATTCTAATTGCAGCTAACTTAAGAACCTGCAGATGTAAGGAGATGATGAATTAGAAACAATCAGCAAAGGGCACAGAATGGTTGAATAAAACTTTACTATTAAAACATTCATTGTTTCATCCCAACATATGCATCAGATAAAAGTTTCAGGAAGTATTTTACTAAGAAGCTGTTTCAGTATAGCCAACACAAGAGGAAACACATACCTTCTGGAAGAATAAATTTATTCCAGCCTCTGCACAAGTCTTTCCTCCTCCTGCAGAGAATGGTTGCATGGGACTGAACATTCACCAAGAACAGGGAAAATTTCTAAGATAAGAAGATCAACAAAAAATTAATTAAATTCACCGATCAACATTGAAATCAAGAATTAAAAAGAAACTACCTTGCAAAAGATGATTGCAGTGGAGGTTGTAATCTTGATTTTGTAGAGGGAAATGCTAATGAGTCTAAGGATCGGACCTTCACTGGTGAGACAAAGCTATTATTTACACCTGAAACTCCAACTGCTGTCTCAACTAAAGCTACTGCAGAAGCAGCATTCTTATCTGCAGCAAAATATTTGTCAAGTCGAATGCTTCACTGGGTACTAAAACCAATATACTATTTTAAAAACATCAATATCACAAATCACAGCAAGTACACAAAATGAGTGCAATCCAGATAAACAAATGGGTTCTCAATCAAATGTGGACAGCATTTGCTCAATCCTGTCTTTAAACAAGGCAATTTCCAATATTAGCTCAAGTGCTTACTGGATAGTAGACCCGCTGTACTATTTTAAAACATGAACATGAAAAAAATCACAGAAAGTACACATGAATGGGTACAATCGAGATTTTAAAATGGGGGGTCTCAACTACCAAATGTGGATAGCAGATACTCAATCCGGTCTTTTTAAACAAGGCAATTCCCAACATTAGTTCAAGTCAAGAATATATGATCAATTATCTGTGTTTGTAAACATGGCGATTCCCAACATTACTTCAAAGTTGAAAAAATACCCACATTGTCTGCAGAGACAAGGGTAGTTGCACAATCTTACAGGCCAAGCAGTATTTAACAACAGTAAAACATTGCACGAACATCAAATACTAAATACCCAAAGTGGCCAGCCGACCTATTTAGTTGCAAACAATCTGTATTTCCTTAACATTGCTCAAGATGCTGAGCACAAATCATCTGTATCAAAGAAGTAAAATGTAATGGAAAATAGCAGACCATAAAATATTAGAAAGAACTTGCCAAAGGCAGAGAGAGTATTCACTATCCAGAAAGAAGAAGCTAACATTGATGAGCTAACCTAAAACATCTTAACAGTTTCAAAGAGAGAATCACACATTAATTCTGGAAAGCACAGCCCTTATTCAATTATTTTGACATTTGTTGTCACCTACCATGTAGATTTGTAGTGTTGCACCCCAGATGTGATTTTTTGGGCTATGTCAGAATTGTTTGCAGCTAAATCCGACATTTTTTTTGTGGTTTATTGGTTTTTTTTTGTCTATTTTTTTGTGTTTTTTCATGTTTTTCGATTGTAATGAAATAAGCAACTCCGAATCTGATATTTACTAATAACAGCAACTCAATGTAAATAATAACGAACAAATCTGATTTCATTACTTCCAGGAAGGTCTGAGGTAACTGTACTAGGCAGTTAGATTGAACTATATACAAAAATGATATGATCTCAGCACTCCAACTTCTCCTATGCCTTAATACTGAATTCTCAGTGCAACAATCTGATTTTTTTCCCCTGTAAATACTGTTGCAACTACTGGCACCCAGATCTCAGACAATGACACTGAAAAAACTCCTGATTTGTGGCTAGATATGATATCTGACCCTGCCTACTAACTGCTGCAAGCCATATAGGCTCAGTTTGTAACTTTCATGCTTAAGACAGCTACTAATTATGCCAAGATCTAAAATATTAATGTAGATACGCTCTGATACCACTGACAAAGGCCCACACCACCCTTACCAACTCACAACCAATAATGCAACAATATGAAGACAATTTTATTATACCTGAAAATTCAATAGCAATTACAATAACATTTTTTCAAGATCTCTCAAGATCCAATCCAAACCCAAGCTAGTCCAGATCCACACTCTAGTAGAAACCTCTGAGATCTCAACTTGTGCTCGCAAGCCACCAAGAAACCTCCTTGTTTCTAAACCGCAGTCACTAGCTCTTCTCCAACCTTATCCAAGATCCAAGTGTAAACTGCCTCACATTCGGCGCTCTGTCTACACACTCACAAGTCCATCACAATCCTGCTGTAAACTGCCTCACATTCGGCGCTCTGTTCACAGACTCAGGAAAACTCACTCTTCACTTCCTCCTTCTCTTTCACACCTTAAAGCCTTCCAAGCTTTCCAAGCTACTCCTTCTCGAGCTTCTACTCCTCGAGCTTCTACTCCTTGAGCTTCCACTTCTCAAGCTTCTCCTTGAGCTTCCACTTGAGCTTGATTTAGAAATGCTCATATGCCTTGCTTAAATAGGCACTTACCACCTCATGCATGACTTATCCACAACCTTCTAGAATTCCTCCACAACCTTCTACAACTTCCAAAACTTTCTACAATATTCATAACTTTCTAGAATTCTATCCACTCACCTCGATAAATGGAATGACAACCATTTATTTTTTAATTTTTTTCTATTATGCCACCTATGCACCTCGAAAATAGAAATCACCTTTTCCTTTCTTTTCTCCTTTTTCCCTTTTTTTTATTTTTTATTATTTCTCCTCTAATTTTCGTCACTTTCTCTCTCCTCCACAATTTTTTTTTCAATTTTTTTTTTTCCCCAATAATTTTCCCATGCAAGATGCTCCTGCATCAAATATACAACCCACAACCAAGCTGGGTCGAGTCTCGTGTGATCAGGAGAAGTGCAGCTGACTTCAGGAAGGCCCAAAGCTGATAAAAAACCAATTTCTTACTCTGATTCTGCAAAGTAGAATTAATCTCCACTCTGATCCAACCTGGTACTGATGAATCATTCAATTTGGTGCCCTTCTAATGAATTTTAACTGATATCCATAACTGGAAAATGCTTGGGTGCTATTTCACACCAGAAGGTCTTCAAACTTCGAGAGTTTGTGTTCAAAAAGGATGGAAACAGCTGAAAGCTCTCTTCAAGCTCTTCTCCAAAACTCTGTTTTCAAAATAACCTGTAATGGATCCCAGTTTCCCCCCAAGCTCACACTTTATTTCTTTTTACTTTCCCTCCAAGAAGGTTCGAATTTCACTTAGGGTTCCCTTCATTTTTAAGACGAAACATTAAATAATGTTTTTATTTAATCAAACCCCTCCTCCAATTGGTCAAACTTCATGAATGAGGAATTCATCATAGCCCAAAGTCCCCTCTTTAAGTTATAATATTTAAGCTCAAGTAGACTCAATCCGAAGACGTCTCAGATGAAAGACTCGCAACTTACCATTGTGCTATAGAATCATCAACTTATTATAATTATTGTTATATAATAAAGTGATTATAATTTCACTTTTTTTTATTAACTTCTAGCTTTGGATATAATTAATTTATTTCTTAAGCATTCATTGCTAGCACATCTAGACTTCGATCTGAGGTTTATCTGTTGGCTCTTGTTCACTGATGTTGTCTGGCCACTACGAGCTAACTGGCAGTCTTCTCCTAAAATTTAGGAACTCTCTTAAAAAATAGGAACTATGCCAGAATGATCCTGGAGATCTCCTTGTGTGTCCCTGTCAACTGCTAGTGCATCCCTAAAATATAAGGATTCCTCCTAATTTGGGAGACTACTGAAAACTAATCGAGTTGGCTCTCAAGGCCCTGATATGTCATCACTAGCTTCTGAAAGGATCCCCTACACATTTTTCTGGCCTATAGGAACCAAACTATATGCCAACCTTATATGTCAACTGACTTGCCTAAGGAGGGGACATTATAGTTCAAACCTCAGTCATGTTTTTAAGATCAAAAGAAGAGAGATCAAAACTGAAACTCTGTTAATGTGGAGTTTCACTTAATTCCAAAAGTATGCAGAAGCAATTTTGGGTGTGATAGTGCTGATGAGAAAACCTAAACCATGTCACCAATCTGCAAACTGTTAACAACAGTTTCATACTCAAAAGGCAGACCCCTTTCTTCCATTATAAAATTCATCCTATTGGGAGTTGAGCTGGCTGTTTTCCCCAAAAGATGCACCTGTTGAGGAAACTACTACCATCCTAATTAAGGATCTCACAAGAGGTTATTAAACTGTGTCAAACCCCGAGGGGAGACATTGGATATGTACAAGCAATCTTCTCCCGTGTTACCCAAGGGGATTTTCGCCTGCAATCCTACTCTGATAAAATGTGTAGGGAAGTGAGCTAGCTGTTTTTCCCAAAAAGATACACTTGTTCAAGAAACATTGTAGTTAAGAATTGTTAATATTGTAGCTTCAGTCAGATTGAGTTGATCAAAGATATATCATGTATAATTAGTCTCTTTGTTAAATTAAATTAATCATTGTCATCCTTGAATAATAATTATTAGACAATTTATATATATTCACACACACACACAGAGTTATAGCTGTATCTAATATTTATTAGTCAAGAATGATTATATTTAAATCAATTCATAAAACAGTTATTATTGTGACTGCCGACTCAACACAAGCCTTAACTAATACCCGATAAAGTTATGGTTGATTGGGCATCTTAATCACCATTGTCTATGTTGTATTATAACTAGCAATTATATAGAGATTGCTCGATGTATTAACTAACACCCCCTGCCTGATAGTTATTTGTGCTATTTGACTGTGTTACGTGGAGTCATGTCCACGTGAAGACATGTCTCCACGTAATGTGGAGGCTTGTCTTTTGGTGGACATGTCCCTACCCTCAGTCACCTATATATAATTCGAAGGCCAGGGGTATTTGACATATCAAACACATAACATAACTCAGTCTTCTAGTCTCATACCTCTGGCAAATTCAGTCATAACAAGTTTTGATGCAAATGCAATCCGTACTAACTGCAGTAAACACAAACTCATAGTTAAAGAAATAATAAATAATTCTGGAAGAATTATTGTAGCAGCAATTTATCAAAGAAGAAGTAAAATTTACCTTATACAAATCTGATCTGAATCTTAACAAGAATCTCACGAGAGGCTGTTGAACTATAGCACAAATCCCGAGAGCAGCTGCTGGACACTTGCCAACACATCCCACACCGTGGGATTGAAACCTTGGACATCATATTTTTGAGACCAAAATAGATAAAAATTTGATACTATAAGTTTATTAATGTGAGGCTTTACTGAATGTCCAAAGGTAGGTAGAAGCAGTAGTTGAATGTGGCAACATAAAGCATCTCACCAAATGGAAAGAGCAGAAAGGCAGGAAACCTATTTTCAGTTTTGAAACTCATTATTGCTAATCCTTTTTTATAGGATTAAGACATAGAATGTTCAGTTTTTGAGGCAAAAAATGGATAAATTCTGAAATTAGAAGTATGTTACCATTCTGAAGCAAAAAGCATGCAACCAAAAACCAACTTGGAAGTACTTAAAGAATCTGCATTATTAAACGCATCTAATCAAAACTAAAATTAATCAAATAAGGTGATGAAGAGCAATAAACTAGATGCTATAATATATCAATGTCAAGGAAATGTAGAACATAACCATGCTGCATTCCCCAAAAACAATTACCAGAGAACAATTGACAAGCTCTCCACTTTGGAAGTTATACCAAGGAGTCTAAGAATAAGTACATGAAACTTGTATGAGCACTGGCACATGAATCTGGTTATCAGGGACTAGGACATTCTATCATTTGAATATCAATGTTCATTTAAAAAAAATCGTTTGTTGTTAGGGAAAAGCCAAAGATTTACTCCCGCTGTGGAAAGAAATAGTGTACCACATCTAGCAATGCACATCAGATACTGTTGCGCTAGACAGCTTTTCCCCAAAATCAATTACTTGGGAATAATTGAACTTGACCTACCCTCCAAGTTTAAAAGCTTAGTTATTAGGGTTTGTGGTTTTGCCCAAAGAACCCTGCCTAGGTTCGAACCAGTTCGAAATACTGGTTTGGTTCGAGCAAAATTTGGTCAAGGTTCCAATTCCCAAGGGGTGGTTCGAACCCACAGTCTAGAAAATCAAACCCAAGCGAATTTCATTGCCTAGATTGAATGAGGTGAAGCCAGGCAAATTTGCGATGTTGAACAGCTTTTAAGTCATTTTTTATAACAAATTTGATAATGTTTTGAGTTCTACAGCCCTAAAAAGTGAATGTAAATAGGTTATTTTGGCTTCCAACATCATTTGTGGTGTGCAAATAGGTGATTTTGTGAGAAAATAGGTGATTGAGCAAAAGTAAGTCTATGCAAGGAGTTGGAAGATTGGATTGCGAGCTATATTTAAGTGTTTGTGTCTCATTGCTACATCTTTGCAAGCATACAATGGCAGGAAGAGGTAAGGTCTTGTTCTATTTTTCTTTTTTTTCAATGTTTTGTTTAATCTTTTTAATTTTTACAATTTTCTTTCATTGCCAATAAGATCTAGCTATTATATTCCCTAAAAATTTATTCTCAATAACAATATGTCAATATGTATACAATTTCTTATCATAGGAAAAGGAACTTCAAAGGGATCTACATCTTCCTCAGTAGGCAATGTCAATATCCCACAAAGAATAGAATCCCCATCTAATTCTCCTTTGTGGAAGTATGTGGATATTATACAACCTCTTCCAGGAGGTGGTGGCTTCTGTTGGAAATGTCGGAGTTGTGATGTAAAAAGAAACAATTCATATTATTGCGTGGTAGGTCATTTGTGTGGATACCCTGGTAGAGGAGTCAAGAAATGTCTTAATAAAAAATGCACCAAGACCAAACTCATTAGTATTAAAATATATTGAAGAGCATGAGTGAGATGAAGAGAGAGAAATTAACTTAGACAAAATGTCATTGATGGCAATAACAATAAGAAAAGAGCAAAAGGAATGAAATCCACCCCATAAGTTGTGATAGAAAATTACCCCTTCTATACTACCTCAGCTACTCCTGATTCTCAAAATGAAGCACCCATTCGACACAAAAGAAAGTGACCACTTGAAACTACATTTCAAAATCATAGTAGGGAAATTGCCGACATTGATGCGGCAAAATGCTTGTATGCAAATGGGTCGCCTTTTAATCTTGTCCACTCTCCATATTTCAAGCAAATGTTGAGAAGTGTTAATAAAGCACCTGCAGGGTATTTAGGTCCCAATTTTGAGAGTATGAATCACCTTGTTGGATGACGAGGTCAAGTTGATTGATAAGCAATTGAAGCCCATCAAAGATTCATGGATTGAGACAAGGGTAACAATTGTTTCAAATGGGTGGAAAGGTGTTAGAAATCATCCATTGATCGATGTTTTGTGGTGTCCCATAAAGGGGCAATGTTTTTGAAAGTAGTGGATTGTGAGGGGCAAGTAAAAGATGAGCCATTTATTGCTAATATCCTAATTGAGGCCTTTGAACAAGTGAGTGTAAGAAACATTGTCCAAGTCATCACGGACAACGCAAAGAATTGTAGAGCTGCTAGTTTGTTGGTTGAAGATAGATACCAACATATTTTTTGGACACCTTATGCAGTTCATTCATTCAATCTTATGCTACAAGAGATTGGGAAGAGTATTCAATGGATCAAAGAGGTGTATGCAGAAGCTGAGGACATCTAGATGTTCATCACAAACCACCACATGACTCGAGGGGTATTCAGAATGTTCTCACGTTTGGAGTTGTTGAAGGTAAGTAAACATGAACTCAAGTTAGTTTTTTTTTTTCTTAAATAGTATCTTACAATTTCTGATATTTTGATTATATAATGATGTGTATTCTTTTATCAAGTATGTATCTAATTATTTGTATTGTTTTTTCTCTATTTTATGTTACAGGTTGTTGAGACATGTTTTGCATCAAACATAATCATCTTGAGACAACTTATGCAAGTGAAAGAGGCACTTACCAATATGGTAATCAGCAAAAATTGGGCTATATGGAGGCAAAGCAACACTGAGAGAGCAACCAAAATAAGGAAGAGGATACTGGATGAAAATTGGTGGGAGCGTGTGAAATACCTCATTAATCTCACCGCACCCATTATGATCATGCTTAGGTATGCAGACATGGATAGGCCTTTCCTTGGAGAGATCTATGATGGCATAGACTCAATGCTTGAGAAGATCAAGCAAATTGTAAATGAAAAGGAACAAGATCATCAATAGACCACCTTCAAACAATTGCAGCAATTGTTATAGAAAGATGGAACAAAATGACCACTCCTCTACATTTTCTTGTCCATGCATTGATGCCCAAATACTATAGCACCCAGTATACTGATCTACCAGGAAGGCTACCACCCTATAGAGACATAGAAGTGTTTGATGGATACAAGGAAACATTTGAAAGACTCTTTATTGATGATGAAATGCGAGATTTGATTACAGATGAGTTCATACAATTTGTGGATACAAAACAATTAAGTAACGATGCTCTTCGTCATCAGTTTAGGAAGGATGCACATAGTTGGAGGTACCTCCATGGCCAAAGATTCCAAACATTGCAGCCCCTTGCAATCAAAGTGATATCACAAGTTCAATTTTTTTTAATTGCTATTAGTTTCCTTTGTCTAAAAAAATTGTTATTAGTTTCTTTTGTCTTTGTAAATTGCTAGAAATTCTAAGATTCAAGATACATAATTTTAATTTTATTCTAATTGTTTACATGTCATGTCTTTATAGATTGCTAGTTCATCCACTTTAGAGAGAAATTGGAGCACATATTCTTTCATCCATTTAGTGAAGCAGAATAGGTTGCAATAAAAAAGAGTGGAGAACTTGGCATTTGTGCATTACAACTTGTGTCTCCTCTCACACAAGACTAAAGAATACAAAGAAGGGGAGACAAAGAGGTGGGATGTAAATGCAGAGTTGACGGACTTGGATGTTTCTGCTTCTCGGCTTACAATTATAGACTTCGAAGATTTGATGCCCATACTATTGTTGTTGGTGTTGATCCCATTCGCCTTAGCTCTATTGTTGAGTCAACTTATGCGGAAGGACTACGAGAAGAAGAAGAAGAAGAAGAAGAAGAAGAAGAAGACGATGATGATGATGATGAATATGAATATGATGAATATTAAAATTTAATACATTATGATTAGTTGAAACTTGAACTTGAAACAATGATACCATGAACTTGTTATGATTCATGGATCATGATTTACTTTTAATGTTTTGAATCTTTGATGTTGAACTTGAAAATTGGAATATATGATGGTATGATCTTGATTCATGATGCTATGATTACAACTTGCATGTTTAATGTTTATGCCTATGGTGTTTTTGTTGTTTAAAAGATTAACTAAGATTAAATCATATGATTTTATGATAATCTATGCTTCTAGGCTTCATAATTTTATATATATATATAAATATAATTTTTACATTTTTTTGTACGAACAAAACCCAAACGAACCCAAAACCCTTTCCATAATTTTGCCATATCAACAAACCGGTTCTTCGAACCTATATTTTGAATCGAACTCAAAATGATAACTACGTTTAAAAGATATACCAAGAGTCTAATAAAAACAACACAATACTTGTAGAAGCAATATCTTAAAATTTGGCTATCTAAACATAAGGAGATACCTTATCAATATTAATTGAAAAAGCATAGTTGTCATAAAAGTTTGTACCCTTGCTTGATATTTGACCCCAGCTACCCTTGTAAAAAATGGAACCAACCTCTAAGTGTGAGACCTTGACAAGTGAGGTTGAGTCTCCAAAGAAAGTTGGCTTTGTTTTCAATCAAGGTGCAATATTAGACCAACCCAACACTTTGAAAACCTACTTCTAGCATAATCTAACAACTTGTTGAGGAAAGGGAGAAGGAATGCAAAAAAGTAAACATAGGGGATGCACTAAGATTAGAACTTGTTTTTGCTTCCCAATGTTTGTACAATAAATCAAAAAAGATCCCCAAAACATACACAGATCTCATTTTAATCAATCCCCAAAGAGTCGTAGGGAGGTCATACTTTATGAGATGTTGAAACGAAAGAGGGGTTCACAATTTAACATTCATAAACAAGATTGGCACAACATACAATCTAGAAACAATAAAAAATGCATTCAAACATAAAGGCAAGACCAATTTGCACAAGACGCCTAAATATGAGAAGAGGTGTAACAAAGATATTTCATTAGTGAGAAGGCAAGGCAAATTTATAGCTGCAAGACATAAGCCACTACAAGAGAAGAGAACCTAGAAAATATCTTACAATGTTACCTTTGTAGGTCAGGCATTACTCTGATTTTCAAATTTGAACCAAAAACCCTAACCTAACAAGGGTTTGGTTGCAAGATGGACTAATAATGAGAAATCAAATCAAAACTGATTTTGGTTTGTATATCTAGTCTCTAGAAGCAACAGGAGGAGGCCACAATGAATGCCCCCCACGGATAATAAAAGGCCATGTTCTAGAACAGCTCTTCAACAATTCAAAGCATGATTTTCCTTCTGATGGAGAAAAGTTTCCTAGAGATTATAAATAGGCATGGAGAGTGCTGTAGTGTCACATATGAAGAGCTTGAGAGGAGTTATGGCATCATTCCTACAAATAGATTTGATTAAAAAGTAATGAAGCACCTAGGGAATTGAAATTTGACCTCTTTCTCTAGTAGAAGCCCATGATAACCATTGGAATTTGAACCCTAGGGCATAAATTTGAATGTCCATACTCGATGAAGACCTTCGTGCAAGAATGGATGGACATATACAATAAGAAAGCCTTCATAATGTGAGTTTAAAATGCAAATGACCCACATTGTCTTGGAAGGTGAGAAGAAGCTTGAAGATTCTAGAATGAAGTCTTGATCGTTGTTGTTGGATTAGATGCATTAAACTTTCAAAATGTGGGAGATGAAGAGAATATTTTCCCTAGACCACCACTAAGAATTGGACAACTTGTGTGACACCAAAGAACTAATTAGATGTTAAGGAACATTTGTTGCAGATATATGCTGATTGTCGATGCAGATTTGTTGAATATTATTGACTAGGAATTGGGCAGGGACCACCTTTTGTCATTCACCATCACACATCAAAGAGACTGAAATAGGATCAATTCGATGAGAAAAAACACTTGGCATCCTTTTGGGAAGGTTCACCAGTGATCAAAGAGGCCAAAGAATTGTCCTCTCGATGCCCAGAACCTCTTGTAGCTCTACATAGATATACACCCTTTATTGGAGATCGGAGAAATAGAAAATTCATCTCTCTAATGTGCAAGGGGACCCACTAACTCGATTGAATGGCTCTTGTGAGACTATAGGATTGGGAAGATGCCAAGGAATATTCACTATGGAGACAAGCAATCCATTGATCAGACCTAAAGGAAAATATGTGCACTAAAGGCTTAAGGAAATATGGATGGTGACTGGGAACAACAAGTGACGGGACCAGCGAGTCAATGCAAGGTTAGAACAAGGAGCATAGAGTATATTAGTGCACAACAAGCACTAGGATTTAGGGCTTTAGCTTGGCTCCATGACAAAGGTAGAGAGTTTTAGCCCAATTTTTTGGCATTTTGGATTGGTTATCTTTGATGGGTAAAGGTGTCATACAATGCCAACAAGCATCACCCCTTTCTAGGAAAAAAACCAAAGATTATCTCCCTCTGTGAAAGGAAACAATATACCCCACCTAACACGGGTCATGTAGAGTGGCATCAAAGATAGTCCTTCCTCCCATCCCTGATTCTACATATTTCTTCCCATTTCTTTTTCATACAAGGTCATATTACAAAAACTAATAAACAAAATTCCCAATCGCCAAGCTAGTTTCTGCCATCACAGAAACAAAGTTTAACCAAACCTCAAGGATTTTCTCTAAACCTTGAATTACTTTTAATTTCAAAGGTCCGTATATATTTGATTGAATCTTCCAATGTCATAAGCATTTTGACTATGTTATCAAATTTCTATTTTTCTCACGTAACTGTGTTATGCAGCCTATGTACAAATGGATTGGATTAAGAAGTTGGTGTTGCTTGTATTTAATGATAGTAAATTACATCATGTAGCAAGTTTCAACCTTGATGAAGTTTGAGAAATTTTAGGGCTTGATAGCACCAAGGTTTAGACTATAGTAATTCAAGAGCAAGTACCACTATCTGAAAGTTGTGCAAGCATACGATGTACCAAATTTGAAAATACTGTGAATATAGATTACTGGAATCTATTTTTATGTCATTTTAATGGTCATGCATAATTATGTATGTTATTTAACTTTAAAAGCTAACCAAAATTTGTCAAGCCTTTCACCTTCTCAATCCTCCAAGATTTTCAAAACATGTTGCTATGTTTCTCATCCAAACTCCTAACTGCAAACGGTAGCAAGATAGCCTATTACATTGTCTAGCAACCTGTTGGAACTCAAAATTGCAAGAGGATTTTGAGTACCATATTTGTAAACTTTGCAAAAGTTAGCCCCTATAAATGCTTTTGGTGCCTATGTGTTAGGTTGTCATTTTGAGTCATGTGATGTTTTTCAACTGTCAATTGTCTTGTATTCAGTATATTCAGCCACCTCAGGTCATTATTTTGAAGATTTGAGTCATTTGGTGAGGTGGTGTTTTGAGCACTTGTGTCAAATAGTGTTTGGAAGCCTACTTTGCAATTGAAATATCTTGCACCCAGTTTAGTGTCATGACTCGCCACTTTGGGGATATTTAGTATGCATATGAGAGAGCCTATGTTTCAGTTTTCAGGTCATTACGACATGTTTTGATAGGATTTGTATTTCCTCAAAGTCGGTTCTTTATTGTTGTTCTACTAATACACTTTGCCCAGAATTATGGAAAGCCTTGTTTGACCTTGAATAACTTTGACCCAGTTAACTCAAATGTGAAAATTTCATCACCATTGTATTCTAGGGGTCAAAGACATGTTATGTTTCAATTTTGAGCTTATGACGAATCCGTTTGATCAGTTTTCAAAGGCTATTCCGTTTGCAATTTCTAAAGTTTCGCTGTTGGATCAGATTTGCAAATTGATCAGAGGGCCTGTTCGTGATGCTATAATTTTGAATTTATGATAGCTGAGTCTAAACTGATTATACCCCTGTATTCTATACTGAAAATACTCCATGCGTTCCAATTTGCAAGCTTTCACCAATCCATTTGCACACTTTTCTAGGTGCATTCCATTTGCAAAAAATCACTAATTTGCCAAGTCATCCAATTCTGCAAGCTTTGGAAGCCGACTTTAGAGGCTTGCCAAATGAGCCCAATGATTTCTCATGAGCCCAAATCACAGATTCATATGCTCTATATAAAAGTGTATCTATACCCAAAGTTGTAGATTCTTAAGTGACTATTTGACCAGTTTCTGAAGTGAAAACCAAATGCAATTATCTATTTCTAATAAGTTCACTTGCAAGACAGTTTGAAGTAGGCAATTTTGACGGTTAATAACTTTCAACCTTGATGTCATCATGAGATGAAATTTTGTAGGGTAAGAGCATGTGGACCAGAGAACATGGATGCAAAGTATCAAGGTCATATCAAGTATTCTTGTCAAATTTTAAAGCCAGTTTTAGAGCTCCTCGACACAGAAATGGCAGTCCTCAAAGAAGTTGAAAATAAGTTTTAAATGATCAGCCAATGCTCCGATTTCAGTTCAGTTAGTATAGGGAGATCAATAGAATATTTTGGGAGGTCAGTTGTTTGAAAACGAAAAGCACTTAGCTGGACCCCTGTGGGGCCCGACTAGTTTTATTAGAATGCTAAGATGGCATCAAGAATAATGGTGTTTTAAATAAAGAAGGTGAAATCATTTTGATCATGTAAAAAGGGCTTTAAGTGTGCACAACACCATTCAAAGATCAAATGGTTGCATAGGATTATAGATATAGTAAAAAAGCAAAGAGGGGATTGGACCATACCAATAAATCCCAAGTAAGACTTTTCTCATGAGACTTATCTTTTGAATGCTAACATCAATGTTTGGGGAGAGCACTTCTCTATACTATATTTGCATTAAGGAAGGGAAAGGTTTGGCATTCTACTTTGCTTGCAGAAGAAAGGATGGTTAATGTATTAAGCATAAACAAGCACGAGTAGTATTCAAGAACCTCTCTCATGAGTTGAATGATTGTGTGCTTTTCATTAATGGAACTTGAATCCATATGGCAGCTGTGAGCTTTTATCATGACTACGGCAATGTCAAAATCCTCACATTATTGACTCCACTTCCAAGTCTGTTGCAGAAAACAAGAGAAGCCTCCTCCAAGCTGCTCAATGTCCACTCAGCCTTATCTAATGAAGACACTTGTGATCATCATAAGCATGAAGGATTGCTTGTGAATTGATGCCAGGAATCTAATGAGTACATGGGTGAGTGTTGCCAATTGTAGAGACGCACTGCCATGGATAGGAGCAGCGGCATTTATGGATAGGGGTAGATCATCCTTCTATTGTAGCGCATGTTTGGCGATTTTCTCCTTTTAAATTCTAAAATTGCAATGGTCTTTCCAATGTTTGATGTGCTGACCTAGAAATGATTAGAGGAGGGACCAAGCAGATTTTATTACAAGGCTACCATTTTGAAATGGTCTGCATAATAGTGAGGATCCGTGTGAAGAGGCGCAGGTCAAATATGAGTATGTGCAAATGGCAAGGTGGAAAGAAGAGACCAATGTCTTCTAAGAATAGTGCATAGATATGGTGACTAAACACAAGGGAGATAAATGATCTTGTTTCAGTTGCTCTCCATTATGCTAAGGCAGCCCATGCCATTTTGCGATCAGATGGGGTTATTATGATAGAATTCATTGTTTTGTTTCATGAGACAAATGGGAATTGAAATTAGTTTGGAAACATTGATGCGAAGTTCTAAGACCAACAGGTATTTTGGCCACCACAGCAAACAAAATAGACCAGTGTTTTCAAAGGATGAGTGCTCTGATTGGGTGTGCATTGCAAGCTAGGCATATAATTCTAAAGGTGAGCCTCCATTGTGAGATTCTTCCCAACCTGTTCACAAAAACAAAATGAAATCTAATGGATCATTTCAATTGCTAGTGCAAAATGTGAATTTGTGTGTACAATGGAGAGGCGTTGTCAAAGTTGTTACGCAAATACCATCAAACTTGCGCAAGAGGCATTGTCTTTGGTTAAAGATGGAAACCAAAATACTAGAGGTTAAATGTGCACAACCATCTCTTGTGTTTGTAACTTTGTATGCATGAAGGAGTTTGATTGTGGAAAATGCATTAAGCATTTCTCCCACATTGTGTGGGATATGCTTCCATCACTTGTTTTAATATGCCTGCATACAAATCATCGGTGTCTTGAGGCTTGTCCTTATAGACAAAGTGTTTCGTGTGTGTGTGAGTCCCACTTGGCGAGTTGGCAACAGAGGAAACATAATTTTGACTGAACCTAGTGACATGGAGACAATATGGCAATCTTGGCGACGAATGAGGATTTGGCATGTGGCACAGAGTATAAGGCAAATAGTTGATGTATTAGGACATGTGGCATGCTCATGCGACACAGTGGGGTGAATGGTGACATCATGCGAAAGAGTAGCGAGGTTGCACACACAATCAAGGCAACATCTCAATAGTTAGATTGTGGTTAGCCTAGGAGGTTGTGAAGTGACGCAAGGGTAGTGCACGAGATCCTGAGGGTCTTCAGTGGTTTGTGGTTTGTGGTTCCAATGTTGCACCTAACTGCTAGCAGTTAGTTGCAACATCGTGGCGGTTAATTAAGGTTTGAGGCTAAGGGTCACGAAGCTCTGATTTTCTCTTGAGTGCAACTTCTCTACATTTCGAGTGGGACCCACCAATGAGCTCATGAAGCTATGAGGTTATTCCATGTGGCAATGGCATTTGTGGTCAAATCAAATGTTGACATGTGGCAGTGCGGTGGTGATCCAGTGTTGATGAGATGGCAGATTCAACAAATCAGAATGTGACATAAAGCGCCAACAGGATAAGTTGACCAAGATTTGACCAAGTAAACTTGGAGGTATTTTTGAAAGTTTAGGTATTATGATAATCAAGGTTGGGTGCTCAATTTGCGAGGAGAATGAAATATTAAAAAGAGATCAAAAACATAATGTGGGGCCCATATTAGGAGTATCTCAACCAATCAAATAACTTGCATATTTTAATGGACCTATTTTCTTATTCAGACTACAGAATAAAGTAATTTTTGTTAAATATTTCAAATGGGAGGCATGTTCATTTCTCAAAGCCTGTAATTTCAACTAAATGCCCAGTATACATTTTTTATCAAGATATACAAGTATCATATACCATTGGAAAGGTCTCAGAACGAAGAATTCAATTTTGCAGGCCAAATGTGTGTAGGTATTATTGGGCAAAAGATATTCTCAGTTTTGTAAAACAGGGGCATTCTCAACAGGTTTTCTTGTCTTTCTGATGGCAGTTTCAGATTAAGTTTTAGAGCAAACGATTAAGTGGGTTGTCTCAAAACTTGGTAGGTATATTCTTAGCGGTGATATTTTGTTGTTGGAGTTGCTTATTGGGACAGGTTTTAGTAGCAGATGTGGCTCCTTTCAGTCGGTTTCTTCATCATTTGGGGATATTTTGATGAGTTGGTTGAATCAAATGATGGTGATTTGATTTTCAGTTGAAGGAGAGATAAGAGAAGCTTTGCAACAGCATCAGGTGAAAAATAAAGATGATATTTGGCACTATTTGATCAGATCCGATCCTCTCTCTTTCTATATCTTCTCATTCTTCCTCATTGTACATGGTTGGTTCTAACTTGTTGAGCCTCACAGTGATTCCACCTTCTTTTAACATTTTTCTGGTTTTGAACAGCAGATGTATTTTCCTCGAGAAAATAATGAAGCCATAGTTACAGTCATGATCTATTATGTGTTGTCTTGAGTTATTACATGCATTTTGATGTATTTGGTTTCAAAGAAATGAATACAAAGCAATATTTATAATATTTTCATTCAAAATCTTGTCTCTTGTCCTTGAGTTGTGCAATTTTATGTGATATGAAGGCAAAGAACCCAGATCTCAGTTGTAAAATTTGTTTTGAGTTGTATTCCTTCGTATGTTTTGTTGTTGATTCAAAGAATCAAATAAATGCTTAGTATATTTTGTCACGGTTGTAGATCTCATGGAAGGATTGTGATGAGTAGAGGATTCATTTTGAAAGTTGGTGTCTCATTTACAAAGTAAATGGATAGATCATAAGGATCATGATGCATGTCTTGATTTGTGTAACATCCAATGGATAGGGCACTGATCTCAAATGGGAGATTGCATATTTTTGTTGTATCATATTTGGTTCTTGCTGAATCTTTTAAAATCAAAGTGATCATTTCCCTTTTTTGTTTGTAGAGCTGAAAGGAAGACCCTCACTTAGCTTGTAAATTCATTGGTTTTGTAACTAACTATTGCATTCCAATTGTATTGCATAAGCGTAGAAGAATCAGGGTATTATTTTCTTTGTTTAGATTCAAATTTATATTTTAGCATTGATGAAATTAATGAATCTAAGGTCTACCCACCTAGGTTTTGCAAAGTCTGAGGAGTAGAAGGATAGTTGCCTTATAGTTGGCCCAGGTTCTATTCAATTGCCTCAATCGTAGGAATTAGCTACCCTTAGATGTATTTTGTTTCAGCTTCCTCTTTATTTAAACACTTTTAAATTGGGAGCCAATACAACCCATCAGAAACAGTGGACTCCACAGAAAACTTAAAACTAGAGTCGGGCATGACAATCCAAAAAAATTCAAAATCAGCAGTTTATTAGTTGCTTGTCACCTACATCAGCTTCTTCCTCAGTCTTAGCTAGGTTACAAAAACTAAGAAGTAACTCAAAGCAACCAAACCCTGTCATAAGACACAGCAATAGAAAATGTCATGTGATATGTGTTTGTAATACAGGCTGCATTTGCAGACTCTCTTTGACTGTCTTATGTGTTTGCAATATGAAATAAATATCAAAACAACCAAACACAAAAAAATTGTGTAAAAAGAACATTATTTTAAATTCATGAATTAATTTGCACAGAATGAAAATTTCTAGTTTCAATTTTTTTTTCTAAAAAATGTCCTCAAATGCTCTCAAAAAAGACATAAATCAAGTATGTGTAACCACTTTATATTTAATTTTATTCATCAAACTTCCAACCAATGGCTAAGATACTTTGATGGCTTGGATGCCCACCTCCACATTTACTTTTCCCTCTGTCACCCTACAGGTGAACATATTGCTCAATTCGGTGCTGATTGCTAACTGATGGCACCAGCATGATCTGAACCACAGCCATAGTAGCTAGGTAGAAAATTTACTTATTAGCTCCACCCACTCCTCCCTGAGTACTGTATATGTGTATATACTATATGTGGCATATGTTACCAACATAAGTTTGAGCATTACAATATATCAAAATTAATTCAAGTAATAAAATGGTTTTCTCTAGAATTGCACTGATACTTATAATGTTATCCAAAATTGTTATAATAAACAAAATCATCAAACATTAAAATGTCATTGTAAATTTTGTATCTTAGCAATTGCTAAGACAATATAATTCAATATTTACTATTAATAAACGTTTACAACTGGAATGATTCTCCATTTTGGTGTTCAATCAATAAATCTCCATTGATAAACCATTAGATAGTCTTAATTTCAAATAAATGTCCAGAAGAGTGTTCCTCACTTTGCAAGAGAATGCTTCTGATTCCAAATAATTGAATTTTAAATGAAAGTTTGGTCAACAGGAAACAATCAAACTGCAAGTCTCAAGTGTTTATTCAATTCAATAATTTCAAACTGATGTCTGGAAGACTTACTTTTCATGACAATACTCTTTTATTCAACTCAATAATTCTAAATTCATGTCTGCAAGACTGTTACTCACTTTTCAAGACAATGCTCCTGCTTTCAATGGTGCATTATTCTGATTCTAAATATAAACCAAATACTGGTTAAAGAAGACCAATTTAATTGTAAATGAAATGCAACTGAGAAAGTTATTGATCAACAGGAAATAATCAAATTACAAATATCAAATATATATTCAGTTTAAAAATAAAGATCACTTATTTTTCAAGTAAAAATGTCAAAAAGTTATATGATCTTCATTTTCCACCAAAAAAGCACCGGAATAAGCTTCCTTTCAGTTGAACTCGGCAAATGAAGGAAAATAATTTTGGAAGGATTGAAAGAACTAAGAAGTTCTTGATCAAAAGGAAATTATCAAATCCCAAAGCTTATGAGTTTTCAATTTATTATTAAAATTAATATCTTTTTTATGTTCTGTGATAAAGGCATTGGAAAAAAGTCTCAGTAAATTCAAGAAACTCAAACACTTAGATTAACAGAAAAGAAAATAGATGATTAAAATTACCTGAGATAGCATCAACATTATGAGGCATGCTAGAGATCTGAAGACTTCCAGAAGTAAGCTTATGATGCAGGGCAATGGCATCTAAAGATGGCATCGGTTCTGCTAAAAGGCCCCATTGATTTATTACTGCCGAAAGGCCAGGCTTTGCAACAATCAAGGAATCATAAATTGAGGAACCTTTCTCCCATGCCATGCTTTCCAGTAATCTTTTCTCTAACGAGTTTAGATGTCGCTTTAACTCTCTTGGAAGAGTTTCCTCATGCCTAATGAAACTCTCTATCACCTTGCTAAAATCAAAGGCAGTAATGCCTGCAGGTTCTAGAACTGCAGGAAACATCATTGTAACCACCTTGTGTGTTTCTAAAACGAGTTCTGCCGAGCAAGCAAGCATGCACCTATGAAATCTTTCATTAGTCAGCAGGGATGTCAAGTTGATGCTACACAATCTCTGTGATTCTGCTCTGCACATAAAAGACAAAACCCTGTAATATAGTTTTAATGCTTCCAATCTACGCTGCTCTGCCCATAAGCTATCCATCAATGCAGCACTATGAAGGCTTCCAGTAACATGTATGTACAGAGGTGTGCTACTAAGAAAAATTGCTTCCAATATTATTTGCACTCTATGGCCCACATCTAATGTTATATCCCTCTCACATGATGAAAAGAACTGCTCAAGCTCAGCAGAAGGTTTTGCAGGAAGTGGTGCAATGACAGTTTGAAGCCATTTTGTGGCTGTCATTGTTGGGCTCACTGATGTAGAAGGTGGGGGCGTCTTGTTTTCTAAGGGTGTATAGCTCTCTTTTACCGGGACTGTCAAAGGAGAGCCTGGTGGAGACAATGGACTTGTTATTCTCTTCGTAGGTGAAGATATATCATCATATATTCTCTGCAGAATTCAAACACATACATAGGATTAGTTCTACCATTGTGTGACAGCTTGCCATACACCCTCCATCAAAAACATGCAATAAACATGTGATACATTCGTTGCAAGGGCAAAATTACAGACCACATCTACACCATATACTCAAAAACATGCAAGTACAGGGCAAAAATATCAAGAAATCAACAAAGTTGGGGAAATGTACAAACCACAAACTAAGAGTACAATATATATGCACATAAATCAACAATGTAAACAAAAATCATTCCCAGACCTAATATAATGGAATGGATATTTGTTATGATGAACATAGAAGCCAAATCATCATCGCCATATTAAAGACATCGAAAACACAATTTTTTTCTGATTTATACTGGAAAGAAGCATTAAATAAAACAAGACAAATGGGGAAAACATTGATTGGCATATCTGCAATTAAAAATAAAGAAAGACAACAGAAATCCAGGAAAAAAAATCAAATAACAGGTTCCACAAATTCAGAATATTCTCTGATCTGATTGGATCATATAAAGACCAACATATATTACAGCATGTTTCACATGCATGTGGTTTTGGTAATCGACTAAAAGTAATATGCCCATCTCTCATTTTTAAGTTTTAACCATTGTTCCACTAGGACGCATCCTCACCCCACCACACACCCCCCCTTCCCCCCCTCAAAAAAAAAAAAGAAAAAACCCACATCCCATGTACAGTAACAGCTTCGAGATTTGGGGATTTGGAGGAAGTATCCCACCACAAGCACTGTGACCTCTGCCATGGATGCTGTTGTGTTGCTTGCTATACTACACATGCCAATACATACTGATTGCAACTATTAACTTTGTGAAACCTAGTATGCCTTTCATGGGGCACTTGTAGAGATGTTATATTGCAGTTTGTCTTGAAGTTTTCAATTCACCTCAATTTGTATATCTGTACCACACACTACCGTTGTCCCCTTATTTTCCCCAAATTTAGGCCCTTGGTCCTGACGTCCCCAATTCCCATCCCTGAATCCCCCTATCAAGAAACTCATGGAACTATGTTTTTTCCTGAGTGAAATCCATTTAACTAGAGCAAAATTGTACAATTCACATTTTCTAAGATTGGTTAATCAATTATTGCCTCTGTGTACACGAGTGATTTGTCAGTGCTGGGCGTCTAGGATTTCCTGTTTCAGTGTTAGAATTCTTTGCATACAATGACACCATTATACTCTGCACTTCTAGGCAATTTAATTCTGATATGTAATGCCTTTGTGACTGTTGTTTGGGCATTTTTCTTGGTCTGTTTTGAGTCTACTGGGATCTGTGATCAGTATTGAAGGCAGTGAATGAGTTTGAATCTTCCTATTGTGGATGATGAAGGGTCATCAAGGACTGCTATGAGCTACATGGGAATTAAGGGTTTCAGCTGGGCAGATTTGCATCATTATGCTACATATTCTGCATACTTTCAGGTTCCCATTTGTATATAAATTTAAATTATACAATTTCAATTTCAATTGTTATTAATTGAGCAAACTATCAAAATTGGAAGAAGGTTATTATTTACTTGCAATTAATTTCACGGCATTGCATTTCAATTATCAATAGATACTTTTCAAAAAGCGCATAAAGCAAACAAATATCCAAAGGGTACAAAAAAAGATTAGAAAAACATCAAAGCAAAATATAAAATTGTCACAAACTTCATTGCTCCATACTCGACTTCTCCTCATCTTATTTACTGCCGATACCTACAATACCATCCATTGAAGCCTTGTTCAAGTAGTTTGAGTTACTGCTCCTTGCCGTGCAAGCTTTCCAGCTAAAAATCAGAGGCTATATGCTCTGCAAGTAACATCTCAAAACAACTGGAGAGGACCAATCAGATTTCAAGTTCATCAGAACAATATCAAATTCTTATCAAGTCATGAGTTATCCTTCCAAAGCTTTTAAAAACAATTCTATAGCAACCGGCTAGGAACAAGAACCTTTTTTCTTTGTCTATAATCATGTTATTTAACTTGCTGAATAATCCTTGTGATTTATTATGAACTTTCTTCTCACTTTCATTGTATCCAGTTGAATAGTATCTCTTATGGGAGAGTTTTCCAAATGCAATAAAACCTGAAATAAAAGGTACAATAACATCGAATTTCATAGCAGCGATTCTCAGCATTTATCATGATGATATCTTGTTTGAATTTACAGATTGAACTTCTTTAAATTTAACCTTGTTCATGGCAAGTGATAGCCAAGTAACCATAGTATGGATCCATAAATCATTATGCCAATGGATATTAGAATTAAACAATTAATTTTGTGATCTTTAAAGAATATAATCTCTCAAATCACAAATTGTGATAAGCTAGAATATATGTTAATTATGAAATAGTTGAGAATCAACAGAAAGAACCGGTTGTTCTGAGAATTCCGAAGACCTAGGACTCACCTGACTGTATAGCCAAGGAACAGGGTGAAGTGGTGAGAGAAAGGAATCTACATTAGCATGAAACTAAATCAAATGTGGTATAACAATGTTTATTACTTTTAAAAGAAATCATTTAATAGCTCATGCCTGATCTTGTTTATTGTATTCTCCTACTATCAAGTCAAGTGGTGTGTTTAAATACTAGGATGCTCAATGGATGACAGGGTGTTTCCATGTCTATTCTAGGTAGGGAGGGTCTTTCTCATTAAAGAATGTGTGGGGATAAGTTTTGGTCCGAGGTTGGGTGGTTAAGCCCCTGACAATGTTTCACCTCTCCCCAAGTTGTCAGATGTACAACAGACAAAGATAAGCTATACATTCAATTGTATGTCAGAAACAGGTATTTTTACTTTTATGATGTATATGCAAGACTAAAGTAAGATTAATTGAGTTATATCATTGTTACAGTTATTTTACATTTTATTGCGAGATAAATTTATCTGATGGATTGTTATATCAATCTTTCATTTATATGAATAATAAATATGAGCATATCTTCTAATCTTATGTTATTGCCACAGTTAAGCAATCGGAAGGAAAGGAATGATACAATGGTATCTAGAGACCTAAATGATACAGTGGTATTTGAACCCCTAATTGATTTAGTGGTATCTAGAGCCCTAAATGATACAGTGGTATCGGAAGCCCTAATTGATTCAGCAGTATCTGAAACCCTAATTGATATAATGGTAACTGATGCCCTAAATGATCCAATGGTAATCGATGCCCTAATTGATACAGTGGTATGTGATGCCCTAATTTTACATTTGATTTTGATATAGCGGTATTGGATGGTAGTCGTTATATGACATTGTAATAGTGGTATTTGTGGACTAATCTGGGTGATTGCAGAAGCATTCTTACAATGATTTATCGGTTCAAATTCCATGGTATGTAGATTTTAATTTCCATAGTAAATTCATTTATGGTATTTCAATTCTTAGTTATGAAATTTTGTCACACTAATTTTAACAGTAAATCTCATTCACATGAACATGACTGATATAACTGTCTTCCTATGAAATTGAAGTAATAACTGTATTTCTTTGAGTATGTTAATTGTTAATTAAGACCCCAGAAAAAGTGGATGTTACATTAGAGCACTTGCAATATCCACACACGCACGACAATTTATCAAAGGTTAGAGTTGGTGATAGTGATTCAAGTACTTATGGACATTATCATTTTCATGGTGCAGTTCGGTGTGAGTGTCAGTTTGTTAGGAACTCAAATATTGATAAGAGTTGGTATTTCAGTTGGAGTGAGTTTCGATGAGTTGTTACTGCCATCAATGCCCACAACTAGTTTTCAGAGGATTATGTCATTGATATCATTTATTTGGGTGTTGATGCTATAGGAGTTTCCTATACACAGTAGGAATAGTACGCAGTTCTACCCTTGGGATCCAGGTGGACTATGATGCTCATTTTGCTCCAAGATTGCTTGGGGACAAGCAATCCCCAAGCAATCTTAGGGAGGGAGAACTGTAATGTCCCCATTTTTGGTAGGTTCCTGCAGGTTGCTTGGTTTGTTCACCATCGCAACCCTCGTGAGCTAACAGTGGGATTTGAGTGTCTCAATTGTGGGATTATAGGCTTTCCAACAGCCTATGATGTTTTTTGGCTCCGTTTGAGGGACTTACTATTTTTAGTAAGTTAACTTTTGGTTCTGATGAGCTCTGTTGAATTAGACGATTTGGCAGATCTTATTTTTTATTTCAAGTTTCTAGTTTGGGTTCCAAGATTCTTGGAGGGAGCATCTATTTATGGTAAGTCACCTTGTTAGGTTCATCCATCGTCTTTCTTCACTGGGATCACTTTGGTGTTGTCAGATTTCAAATGATGTTTCTTCAGTTGTTTTCACAAGACAGGTGAATTATTATTATTTTTCATCTAAATATGCTTAGGTTGCTATTTTTGTTAATGTTGTATGTTAGTCATCTCAGTATCATAGCTCGCTAGAATTGGGTTGTAAAGTTTGAAATCATGAGCACAAGAAATAGTGACCTTACATGTCAAAATATTATGTTACGATGGAAATGGTCATTTTTAGGAGCCAAAAGCAATTAATAAATTATATTATAATGACACTTTATTATATTTTAATGTTGTGGAGTTTATTTGGGAAACTTGTGCCATTTGGAAATTATAAATATGAGCCCATTTGATGGGAAAAGCATCCCATCATTTGATTATGATATTTGGCTTTGTCGTCTTTGTGATGTTTTCTTGAAGTTCTAATTTTTTGTGCCCTTGCTGAGGTAAAAGGGTTTGGATTCACAGCTGAGGTATTGCGAATCAATTCTGAGATTTCTGGGGTGTCTTCTATTACTAGATTTAATATTTCTAGGAAGGTATTCGGTTTTTTTGGAAGACCTTGTTACTGCTCAAGCTATTAATTGTTTGCATTGAAAATCTGAAGATATTCATTACTGATTTGAGCGTTTAGCATCCGAGCTAATCTGTGTGGGTTTTCCTTTGTAATTCTGGAGCTGTACGATCTAAATTCAAGAGTGCAATATCATCTTACCCTAGGCATTGGAATTTTTCTGGTAAATTGGAAGAATTCACTCTAGATTATTGTCACAGCTGGGCGTCTAGGATTTCCTGTTTCAGCATTAGAATTGTCTGCATACAATGACACCATTATACTCTGCATTTCTAGGCGATTTAATTCTGATATTTAATGCCTTTGTGACTGTTGTTTGTGTGTTTTACTTGGTCTGTTTTGACTCTACTGGGATCTGCGATCAGTATAGAAGGCATTGGAGTTTGAATCTTCCCATTGTGGATGATGAAAGGTCATCAAGGACTGCTGTGAGCTACATGGGAATTAAGGGTTTCAGCTGGGCAGGTTCCCATTTGTATAAAAAATTAATTTATGCAATTTCAATTTCAATTGTTATTAATCATGCAAATTATCAAAATTGGAAGAAGGTTTTTATTAAGTTGCAACTAATTTCATGGCATTGCATTTCAATTATGAAGAGATATTTTTCAGAAAGCACATAAAGCGAATATATATCAAAAGGGTCCAAAAAAAGATAAGAAAAAACATCAAATCAAAATACAAAATTGTCACAAACTTCAACCTAGTCGGATAGAGCAAATCAAGTGTATTACAGAAAAACAGAAACGAAAGATGAGGAGCAAGGATTTGGGAGATGACACAGAGGATGGTCTTGGCTCTCAAATTTTGAGGGCTCTCGACACCCCTCACGCTTGGGGCAGCACATTTCATTCCCCACTAGTAGTGCTCTCTTAGTACCCAATTACACATCCTTGGGTTAAATTTTAAAGGTTTAATGTCAGTCAATGGCTTATCACTGTTTAAAGATTTACTGTTTCTTTGTATCGGCAATAAAGTCACATTTATTCATCCCATTTGTTTGTCAACTTGGTTCTCTGCAATCTCACTGTACTTATTTCCTCCTAATGAAACATACCATTTAAATTATAGAAAATAAAATTGAGCACCCTGACAAGTTTGAATTTAATAAAGGAAAAATATAGTTATCCAAGGACACATCCTCGAACCTCTTTGACCCATCCTGAAAATTGGGACATCTTGGGGACACAAGAACACCTCAGGGACATCCCCTAGTTGTCCCATAGTATTAATGTCTGAGATTTGATAACTTATTTGATTTTGATTCTCATGTAAACTTAAAATCTAAGTTATTTAACACAAATGTTATCTGTTAAGGGTCAATCATGTATATATATCCATGCTTTATCCATGTATATGAATATTTAAAATTTCTATATTTTAAAAACAGTTGTCTTTCCATCCCCTAGCCATCCCCAAAATGTCTCTAAAAGTTGGGGGCAAGGAAACACATCCCTCCATCCTAGAAACTCAAGCTAACGTAGGAAAATATTCAAAGAGAGTAGAAGGAAAAACATTTCGAGAGACACTGATAGGGTATTTTGTTGAATTACCGACATTTGAAAAATTTATAGTGCTTAATGATGTAGCCCACAATAAAGAGGCCAATATCAGGAGACAAAGGTAAGCACTCTCTAAGGGGACTAGTCATTTCTAGAACCCTTAATATGGTGCATGGTGTAAATAAACAAGAATTCAAAGTAATTTTCTTTGTTGTCTTCAATATAGATAGATTGCATGCTAGAAGGTTCTCAGATAAATGGTTTAACAATATTTGGTAGAAAAAACTAGGGATGTAGTTTTCCTTTTGCAATATCATTCAAAAAATATATTCTTAATAATCTTTAAGAACATGGGATGCAACAAAAACTATAGAAAAGCAACATTGGACAATTAAAGATGCAACCTTTAGGTCCATTGCTTGGTCATCAAATTTGATTTCTGAAGAGGTTTTGGCCCTTTCCTACCCAAAATGTCTCCAATGAAAAATGTCCCTACCCAACCTTATTATGGATCCTTTTGCCTCCACTGGTGTCTTAGTTTGGAAAAGTTAAGTGTTGAACATACAAATGCCACCCTTGTACATATTGGTGTGAGAGTCCTAATGTCATTGGCTCCCAGCATGGATATACAAGAGATAATTAAAATAGAATTTGATGATAAATCTTTAACTTGCCGATTGAAGTATTTAGTGGTTTGAATGTTTTCTTCCTTAGCAAGGAAGAAGGGCATCAAAGGCAAAGTTGTCGCATCATTAAGAGGAATGTTAGTAACCCTAGATGATTGCATAAAGATGTTAGTAAAGGCCCATTGGATTAAATGAGTCTTCATTTACTCAAGCTTAAGTTTACTTGGGCATTAGTTCATTAATGCATTTTAATCATTATAGTTTGGGTAGTTTGTTGAGAATTATCTACCAGTTCTCTCCCTCCTTGGGTTTATATGCAAGGTTATTTACATTATTTCAAGCATCTCAATACATTTTATCTTCCTGGTGAAAAATCTCTCTCTCTATGAAAGTTGTGAATCACAGATTATTATTCTGGCAATGGAGTTTACTTCAACGTGGTATCAAAGTGCTCCTCATGCATCTCCTTCCACATCTAGGAGATTTTTATCAAATTTTAGGTCAGATTTCTTTTGCATTAAAGGTTTTTTTTATTGACGATTGCTTGTGCCATTCTCATTCGACACAAATCGTCGGTGCACTCTAGCTATACTGCTTCTCTATGACAGCTTCATTTACTGTATTTTGTAGTTGATGCATATGTTTGTTTTGATTTGGCTTTATTGTTGTGTCCTGCTCTTCATCTTGACTATTTGTTGGTTTTCTAGGATTGCTGCAAATGTAATAGCACTGCCATAATATGTGGTATGTGTTTTCCACAGGCAGCTCCCTCTCATATTTACATTAAGCATAAGGCATAAGTCTATTTGTTAAGTTGATAATTAACATAATAACAAATTCTAGTATATATATCATTTATATTTATTTCTCTCATAACTTATGTCTCGTAATATTATATATATATATGTAGGTTTACTAGATTAAAGCTACCAAACATCAACACTCCCTCTTAGCTAGGGAGGATAAACACAAGCCATTGGTAATATTTGGAAAGTTGTAGCTTCAGTCGAATTGAAGCATAAAGTAAATCAGTTTCAATATGTATATATTTCGATCGAATTGAAGCATACAGTAAATCAGAATGGTATACATATTAATATATGTATATTGGCATTGTGTGTGTATATATATAAACATTTATACACACATAGATATAAGTCATGTCCACGTAGGGACATGACCCTTCATGGCTATAGCCATGTAGAGTCATGTCTCTATGTGAGCATGACCATTGGTTCCCATATTTAAAATGCTTGCTGCTGTAGGGGAAGACATCAATCAACAGCAATGTTAAGTATCTTCAGCAGCGATTTATCTCTTATCACTTCTACAGTCATTCAATCTAAAGTTATTACCCTCCACTACTATAATATCAGAAGTTTTATATATAAGGTTTGATCATTTAAATTAGATATATATCAGTCACAGTCAATATCAGATTTGTATATACAGTTATACATATCAGATCTTCAGTTAAACATCTATAGAATCCTACATTCTGTTACTCTATCAGAGATCTTATATTCCTTTACAACAATTTGCCGCAGGGCTCAAACTGGTGACCTGATGAAAATTGTAAAAGAGGATCTGCATAAAGAAGATAAATCACGTGAGGGTGATGAATAATCTCCCTTTACTGTAGTTTGAAATCAAAGTTTAGTCTTAATATGGCGATGAAATACAACACATCAAAGGTGCACCAGAATTCCTTCAATTATACTACCAAAGGTTGGAGACAAGTCAGTTCCATCTTTCTTGTGAAGTGCTTTTGAAGTTCGTTAGTGTAAGTTGGAATGTTGTGATGTGTATCCATTTTTTGGTGTGCCCTGTTGGTTATCAAAATCGTTGATTAAAAACCTACGAGCCTTGCCTGCTCGATGCTAGGTATCTAATCAATTTTGGCCAACTTGACAGGATTAATCGAATTGATTCGAATCCACTGTGGTTTTGGCTTCGCTAAACCAAAGCCTGTTCACCCGAATCTTGGATAGCAAAACTTGGATCCAAGATGATTTATAGCGGATTATAACACAAAAATAAATTCCTCAAATGGAAAGAATTCAAGGAAACCTTCTAGATTGTGATTAATAATTATTATTCTTCGAACTTTGATTAATTTATTAGAATTGTGCATTGCTGAAAGGAAAATTTTAATACGAATTATTAAGACAAATCAAATCAAATACTTAAAGAAAAGAGGCTAAAGAATTGCTAGCATATGAATTGAAATTTATGAGCAAATTCGTGATCAATGCCAAATTTTAATTGGGTAATAAAGTCAAATATGCATTTCTTACATACAACTTTATGATACTGGTGATGTTATATTTATAAATAATTCAATTATTATGATGCCACAAATTGTTAGACTTTTGTGTATTTAGATTAGTCTATTATGCTTTAACCCTTATTTGGACACAATAGATACAAATAAAGTAAATGATTATATCTTGCAATATTTGTATTTATCAAATCTAAAAAAGCACAACATTGAGCTTGATTGGAAGAAAATTGATCATGAGTGGCCTCTAAAGGACCTTGATTACATGATCAAGCTTGTTTGTTCATGCTTCCATCTAGTGATAGATCATAATAGGAGATTGCTGGCTGGAGCATCGTCTTCAGCTTCAAGGGGATGATGCCTAGTGGGTCTCTCTAGACAATATGGATTGACACAACCGAATGGAGCTTTGTTACTTGATGAGTGATGTAGATTATGTCTAGTGGGTCTCTCTCTCTAAAACTTGTGCTCAGAATTTAATCCCTTGTCTGAATTATGTCAACTGGGCGTCATTCCAAGGAAAATCAGATGCTGAAGTAAATAGCCAACAAATAACATTGTATTTGAGCAACATTTGACAACTATATTTGTCGGATTGAATAAGGAATTTAGCAATATACAAGTTTCTCTGCAGATTGGTTCTTAGCCCAAGCACAAACCTTTAACTTCAATCATGGAAATTTTGTACACTGTATAGAATCCACGATCGGTGTTACTGTCACAATTTCTAGAGTTCAAAAATATGATTGAAAGTGCCTCGGTCTGAGCACGTGGAGCATAAACAATGGGATGTGAGAACAATTTATGGGTTTCATGAGCATATCCTCTTAGTAGTTATCTATTTCTCTTGTACAATATAACACTTCTCTCATGCAACAGGTGGAGTTATGTCTCAATCTGAACTAAATATACAAAAAATCGTCTTTATTAAAAAAAAGACAATGCTTAGGAAAGATAATGACATTTTTTATGGTTGGTGTTGGGCGTTCGTTTTGCACGAGGTCAACGGCAGGAATCCATGGATTCATGGTTGCATACAAAGAATGGAAAGAATCAGGTGGAGGTCTTGTTGCGGATCAAGAACAATGAACCAACCCCTCTGCCTCAACTGGCAGTTAGATAGGAAATAGAGGACTTAGTAGCTAATAGGGATGCTTTAGTTTGATAGTTTTGTTTCAAGTCATGTTTAAAACAGCTAAGTAGTTTATCACTCCTACATGAGTCAATTATCAAAACTGAATCTTTGCCCTGCGAGGCTATTTAGGTATATTTTCAGACTTTGAGAGGGTCGGCTCTCTGTTGTTTCAAAAGACTTGTATTTTGATATTTTGCTTTGCATTTGTTAGATATTATATAATGTAATATATACGAAATCGTGTGGTTTTATATACTGATTATCTAAATATTGGATCTTGTGGTTCATAAATGCGTGCAATTTGCTTTCATGTGGAAATGAATGGCATGTGAATGTAATTCTTATTTCATTTCTATGTTCCCCGAGGACACGTACCCGACCTAAAACCTGATGTTTCAAGGACGAGGACGTCTCGAGGATGGAGAGACGGGTATGGGATGTCCCTCAACCGTCTCCGAAAAACCATATTTTGCAGGGGACGTTTAGGAAACTCGAGGACGCAGAGGGGGAAAAAAGGGGACGGCCATTAGTACCCGGTATGGAAAGGGAACGTCTAGCACCGTCCCCCTTTTTTGTGTGCATGAAACTTTAAAAAATAAACATTAAAAAGTGTTTTAAAGCCTCCAACTTGGTCGGCTAGGTGGGCCCCACTCCTCCAAATGCTCTAAAATGTTTATACTCTACACATTTAAGTTATTTTAACATTTGTTTGGTTTTCATTTTATGTTGCAGCCTGCTGGAAGTTTCATTTTGCAAGTAGAGGAGGTAATATTTTTGCTTCCAAGAGCTTGACCAAGGGTTTGATCTTCTATTTTGTCCACCAAGTAAGTATAAAACTCTTTATGCTTTCATCTATCATTTTTTAAATAGATTTGCAGCTTGCAAAGTCTGATTTTATTTTTATTTTTTCATTGTTTCAGCTCATATATCTATTGCATATTTAAACACAATAAGCAGCAGTGGGAGTACGAGTAGTAATAGTGAAGAAGAAAATGTAGGGGTTGATGTTGTCAGTAGTGACACTAGGCAAAAATCCGATCCTAAAGCTGATTTGTTTAAATGCCCTTCTGCTATTATGAAGAATTTTGCAAAGGGTCTTTTCAATAGGAAAAAACCTCTTCTCCAATATGTCACACCTCGGCCAAAAGATAAAAAGAATTTGGGAGGGACTAGGGTGTGAGATTGCCATGTTTGTCTTGATGATTTTAGGGGTAGCTATACAAGAGTGAAGTCACATTTTTTAGGTGTTTCATGCCAAGGAGTCACAGCTTGTCCTAACTTAACTGATGAACAAAAATTAGAATGCCAAAGATTGCACCTAGAGGCTCAAATGGAGGGGCAAAAATTTGACAGTGACATCACCATCTATTCCCTCACAATCATCTAGGCATATGTCATAAGCCATTGGTACTAGTGGCAACCCTACTAGGTCTAGAGGGAAGAGAAAGATGAGTAGTGGTGAGAAGTTCTCAGTGGAAAGTATGTTTAACGCACAGGCAAAGAAAAAGTGTGAGGCATCCATTGGTAGATTCTTTGTTGCTAATGGTATCCCATATAATGCAGCCCATTTCACTTATTATAAACAAATGGTGAAAGATATTTTGAGCATGAATTCCTCATTTGTACCCCCTGGTGAGCATAAGCTACGAACCACTATCCTAGATGAAGAGTACTCAAAGGTTGCTTTCTTATTTGAGAATATGAAACGCACTTGAGTTAGGATGGTCTGCTCTATTGTGATGGATGGGTGGACCGATGTTAGACATCGGCCACTCATCAATATCATTGTAACATCCCCTTCTGGCTCTTATTGTTTGAGAGCCATAGATTGCTCAGGAAAGAAGGATGCAAAATTCCAGTTCACCATTTTGAGAGATGCCATAGAGGAGATTGGGTCATCTAGTGTTGTACAAGTTATCACAAATTCTGCACCTGTGCAAATCAACTGGTATGATGATAGAAGGTGCTTATAGGCACATCTTTTGGACCCCTTGTTGTGTTCATTCCTTGAACAATGCATTGAAGGACATAGGGAAAATTGAATGGGTGAAACAGTGTTAGAAGCTATAGATGTGCAAATGTTTATTTGCAACCAGCACACTTCACTTGCTCTATTCAGACCCTTCTCTAAGAAGGAGTTCCTCAAACCAACCAAGACAAAGTATGTCAATTTTAATTATAGTTTACTTTTAGTTTGTTTTAAGTTTAAGTTATTTTAAAAAATTATTTATCAGTTTACTTACATGTGATGCTTTTAGTTTTAAATTTTAATCATTAATGTTTAAGTTTAAATTTTTAATTTTTAATTGTTGCTATAGGTATTGCACATATTTCATCTTGATGGAGAGGATGATTGAGGTGTATGAGGCCCTTCAATTGATGGTGGTGAATCCAGAGTGGATACGATGGCCTAATTCTAAGTCCTCTAAAGGAAAGCGGTGAGGCAAAGGATCTTTGATGAGAGTTGGTGGTCCACAATGAAGTAAGTTGCTGATTTTTAAATTTATTATTAGTCTTTTGCTTGCTGATTTTCCTACTAATAGTCTTAAAATTCTTAAAATTCTAATTCTGATTTTTATTTTTGTTTGCATCTTGATCTTGCAAATATATTTGCTCTGTCATAGCACCCATTGTAGATGTCATTAGATATGCTGATACTGACGCTCCTAATTTGGGAGAGATCTATGAGACTATTGACAGCATGTTGGGTAAGATGAAGAGAATTGTTGCAGCAAAGGATCCTACATGTTGAAGATGGTAGCTGCGATAGAGATCGTTATCTCTGGAAATATGAACGTTATTACCGTTATTGTCATCTTCAACTGAAAAGGACACTTAAAGTTTAATTTGTAATATTATAAATGTAAATGACGTGTCATTCACATGCATTGAGAAATGAATATTCAAAGAGTCATATTTAATTATAGGAGTTATGAGAAACTCAAGAGATCTTCGGTTAGAATATGAAGAGTCTCTTCTATTGTTATATATTTGCATCATGCAATAAGCATTGTACACTTGAACTTTTATTATCAATAAAGATATATTTCTGGTGTTCTTTGTTTCATTTTTTCCCTTTCTATTTGCTAGTTATTATCTTTGATTTCTAGGCTATAGTTTCAACATGGTATTAGAGCCATGTTTTGATAATAGTGCAATGAAAGAAAATTATGTATTGGTTATTCTCTCTAGTTCTGTCTTTTGCATGCATGTAATATTCCATGTATGTAATGTATTGTGATAAGGGTTTAATCCCTTTTGAGTGTTTTGATTATCAGTTTGTGATTGTTATTTTAGTATGCATTTTTGATCTATATGTCGGATAATTTTAATCTGATTCTGGATGTCTTCAGGTGGGTTTGTTATTCATATGATAATGTCTCCATTTTGGATGTTTTGAGTAGGATTTAGTGCATGAATTTCATCTTGTAATGTGTTGATTGAGTGCGATCTTTTGGATTTGATGATCTCTTTTGAAAACCACTAGTTGCTATGTGATGAGAAGGAGAATCGAACCCATTAACATATTTGGAATAAATTTTTGTTTCGTTTGTTCAGAAGGGAGCAAAGGTTTTTGCTAAAACCCCCTTTGTATTAAAGATCGAGGGCTTCTTGTCAAGAGAGTTTTATTTTTTTTATTTTAGGTCAAGAAGAAGCAAGGTTTTTGCTTAAACCCCATCTGGGTCGGAGATCGAAGGCTGATTTTGCAATCGGCAAGTGTGCGGCGCAAATCTATGTGGTGTGGAGGTTTGTGAAGGATTCGTGGTTTTTTTTTTGATATTTCTACAGTCGGTGTTGAAGATTAAGGCTTTCAACGGGCCAATATGGCGGCTCCTACACAAGAAACTGAGCGCATCCTTTCTGCCAGAGACACTGGAAAATGGGTCTCGTGATCAGAGCGTAGAGGAAGGGAGCAGGTTCTGTCTTCAAGTCTCACACATCATAGGAAAGGCCCTACGCGCTTTCGTAGTTTGGACTATGGCGAACGAAATGGGTACCTGGAGAGCATCGTTTCTAAAGTCGTTCATGACCCGAGTCACAGCACTCCCATTTTTCGTGTCAACTTCAGGCATTCCTTCCGCTATAGGCAGCAGAAGGAGCTATTCATCGCTGCCGAGGGCATGTATCCAGGCTAGTTTATCTATTGTGGTAAGAAGGCCATTTTGACAGTGGGAGAGTTTAAGACTCGGAGGGAGAGGGAAGTTTTTTTGTGTTATCTTTATAATGACTTTATTATTATTGTGATGTTAATATTTATTTTAATGCTATGAGATTTATAAGCATTAATCTAAATCTCTTTGTGTATGTGTGAGATTAGACCACAAAGATGTGAGTATTTATGGTTATATTACTTGAAAGAGATTTTTTTAGCATTGATAGTTGATTTTAATAATCTCTCTTGGTTGCAGAATGCAATAAGACAAGGATTATAGGTCCAGAGGGAGATGTTGAACTTTAAAAGAAGATTTTAGCTTCAGAGGGAGTGTTTATGGAATCCCCTTTACTCTCATATATGCTTGTGATGCTTATGGTATTTGTAAAATTTGAGACTTAAATGGAACTAAGTCTTGTTTTTATGCCTATTTCTATTATTGTGTGAATAAATAAGATTGTAAGATCAGCTATGATAACTCTTTCACTATGCGATAGTGAACATCACGTTGAGAGAGTCCATGATGTCATCACGTTGATAGATTCTGTGATGGGAGTTGTATGTCATGTTGAGAGATTCCATGATAGTTCACATTGAGAGAGTCCATGAATAAAGGCTTAGCTGTGAGTCTTGCAAAACTTTTCATGTTGAGTAATTCCATGAATGTGATTAATTGTTATAGGTTTTCATGTTGAGTGATTCCATGAATATAATTGATTGTTATAGGTTTTCATGTTGAGTGATTCCATGAATATGATTGATTGTTTCATGTTTTCATAGAATATATGAGATGAGATTTTATCATTAACATTTTGGTTGCAGTCTTGTGTGATTGCTCAGCTAAAGATCTCTCTCTGGCTAAAAGGGAGTGTTGAAGATGGTAGCTGCGATAGAGATCTTTATCTCTAGAAATATGAACGTTATTACCGTTATTGTCATCTTCAGTTGAAAAGGACACTTAAAGTTTAATTTGTAATATTATAAATGTAAATGACATGTGTCATTCACATGCATTGAGGCATGAATATTCGAAGAGTCATATTTAATTATAAGAGTTATGAGAAACTCAAGAGATCTTCGGTTTTCTTTGGTTAGAATATGAAGAGTCTCTTCTATTGTTATCTATTCGCATCATGCGATAAGCATTGTACACTTGAACTTTTATTATCAATAAAGATATATTTTAGGGTTTTCCCAGGATATTTCTGGTGTTCTTTGTTTCAGTTTTTCTCTTTCTATTTGTTGGTTATTATCTTTGATTTCTGGGCTATAGTTTCAACACTACGTTGGGCTTTTATGAGGAGCATATTAGACCTATTGTGATGCGGAGGTGGAACATGATGAATACCTAGCTTCATCTGGCAGCCTTTGCTCTAAATCCCAAATGGTATGCACAGTTGGGTGGAAGGGGCCTCCCATGTGATGATCCTAAGGTTTTGGATAGCTTCACAAGAGCAATTGATAAGATCTATTCAGCTCAAGATGCCTTTACTCTTCGTGTATAGTTTCTTGACTTCACCAACCTTTGTGGCCCAAACTTGGGTAAGCCACAAGCAAGGTTGGATAGAGTTGTTTTAGCACAGAAAGATCCTATTGGATGGTGGACCTAGCATGGGAGAGATACACCTAAGTTAAAAATACTTGCTAGTTGCCTCCTTTCACATATTTATATATCCACTCTATCAAGAGGAATAGACTTACCTCTAAAAGAGCGGAGAAGCTAGTGACAGTGCATCATGCTCTTCGACTTTCCAATCGTCAGACTCCAGAGTATAGACAGACACCAGCTTTGCGATGGGATGTTGAGCTTGAGGATGTGGCCCAGATAGATGAGGATGACACAGCACCAGGATTGGTTGGGGTTCCATTAGATGAGACTACGCTTCCTGTGGAGGATGATAGTGAGGATGTTACAAGATTCAAGAAGAGTTGGCAGATTAACGGATTTCCGAATGATTGATTAACAGAGGAACAAATGGGTTCCTTATAAAGAATTACAAGGACGTTGTTTCTAAAAGAAACAATGTAGACTGAAGACGGAATTAGAAACAAAACTAGAGACAAGATAGGAAACATTCCTATCTGGACTGAAGACAAAAGAGATGGGATAGGAAACATTCCTATCTAGACTGAAAGACGGACTATAGACAAGTAGTTGACTATTATAGAAAGTATAAGATATTATCTTAATACCCTACCTTAATGGTCAACATACGGATGTTGGAACATTCTGTGATAACTGAGACCCTCCCTGGATCTACAGAATGTTGAAACCAAGAAGCTTTGCCAGAAGAGTGCTATGACTCAAAATAAGTTGCAATTACAAAACTTCGTTTTTGTGGAAAAAAGGGTAAAACCCAGAATCTCACACAACCTTGCGTATTACAGACAACTTGTAATGATTTTTGAGGAGAAAATCAACAAATCGAGAAAAAACAGAAACAGATTCAGAAGGCGAAAAATGCAGCTTCGCCTTGATCAAGAAGCTCGACAACTTGTTCTGTTGGTTGGGAAGCATTTTGCCTTGCTTGGGCAGCCAAACGTTTCCGGCACTCGAATTTCATATGGCCGAACTTGTGACAGTAATTACACTGTACATTTTTCTTTGTAGAGCCATCCAAGGATTGAGCAGAAGGTTGATGCTGGGAAGGCTGAGAAGACTGATGGTTGCCAATTTTCTGTTGAAAGGATTTTGCAGCAAAGGCTTGCTCAGTGGAGGTGGAACTGGAGCTGCTACCAAACTATTGTTTCCACCGATCTTGCTGAAGCAACAGGGTGCAGAGATCAATGAACTTTAGATCAACACCAGTAGATGTGATGTTGAGAGTCTCGATAAAATGCTCATAGGATTTTGGTAAACTCCGAAGAGTGATTACCACAATATCCTCTTCCTCCATCTTGTGACCGATGGCAAGTAACTGATCACGGATTTCCTGAATCCGATTCAGGTGTGCCTAGAGCGAGATGCGCTCATCCATGACAATAGAAAACAAAGTGTTTTTCAGAAAGAAGGCTCTGCTCTTGTCGGAAGTCTCATGAAGACCTTTTAGATGTGTCCAGATTTCGGCAGCTGTCTTGCCGGATGGAATCTGAGAAAGCTGGTCATCAGCTACGGATAGTTTGAGAAGCATTACTGCCTCTCGATTATTCAGATCCCATGTATCTTGATCAGGACCCGGAGAAGTTGGACGCTGCGTAACACCCAGAACAAGTTGATCGGTGTTTCGATATTCGAAGATTGCGATGATGCGCTGCTTCCAGGTTCCATAATTGCGACCATTGAATTTGGAATTATGTTCAAGCAGAATATTTGTCAGAGATGCCATGGCACATTTTTCAATGAAAAACTGTGAAAATCTATAAAGGCACGCTCTTCGAAGAAAAATACGAAAGACCCAGAAGAATCAGAGAATGACCAAGAAGAGAGCTCGAAAAACCCAGAAGGAATCTACTGTCATTTTTTGGATCCGTTGGCTCAAAAATCAAGGCACCCAGAAAAAATAGACAACCCAGTTGAGCTCTCAAAAAACCCACCAAGAATCTGCAAACAAAATATTTTTTCAACCCCAAAAATTAGGGTTTCGAACAAAATATCAGGCGGCTGCTATGGAGGTCAATAGTTGTAGAAAAAATGGCGGATTTGAGAAAAAACATTGCAAAACCAGCCCAAGAACTAGTCGGATTTAGGGCTACAGCTATTGGGTGGAGGTCACAGCAAGATTGAGGCGGAAATAGGAAGCTTTGGCAGATGTTTGCGGCTCCAAACGCGAAGGAGAATTCCCGACGCAAATTTGATGAAAATCGTAGGTTGTAGACTCGATTTCCTTTGCAAATCATGTGGAAAACGCAAGAAAAACTCAGTATTCAGCAAAGTAATCACCGGTTTTTAGCAGTAAAAAAATGCAGCTTTAGACACCCAAACGAAATCGCATTTTTCAGATGGGCAGAAAAAACGACCTCCAAAAAAACTTCCAGAATTTTGATTTTTCAATCTCTTGAAACCCTAGTCAAGAACAGGCAGCAATGAACTTCAAAAAAAAAAAAAAAAGAGATAGTTTCGAAAATTTTAGAGCAAATAATTTCCAAAGAAATTATAAAATTCTCGAAAAAAATTGAAGTATTGGCTCTGATACCATGTTACAAGATTCAAGAAGAGTTGGCAGATTAATGGATTTCCGAATGATTGATTAACAGAGGAACAAATGGGTTCCTTATAAAGAATTACAAGGACATTGTTTCTAAAAGAAACAATGTAGACTGAAGACGGAATTAGAAACAAAACTAGAGACAGGATAGGAAACATTCCTATCTGGACTAAAGACAAAAGAGACGGGATAGGAAACATTCTTATCTAGACTGAAAGACGGACTATAGACAAGTAGTTGACTATTATAGAAAGTATAAGATATTATCTTAATAAGGAGGACTCTGATTTTGATGCCATGGCAATAGAGGCAGAATAGGAGCAGCAATCTACTTCATTTTTCTATGTTTTGCTTTTTATGTTGAACATAAACATGATTATGAGACATTGATAATTTGATACTTATTACTTTATGGCAGCCCTCTACCCTTTGGGCCTATAGCTTTGGGCATATTTTGATTTTGATTTTCAAATTTATCATGCTTATCATTATGACATTAAGATATTGACAATTGTTAATATTCATTGTTCAATGTTCACTAATATTGATATGCATTTTGACAATTGGGTACTAAAATCAAATATTATTTCCTAGATGGCATTCAAATGTTGTATGTTATGGTTCTATAATGTTTAAATGACATGCTTTGTGCTTAGTTTCATATGAATGACATGTATATTTGCAAATTTCAATGTATATTTTAAAATATATATATATATATATAGCCGTCTCCGTTTGCCATCCCCCTCGTCTCCAAAATCGCCAAAAAAAATTGCCGTCCCTAAAACCCGTCCCGCCGTCCCCGTATCGGAAACTTGGGGGAACATAGTTTCATTTTATGCAGTATTTACATCCAAAGTGATAGAGAGAAGTCACTGTATAAGCTGATTTTACAATCATTGTAATAATTGGTAATGTGGCTCATTATTATAATGAAATTGGATAGTTCTTTGATTTGCACATTTTTTTCATGCTGATGAACTGAATGTTAATGCCTTATACTTTCTAGTTAAAAGTATCATTTAAAACATTCTTTTACAATAAGAGTTAATTGGATAATCATTCAAGTAAGAAAGCTGCACCTTACAAATGCAAAGAGCTTGCTAAGAAAGAAGCTCAATTGTTGGTGTGTTTGTTTTTCCTGATTAAGGGAGATAGAGTCTATGAATTGGTTAAAACTTTAGAAGAAGGAAAAATTGTTCACTAACAATAATGGTATCATCTCATGACATCAAGAGTAATGGCCTCAAAATATCAAGTTGCATGATATTGACCAAGTACTACGAGTAGCAGACTTAGAATATCAAGTCACATGACATTCACCAAGTAATCAAATGTTCATAAGGAATGTACACATATATCTATGATACTTACCATAGGAACATTAAAATCATGGCTTGTTTACGAGTATCAAATCTACCATGATATATCGATATACAACTAATAGATATCCATGTGACGATATCTATCTCTTAGTTGATTGTTTTACAATATATAATCTATCATGATCTGCTTAGATATCAACCATATGACATCCATCACGATAAAAAGTTAGACTATTGTAAGATCGCTACCTTACTATAGTAACCACAAACAAACATCAATGAAAGATTCTCACCTTCCACGATGATTCCACAAAGTCATTTAGTAACTCACATGCAATCCACCATAAACATTTGCAGAAGGCGGAACAAAGGCTTTCATCTCAAACTGCTCTCTCACTGAGAAGGATGCATTAAAGTACATCTCAGGTAATTACTAATCTTGAGGCTCCCTCTCACTAAAGCCTCTGATCCATAACTCCAAGCTTGTCTTCAATCATGTACAAACTTCACTTTGGCAGAAGGCTTGGAGAAAATATTGGTTATCAAATTTTTAGTGATAATGTACTCTAAATGAAGAGTATTCCAAGTATCCATCTACGGTTTAGGCATTCACATTAAGCCCTTTTAGTATGCACATATTTCATCTCATGAATCCCTAGAGACAAAGGAAAATAGCTTCACATAGTACATATCAAATAAGAGAGAAACCACAATGAGTAGATAAATGTAATACTCAAAGATAATAGATACTTATCCACAATCAACATCCTTGATACAAGTTGCTCCAATGAAGGTCTGCATGCATCAAATCAGAACAATGCCTCCATATAAGCATTTGTCAACCAATGGAAATGGAACATTGGTTATTATTCCCCGCCACCCCCCACAATGTAAAATCCCCACTCTTATATCGTTTAAATATGCAAAGCTTCTTTCTATATAAACAATATCTAACTTTGGCTTCATTCTCAAATTTCTTCATGACATCAGAATTGATCCTTATCAAATTTAATGTCCTTCCACATACATTTTAATCTTATTCTCCTCATTTTGTAAGATTATTTACTTCCTAATTTTCCATTGCAAACATTATATTAATATAGGAGTCACTTGCGACTAATCCTATGTTGCATGTGATTTAAAGATTTCTAGCTATCATTTCTTTTCTATGATGGAGGAGAGTCAATTGAATATCATGATTTAAGTTCTATGCATTTTCATAACATTATTAAATAAGTTCCTCCTCGGCTCAAAGATAATTTAACGTTTGAATGTATTGCTGACTGACTCCGCAAAGTTATCGATTAAATAATTTTGTGTTGTCACGTAAATATTCTGACTATTGATCTATCAATATCTTCCCTTGCTCGTATATAGCTATTGTCTTAATGTAAAACGTCAGAATCCATAGGAGTTGTTGATTACCTTTGGAAAAATACTGCTTCGATAATTTTTAGATATGGGTTTTCCTCATACTTGATTGTTGTCCTTTATTATACTCGTTGGGACTATTCCTCCTTAGATTGCTTGTGATTTATAATTCTCCATCACATTTCTTACATCTTAACCTCCCAATGTCTCAGCGGTTCATACTTTTAATCCCTCTTATCACTGCCTTACAACTTACAAACACCGGATCATTTGTTGTCGAGCCCAATTTAAAATGTACACTCCTTAATTGCCAACATTTAATCATTATTCGTTGATATGAGTTGACTTCTTCAAATGACTTCTTGGAGCTTGTCTTGACTTGATAACCTCTTGTAATGATCTTAGCCCAGCATTTGTGTGTAGGCAACCATACAACAAGTTTCTTTCAAATAAATATTTAAGCGGCGCCATATATTAAAATTTATCTTTCACCTTAATAATACCTTTCGCAACACTTTGAAGGGGACCCACTGATAGTATTGACAATATTAAGGAAGGTGTGGTGGCTAGGTGCTTTGGCTGAATAATGTTTATCAGTTGAGGAAGGTCCATGGGCCAAATTGCAGAGATTGCATGCTCAAAAAAGATCTTTTCTTTGAAGATAGATAGATAGATAAAATTTTAACGTCCACGACGCTAAAAATAGCCTATGGGACAGCAAGACAACTCAAGCAGACTTAAGTAACAATGTTCGTTGCTTGTGCAGGATGATGATGAGTCCACCCAATTGCTCAATGTACTCTTTGTTGAATAGGTTTTTCCAAGAACTGTCACATATAGTGTCCTCAAATTTATCTCTACTACTCTTGTAAGCTTCACATTCTAAAATAAAGTGTTGTTCAGTTTCCACTTTCCCAGAATTGCAGAATCTGCAAATTCTCTCTTCCCAAGCCTCCTTTGCCCTCTTCCAACGTCCGGTCTCACAACGAAGTTGGTGAGAGTTGGTTCTCAGTTGAGCAATAAGAATTTTAGCCCTCCAAGAAATATTGGCCCCTATGTATGCTTTTTGGAGTTGATCACAAGCGGGGTTGAACTCATTTATAAAATATAATTTCTTCCTTCCGATCTCGCTTCCCCAATTTCTCTTGTAGAATTTCTCCATGACAAAGACCTTTATTTCTTTATTATTTGTGGAGCACATATTGAATTGAATATTCCATTTACTCATCCATTTGATGTTGTGTTGCATCCATGTCCTTTTTTGCTGACATAGTGTGTCACTAAAGACCACTTTAGGCCATCTATCCTCTTCCATTTTTTCGATTCTTTTTAGATAACTTAGAAGGCAAACCATAGCAAGTGCCTCAATAGGAGCAGCCCCCATTTCACTTAGCATGATATCATATGGAATTGTGCTTTTGATTTTAAACTTGCTTGTGATCATGCGCTTTTGGATTCCTTCAATTTGTTTCCATTGTGCTATAGTAGTGTTGCTGGCCCATAATTCACACCCGTAAAGAACAACTGGCAGCACAAGAAGACCGAACAAGGTTTGAATAGTTTTCCAATCCCACAACTCTGCTTCACGGCACCTATTCTGAAGAGCATAAAAAGCCTTCCACCCACCTAATATCCTTTTATACCTGCAGCTAGACCAACTTAGTTTTTTGTTGAAATCGATGCCAAGGTATTTATACTCCGCAACTTCTTCAAGAACACTTCCATTGTAATAAAATTCATGTTGGTGTTATTTTTTATTATTAGAGAAAATCATTACCTTAGTCTTGCTGATATTGACCTACATCCCCACCATTCCGCAAAAGCGCTCAAGAGAAGATAGATGATCTTGCAAACCATAGGCAGATTTGGCAATTAAAATGAGATCGTCCGCATATAGGAGCAGCTTTATAACAAATTCACCTAGCTGAATGCCTTCACCCTTTTGCATGTTTAACCACTCTTCCAGTTTGTCAATATATAAACCAAACAAAGTAGGAGATAAAGGGCAGCCCTGTTTGACCCCGATATCACTCCTAAAACATTTTGAAATGCCATCTGAAGTTCTGATTTTAACTTTCACCTCTTCGTACATCCTATGAACAGCAGCTCTGAGATGCATAGGAATCTCCAATTCTTCCATCCTAAACCAAAGCTTATCTCTCGGGACAGTGTCAAAAGCCTTTTTAAAGTTGACAAAGCAACAAAATACCTCTTCCTTTTTCTCCCATTCTTTTTCAATAATGTGTCTCAAAGTGACACAGTGATCCACTGTCGAGTGCTTTAGCCTAAAACCAGCTTGCCCTTTAGCACGTTTATGGTTTTCTTCTGCCCATTTGCTGATCCTAGTTTCTATCATGCTGCCAAAAAGTTTAGCAAAGAGGGGATTGATCATTATAGTCCTATAGTTGGAGGGATTGTTAACATCACCACTCTTAAAAAGTGGTATTGCAAGGTTGATTGTCCAATCTTTCGGAAACCCTTCTTGGCAAATTTTGTTGAAAATTTCAGTGATGTGTGGTGCAAGAGTTTTCATACCCCACTTCAGATATTCTGCTTGGAGTGCAACAAGGTCTTTTGCTTTACCTCCACCTAACTTCTTAATCCTACCTCTATCTCTTGCCCAGTGAAAAGATTTGTATCATCATTGACCAAAGGTGGCTGTCCCACTCCACCCTCTTGTTCATAAAGTTTCTTAGCATATTCAAACCATTGGGTGGCAGTAATATTATTATTTTCAGTTTGTTTTCTCCTTGGTTGGAGTTCTTTCCAAAAACGTTTGGGGTTATTTCTGCCCAAGAAAATTAGCTCCTCTCTCCTTGTGAACATAAAATCAGTTTTTTTCTTCTTTAGGATCTGTTTGTAGGCCTTAATGTCAAGGTTAGTTTTATTTGAGTCCCTTAGGTTTCTCCTAGCCCTCTTGCATTCCTTACCAAACCAAGCATTGGCTGGAAAACAATTAGTTTTAGATTTTCTATTTTTTTCTCTCTTGCATTTTGAAAGAGCCTCATGAATCAGATTTGATAAATCATAACTGTTAACACCATGTTTATACATAGGGTGTCCCGTACAAAGTTCCTCAAGAGTAGTTCTGAAAGTGCTACTGTTTTCTGAAGTTAACAAAATTCTACCCTGAGAAGGGGGGTATTGAGGGCCTTGGGTTTTTGCTCCAATCCGCCTAGCCTTTGCCCAATACAAATTTATGTACAGCGGTCTATGATCTGATTTGAGATCCCAAATGTATTCTCCAATTTCAACTTCTTCAATATTTTCATACAAATTCTGCGAACAAATTACATAATCTACCACACTTGCCCCGTTGTATGTGTTGCAAGTGAAAGTGCCTGACTTAGCCCATCTAGCCAAACCATTACAAATTATGAGATCAAATGTGTCACATAGAGTGATCAATTCTTCCCCAAAATGATTGCAGCCTTTAGCATCTTCGGATATTCTTTCCCATTGATGATTTTTTTCATCTGTGAGCCAAATAGGGTTATCATTTACTTTGAAGCTGAAAATACTTGCTTGCCAATTTGCTGTCCTAGCATTGAAATCTCCAACAAGAAGAACATCCCCACGCTGCGAAAAAATAGCAACATCTTTCTTTAACGCAGCATAGGGGTCATTGTGATCTAAGCCACACTTTTTATAAGTTTTAGATACTTGTGGAGCAAAGTAACAGGCTGCAATCCTGATAAGAGTGTTATTTTCCACAATTTTGAGCCATATAAATTGTTTATTAGAATCAGTCTTTTCCAACTGAATGGCACAACCTTCCCTTTCTTTTACTAGAACCATTATACCTCCATGACCTTTACCATTTCCCGCTACCTCATTCCACACTGCCATCTTCCATGTAATGTCCCCTTTCTAGCATTCATAGCATGATGTTGTCGTTAGCCTATTTCCCCACAGTCCCGTAGGCTAACTAGGACATTAAAGGGGCTTAGAGGCCATTTGGCCTAGACAGTTTCAGTTGCAGGTCTTTCTGAGGGGTTCTGAGGCAACTTTGGGCATACTTACTATTTATAGTAAGTCATCTTGGACATGGCCGAACATTCAGTCACAGTGGTATGTCGATGGTAATTGTTTAAAATCGATAGGAAGACTTATTTATCATTGATAAGATTTGTTATGCATTGATAAAGCCATTTTATAAAGTTAAATTTAAATATTTAACTTTATTAATGCATAGACTATAGTTTGTGGGAAATATTTAATTTAAAAGAGTTCCCTTTATTTTTATAACACATTGGAGACATAAGGTACATAAAGGGAGTTATGTTTTATCCCACATTGAGAAAACGAAGGATTGAGCTCTTGTGAGAACACTATAAAAGAAATGGAAGAGCTTTTTTTTTGTATGCTTGGATGAAGATTAATGTTATGTTGCTAGATATCTGATTATCGGGCTTGGAGGACGGAATCCCTCTTTGCTAGCATTCTCTTCGCTGTTGGAAGACACAGTCAGGAGGATCAAGGGTGTTTTCACTTCAGGAAACACACTGGGTTTCATTTGGGGCGTTTGCATAAAGAAATTTACAAGGGTTTGAGGTGCAGATCTGAAGTTAGTTATTGCTATAGTGCCGCATGAACAGTATTTTGCTACAGTCGGCATGAACAGTATTTTGCTACAATATGGCGTGAACAGTGTTGGTATCAAGTTTACTTGTTTTTCCGGCTGATTAGAAGTTTGGAGGGCTGGCCGACTACATCTGCAAAATACTACGGCCACTAATTCCAGGTTTCTTCTGTCAAATTTTGATATTTTGCATAATAATTGTTGAATACAAGTCTGAATAGTTGTTGCAGCTGTAAGTGCACATCTACATTTAAAAATCACCCTTTAATAGCAGATTGAAAGAGTTTCCAGATTTTTCACATACTATTGAATGTGTGCCAAGTGTTTGTGAAAATGTTATGATGTGTATTATGCATTTTAATGTCACTTCATAGTTGTTCGTAAATCTACTCATTGGAAAGCAATTTATTGAGGAAATAAGCTTTATGAGTTTGCATACAAAGTGTTTGACAATATTCCTTAAGTTAAATTTCTGCAAGTCAAAGTTCAAATCAGGGAAGGATATTACAGTGGTATCAGAGCTATAAGTCCTGCCATCCTGTGGAGGTCTTATAGGAAATTTGGAACTGGCGGATAGAGGGGAAAGTGTTTGATGAAATGTCAAAACACTAAAATCAGAGCATTTATGTTTGAGCATGCGACAGGGGCCTTATAATTTCCGCAATACCAGAGCAAGACAAAGTAGGAGTTCAGACCTGCAAAGCAAACAGTCTAGTTCATCCGTAAAGGGGGGTATAGAATCCAGTCATACAGACACAGCGGAGGTATTCTTTGATCAAGACAGCAATATGGGTGATCGAGATGACAGGAATACAAGATTAGGTGGAGGCGGGAATGCCGGTCTAGAGCCTGGAGAGGAAAGATTCTTACAGTTATTAGAGACCTTGGTACAGGGTCAGCGAGTAGCAGAACAAAGGGCACAGGAACAGAATCAGAGATTGGATCTTATGATGCAGATGATGGCTCGTCAAATGGTGTTGAATGCTAACATGGGTGGAGGAAATAATCAGAATGGTAACAATCAGAATGGAAATGATCAGGATGGGACACATAATGGAGATCAACAAGTTGGGAACAATTTCGGTCATGCACCCCAGCGAGCTAGGACAGTGAGTTCAAGGCCCATGATTCCTACATTTCCTCCTAGAGCTCCAGAGCAGCTCGTACCAGAGCCCCAGATTACTAATATACAGGACCAGTTGAGGAGAGATTGGGAAGCCGGAGGGCCAGATTTTACTGCTGCAATTACCTTTAGGGAGTATATGGATGTGCAGATGAAACATATGCCACGTGGACATAAAAGGAACCAGAGCTATGAGCTAAGGAAGAAAGTAGGGAGACTTGAGTTACCATATTATGATGGCTCAGGAAAGTCTACAGCAAAAGCTTGGGTTCAAAAGCTTGACACATACTTTCAATTGAACCCTATGCCCGAGGAAGAAGCTATTAAGTATGCAGCAATTCATCTGAATGGGTTAGCACACGAGTGGTGGCATCATGGTATGGTCACTATGGGACATGCACACATTACCTCATATGTGGAGTTTACAGAGAGGCTGATTGAACGTTTTGATAGGAAGGATCCAGAACTCCATTTCAAGGAGTTAGCTCAGCTTAAACAGTGGGGATCATTGGAAACATACATTTCAGAGTTTCAGAAACTTGCAGTGTTAGTAACAGATGTATCTGAACGGAGGATACTAGTTCTATTTATGGATGGGTTAGCTGATCCGTTGAGAGGGTGGATTAAAGCTCTCAACCCTCCCACTTTGCAGGAAGCCATTAAGAAAGCTCGTGACATGGATTCCTCTTCATCTTCAAAAAATAAATTCCAGGCAAAGAGTTTCCCTTCAAGGAAAGATAAGGACAGGAAACCTTTTCATAAAGAGGTTCAGCCAACTAAGGAGGAAAGTAAGAGGTTGGACAATGAGACACTTAATGATCTCAGGAAGAAGAAGCTTTGTTTTCATTGCAGGGAGCCTTGGGATTTGTCACATAAGTGTCCATTGAAAGCAAAAGCTAAGCAGATGGAGTACTTTTCAGCCGAAGAGTCAGTAGATGGAGATTTAGAGCAGTCATCCGAATCAGATGGAGATGATGATAGTTCTTCACAGGAGGAAGCACGCGGTGATAGCACGATAGCTCAGTTGTCAAGTATACAGGAGGCCGTCACTTTCAGAGTTAGGGGAACCTTGGATGGACAGAGAGTTGTGGCACTCATTGATACAGGGGCGACACATAACTTCATTGATGAGAGTTTGTGACACGCAGAGGGCTACATACAGAGGAGCGTAGGGGATTTAAGGTGATGGTTGCCGATGGCTTCAAAATTGAATGTACCAAGAAAATCTCCAACTTGCAGCTTCCTTTGGGAGATTATGACATGACAGGAGATTTCTTTGTGGTCAACATTGGTGATCAGGATATGGTGCTTGGAATGAACTGGATGAAGTCTCTGGTAGAGTTTACGTTTAACTTTGAGAAAATGGAAATGAGGTTTGAGGCAAATGGTAAGAAGATAGTGCTCAGAGGTTTGTCAGATGGGAGACTTCGAGTGGTGTCACTCAAGCGGATGCAGAGTTTCTTTAGACATGATCAGGTGCAGTGGGCAGCAGAGTTTAGAGTAATGCCTGAGATGACAGAGCAACATAAACTAGAGTATCCACCTGATGTACAAAAAATAATAACCAAACATACTAAGGTGTTTGGTGAGATACCTCCAGGGAGACCCCCGGATAGGGGAATCGAGCATGTTATTGAATTAGAGGAAGGGGCTAAGCCAATTATCATCACACCTTACCACCATCCGAAGAGATATAAGGATGAAATAGAAAAGGCAATTAAGGAGTTGATTGACATGGGGCACATACGGCCAAGCAAAAGTCCTTTCGCTTCGTCAGTAGTATTGGTGAAGAAGAAGGATGGTACAATGAGGATGTGCATTGATTATAGGGAGCTAAACAAGAAGACAATCAAGAACCGATACCCTATCCCGCGCATCGATGAGCTTATTGATGAATTGCATGGTGCATGCTACTTCTCCAAGATTGATTTGAGATCCGGCTACCATCAGATACGGGTTAGAGAGGTGGATGTGGAGAAGACAGCTTTTAGATGCCACTATGGACATTTTGAGTTCTTAGTCATGCCCTTTGGGTTGACAAATGCCCCTGCCACTTTCCAGTCCTGTATGAATAGAGTGTTCAGAAATCAGTTGAGGAAGTTTGTGTTGATATTTTTTGATGATATACTGATATACAGCCGTACTTGGGAGGAACATTTGAAGCATATTGATACAGTGCTCAGTATTCTAGAGAGGGAGTCATTATATGCCAAGATGAGTAAATGTGAGTTTGGGATGACAGAGTTGCTCTATCTAGGGCATATTATTAGTGCAGAAAGTGTTCGGGTTGACCCAGACAAGATCAGGGCCATTCTGGATTGGCCACCACCGAGGAACACTTCACAACTCAAGGGATTTCTCGGGCTTTGTGGGTTCTACCGCAGATTTGTGAAGGGATTTTCACAGATAGCAGCACCACTTACAGATTTGACACGGAAAGATAGTTTCAAGTGGTCAGAGAGGGCTCAGGATTGTTTTGACAGGTTTAAGGAGCTGATGAGTACATGTCCAGTTTTAGCCATTCCAGATTTCACCAGGCCTTTTGAGCTGCAGTGTGATGCCTCGGGAGACGGCATAGGAACTGTTCTCATGTAAGACAAACATCCCATCGCATATAAGAGTAGAAAATTACGAGGTGTGGAGAGAACCTACAGCATCTACGACAAAGAGATGCTAGCAATCATGCACACGCTAGCTAAGTTCAGGCAGTACTTAGTGGGAAGCCGATTCACAATAAAAACAAATCATAATAGCTTGAAACATTTCCTTGGACAGAAGGACCTTAATGACAGGCAACAGAAATGGGTGAGTAAATTACAGGCCTATGATTTCGACATAGCCTATGTCAAAGGGAAGAAAAATATTGTTGCAGATGCTTTATCTAGAAGGCCTCATTTGCTTGCTGTTGGAATAGTCATGGATGATTGGAGAGAGATGATCTTGGCAGAATATGCTAAGGATAGTTGGGCATCTAGCATTATTGAGGGAGCTATTCAAGATAGTCAATACACTGTCGTAAATGATCTGATCATCTACAAGGAAAGGATTTATTTAGTACCCGGGTCTGCTATGAAGCAGAAGATTTTGAGGGCATTTCATGATTCACCAATGGCAGGACATCCTGGATTCTTTAAGACATATCGGCAAGTGAGAGAGCGCTTCACTTGGAAAGGACTCAAATCAGAGGTGCTTCAGTTTGTTAGGGAATGCCCTGTGTGTCAGCAGAACAAACAGGAACATACTTTTCCGGGTGGTTTACTACAGCCCCTACCCATACCAGAGAAGAAGTGGGATAGCATTTCCATGGATTTTATCACAAGCCTCCCCAAGGCACAGGGTCGGGATTGTATCTTTGTTGTGGTAGACAGATTGACGAAATTTGCACATTTCTTTGCAATTTCGTCTACATATTCAGCAACACAAACAGCAGAACTATTTTTTCGAGAGGTATTCAGACTACATGGGATACCACGGAGCATAGTCAGTGACAAAGACAGCAGATTTATGAGCCACTTTTGGCAGGAGTTGTTCAGGTTATGTGGAACAGAGCTCACTCCGAGTACCAGCTACCACCCCCAAACTGATGGGGAAACAGAGATAGTGAACAAATGGGTTGAGGGGTACCTTCGAAACTACATTGCAGGAGAGCAGAAGGCTTGGGTGAAGTGGCTACATCTAGGGGAGTACTGCTATAATACCTCTTTCCATATGTCTATTCAAATGTCCCCTTTTATGGCACTGTATGGGTATGATGCTCCTAATTTTTTGGATTTGTTATTTGGGGACAGCAGGGTGCCTAAGGCCAAGGATACTTTGCAGGAGTGTCAGGACATTATGCGATCCTTGAAGGAAAATTTGCAAAAGGCACAAAATCAGCAGAAGCAATATGCTGATCAGCACAGGGTTGAGAGGTCTTTGGGAGATATGGTGTACCTCATGTTACAGCCGTATAGACAGTCCTCTCTCAAGAAGAGTGGAGCAGAGAAATTGAAACCACGCTACTATGGACCATTCAAGGTAATCAGGAGAGTGGGCAAAGTAGCTTATGAGTTGGAGTTGCCTGCAGACAGTAAAGTGCATAATGTGTTCCATGTGTCACGCCTTAAGAAGGCATTGGGTCACAATGTGGTGCCTTCAGTAGTATTGCCACCTCTTGATGATGAGGGGAAGCTTATCTTGGTTCCCGAGGCCATACTTGACTCCAAGGAGAGGGTGAAGTGGAGGAACCTACCTATCAAGGATGCTACTTGGGAAAATGAGCAGATATTGCAGCATCCAGAGCTGAAATTGCTTGAGGACAAGCAATTTTGGGAAGGACGGACTGTAATGTCCCCTTTCTAGCATTCATAGCATGATGTTGTTGTTAGCCTATTTCCCCACAGTCCCGTAGGCTAACTAGGACATTAAAGGGGCTTAGAGGTCATTTGGCCTAGACAGTTTCAATTGCAGGTCTTTCTGAGGGGTTCTGAGGCAACTTTGGGCATACTTACTATTTATAGTAAGTCATCTTGGACATGGCCGGACATTCAATCACAGTGATATGTTGATGGTAATTGTTTAAAATCGACAGGAAAACTTATTTATCATTGATAAGATTTGTTATGCATTGATAAAGCCATTTTATAAAGTTAAATTTAAATATTTAACTTTATTAATGCATAGACTATAGTTTGTGGGAAATATTTAAATTAAAAGAGTTCCCTTTATTTTTATAACACATTGGAGACATAAGGTACATAAAGGGAGTTATGTTTTATCCCACATTGAGAAAACGAAGGATTGAGCTCTTGTGAGAACACTATAAAAGAAATGGAAGAGTTTTTTTTTTGTATGCTTGGATGAAGATTAATGTTATGTTGCTGGATATCTGATTATCGGGCTTGGAGGACGGAATCCCTCTTTGCTAGCATTCTCTTCGCTGTTGGAAGACACAGTCAGGAGGATCAAGGGTGTTTTCACTTCAGGAAATACACTGGGTTTCATTTGGGGCGTTTGCATAAAGAAATTTACAAGGGTTTGAGGTGCAGATCTGAAGTTAGTTATTGCTATAGTGCCGCATGAACAGTATTTTGCTACAATCGGCATGAACAGTATTTTGCTACAGTACGGCGTGAACAGTGTTGGTATCAAGTTTACTTGTTTTTCCGGCTGATTAGACGTTTGGAGGGCTGGCCGACTACATCTGCAAAATACTACGGCCACTAATTCCAGGTTTCTTCTGTCAAATTTTGATATTTTGCATAATAATTGTTGAATACAAGTCTGAATAGTTGTTGCAACCTTTAAGGCAGCTGTAAGTGCACATCTACATTTAAAAATCACCCTTTAATAGCAGATTGAAAGAGTTTCCAGATTTTTCATATACTATTGAATGTGTGCCAAGTGTTTGTGAAAATGTTATGATGTGTATTATGCATTTTAATGTCACTTCATAGTTGTTCGTAAATCTACTCATTGGAAAGCAATTTATTGAGGAAATCAACTTTATGAGTTTGCATACAAAGTGTTTGACAATATTCCTTAAGTTAAATTTCTGCAAGTCAAAGTTCAAATCAGGGAAGGATATTACATTCCAGTAGCCTTCAAACAATGGGGTCTTACATCCCTCATGTTCATGTGTCTCTATGAGACAAATAATGTCTTTGCCTTCCGCAATAGGTCCTAACCCAGGCCCACGTCTCCATGGATAACCTCTGCAATTCCAACAAACTAAACTTAAGGACACCTGGGTTAAGTTTGATTGCTATTTGTTTCGATGTGAAAGACTCGAAGTTGAATTATTATCGCTAAGCGTGATTGCTGATCTTGTTGTATCGCTGCATGCTAATGTGTTTGTTGTCACACCTTTGTTGCCTTCTTGCTGCCCTTCATTGGAGCGGTGGCCAAAATGAGCAATAATTGCTTTTCCCTTGAACATCCAAGCTCTTTTGCCTTCATTTCTAGCTGTTCTGATTTTTTCCATTTCCATTCTTCTTTCTACTTGCTGTCTCATGGTTAAATCCTCCTCTATAACGAAGCGAGAACTCCTCAAGAGCTGTTTTTTGTTAAATAGATTTTGTTTGTCACTAATGCTGGGCATGACTACCTTGATTGGCCTATTTCTCTCAGCTTGTGGTTTGCGAACCCTCCAAGCTTGACAGATTTGTCCTTGCCACAACAACACATCTTGTAGGAAATCCCTCGTTAAGTCGAGGGTGTGTTCACCTTCCCCATAATCTTTTATCCCTTTGATAATTATATTGGATGCCCTGCGCTGCCTTTCCTTGACCTCTCCGTCTTGTGTGTTCACACGAATCTTTGCCTCTTCTCTTGCCATATCAAGGTGTTTGTTGTTTTTGTCCCAAGTTTTGGTGACTTCTGAAAAACTTCTCTCCTCTTCAACCCCTGCCTTTCCCAACGAATTAGTGTGAAGAATCGGTCTCTCCTTATAATTAGATGTCTCGATATTTGTTGTGACCTTGTTTGTTTCCAATGTAGCAATCAGGTTTTTCCATTCATCCTTCATGTTCTGCCATTCAAGCTTCCCTGCTAAAAGTGTTTCTTGCAGCGTTGAGATTTGAGCTTTTAAAATGTTGTTATTATCTGCAAGAGTTTTATTTGCTGCAATTAACACCTGCATATTACGATAACTTTCTTGTTCCTTAGCCTCTAGGAGTTCCAACCTCCTCTTGGCCCTCAATAGTTCTTGCACATAAAGATCTGGGCACCAAGCGAGAGGTGTGGAGGTAGGGCTATAAGTGACAGAATCAACAAAGTTGTTGCTACCACACAAATGATTGTCACCATCTAAGTGTTGGAGGAGGGTACATTTTGGCAACATCTTTTTGTTTCTTCTCTGGTTTATGCAATCTCTGCCTGTGTTTCTGCTTTTCATGTGACCCTTTCAAGCGAGCAAGTCTACGTTTTAAAATGCCCTTGAACTGTTTAATGTTGACCCAAATATATTTCCCTGTCTTGCCGAGTGATGCCATTTTGACTTGACCTAAATTGTTAGTTTCAAAGTGCACCAGAATTTCTTGACCGTTTTTTACCAATGATATGGTTTGCTTTCCTAATGTTTGCATATCCACCGTTTGTTTTCCCATTGTTTGTGTATCCACAATTTGTTTTTCCATTGATCAAAGAAAAGAAGGACGAAACAAAACTAACAAGAGCAAATATATAAAACAAAAAAAGTCGGAAAGTGCACCTTGAAACCCCTGGCTTAAAAGCCTACCCCTATCTTGCTGTGGGCTGGGCCCAGTCGTCGTTTTTCCCTTGGAAACGAGCCTGTCTGGAATCTGAGCCTGTCTGGTATTGTGTTTGCTGCCTGGTCCCACTATGATGCTCCAGTGTGATGTCCCGGTCCCACTGTGCCGTTACCTGCTTAGTGCCCTATCTTTTCTGCCACTATTTTTTCAAAAAAAGCACTCCAGAAAACCAATTACCAAGCCAAATTTTCCATCGAGACCAAGAAACACTACTGATAGTTTTTTGGTTTATTAAAAGACACGACAAAACCTTCACTGCTTAATTCGCTAACCAGGCCCTAAATTTTACAGATATCTTCTCACAGCAAATGTCAATCGGCACGCAAGATAAAGCTAAGCTAGGCTAGTGTTGGGACTGTAACAGCTGCTAATGTTAATTCCTGTATGTTTTTCATCCTCCCCATAGATTCCTGAATGTTGAATGTGCCGCTGGAATCATAAGAAGAAATTTAATCAAGTTCAGAAGCGTGTTTTGCCTAACACGCATCCAACGGAGTAGAGTTTCTCCGATAGCCTGGGGGCATCTCTGAACAAAGACACTCCAAAGTGATCTAGCGCCTTCCTGTATGGTTGGCTGAGATGGGGACCCACTGATAGTATTGACAATATTAAGGAAGGTGTGGCGGCTAGGTGCTTCAGCTGAATCATGTTTATCAGTTGAGGAAGGTCCATGGGCCAAATTGCAGAGACTGCATGCTCAGAAGAGAAGATCTTTGCTTTGAAGTGACCTAGCGCCTTCCTGCATGGTTGGCTGAGACATGTGTGGAGCCATGTCCAAACCTTGATGAAGCAACTAGCCATTTCAGAATCACAGTGATGCACTTGGTCGATAGACTTTTCCTATTGATCAACAGAATGGAGCCTATATTTGTCATCACCCGACTTGGATTCTTTGAAATACTTTGGGCATCCACAAATATAGTTCTATTTTGGAGTCTCTGATCATTCAATATATCTCATTGTTGTTTTCGGTCTTCAGGAAACCAATAATAATTTTATCATGGCTAGTCATGCACTGGTGATAAGAATATTTGTAAAGATCGATAGATAAAGTACTGTGCGAATATATCTTTGTTTTCAAATATGTTAACCTTTTTAAGTCAGACGAAAGACATGCCATTCTTTCAAACCATTTCAAAGACTATTGCTACATGGCTATGAAACAATAAACACCATCTTAATGTGGTATCAATGTATTGTATTCCAACAAAACCATTATTGCAAAAGTTGAAATTTGATGACCGAAATTTTTCAGAATAACATTTTATTTTATGTCATGGACGTTCTTCTCACAACAGGCATTCTTCTCACAACCAATCAAGTGAAAGTGAATTACTATATGGTTGCCAAGGTGTCTACAACTCAAGATGAATCAAACAACTGAGATTCTGAGATATGTGGGTTTTAATGCACCTACTACTCCAACCTTCCCAGATCTTCCAATATACAACAACATTGCAATTGTGACCAAATTTTGTCATGCCTTAAGAAGCCTGGCTTCACAGGAGCATCTAGGAGACATTCCCCAAACCATTAGCAACAATAGCATCATAATCGTAGGGCTCAGATTATGTCCTTGTGAACATACTATTTATTCCACAGATTGTGGCGAGCACACACTCAGCTCTAACAAGATCCTTCATTCCCAATACTAGTAATTCTGTATTCATTTAGTTTCAGACACATAGATGATGTCTATATTCAACTTATTGTTGATCCAACTTCCTTACATGGAAGACATTATCAATTCGCTGCAACTCTCAATCAGGAAAAACTTGTCAATTCCAGAGACATTCGTTCCTGCTCTGATACCATGTTGAAGAAATGATTGCTGAAGATGTAATAATACTGCCTATTATTTTTTTGTGTTTTCCATATGAAGCAACCTCTATTTCATTTATATTGAGGATGGGCCAAGGAGAGACATGTCCTTTCTATTCAGTATTATGTGATTAATATAATAACAATTATTTGTGATTAACATGTGTATATATATATATATTGTGCATATATGTATACACACACACACACATAATATGTGTTAAGTATACATATATCATATCTCATATATATATAAAAAATATATATATGCATCTTCGATAGTTTTGTCTCATAGAATTTTTCTGACGGAAGCTACAAAAACATCAACACATGCTCCAACTCTCTGATGCAGCTTTTGTTTGGAGCACAATCTTTAAAATCTATAGCCTAGGGTTTTCTATTTTCATTAACAGCTATGGTGGGCTTGTGATTTGAAGTTTGGTTGAACAATTCTGGGACCTTTAGTCCCACATGAAGAGTTGGATATAATTTTTGCACTTTAAATAGCTTGGTGCTCACTTCTATTGTGTGATATGCAGCCCATGGTGGCTGCTTGCTTACATACAAGTGTGGTCATTTGCTTGTGACTTGGCTAGTAGTGCATGTTTGTGCAACTTGCCCGCCAAATTTGCCAATCCATGCGAAATCACCCTAAGGGGCCCCATTTTTTGCTACTGAGGTGCCCTCATCACCGTGTGGTGAGCCCCTACGCTAAGTTTTTGCTCTAAAGTGGCTTTTATAGGCTTTTTTTTAAACTCACACAACTTTTGCAAACAAGATTCGTTTTTGGAAAGCCATATATTATCAAAAGCTCTTTAGCCACCTGAGGGCTGTTTATATGTTTTTTTTTTTTTTTTTATGAATAGCTGTACACTTTCCGGCTCTGCCATGTGAATTTTTCGGGGGTGATCCTATATTCCCCAGCCCTTTTTGGGGAATATGTAACTTTAATATTTAATTAATAGAAAAGGGACTATTCATAAAAAAAAAACTCTTTTCACCAGAGTCCAGGGTTGACACATTTTTCCAATATCTACTCCATCAGAGTTACTGGTTTTGCTCAAAGGGGTTGTTTTTAGGTATGTGAGGAAGATTTGTTACATTCTCGTCTCATTGTGGATTTGCCAAAAGTAGAGCTTCTAGTTCCGTGTAATTATCATAAATTGTAATCCCGTACAGAGATTTTGTTGTTTAAACTGCAATGGAAGTGTATAACTCTGGCCCAAGATCCAGAACCTACAAGTGTTGCAGAAAAGATAGATGGCTTGAGCGAAGAGATGAAGTTCTTGGTACACTCATTATTCTTTATTTGCTGATTTGACCTATTATCTTGTATCTTGTAAAAATCCTAATGAAATTTGGACTACCTTAGAGACTCTCTTTGCCAATCTAGATAAAATGAGAAAGTTTAGATTGAAGAATACACTAATGAGTCGAGATCCTAAGCATTTTGAGAATATTGAAGATTTTTTTTCACAAAGCTTAACTCTCTTAGACTGTATTTAAAAGAATTTGGGGTTACAAAAGAGTATGAACAATTGATTCTCTCTATTCTCTCTAAGCTAGGTCCTAATTATTCAGTATTTGTTTCTACATTTTATGCCACTATGGATGCTCTAAGTAGTGCACACACAATGTCTTCTCTTTTCGGTTTTGCAGCTCAGCTCACGAAGGAACAAATAAAGTGCCCAAATGGGCACATTGACACCTTCAAGGTCTCAAGCACTTCTTGCAAGAGGTCTGCATCCTAAAGTTTCAAGTAGCAAAGGCAAGACACCGAATAAGGATTCCAAGCCTAAAGAGCAAGTTAAGAATCTCCTTCACAACATAGTACATACTTCTGAGCCAAGACCTTTTTTAAAGAGGAATCATCATAAAAGAAGAAGATGAAATGTGCCTATTGCAAGAAATTAGGACATGATGAGCATAGGTGCTATCCTAAGAACTAAGAAGATTAATGAACTAGCATACCAAATTAAAAATAAAAATCATAGTGAATTACTTCGCAGAACAACAATAAAGCGAAAAACACAGTCTGCCTGCCAAATGAAAACCACAATCAAGGACAAACAGAGCAAGATTCTTCAATGACATTTTTTTTAGTTCACACAACCAAATAATCCACAAAATACCTGGCAAAAATCTTTGAGCACAGTTTCCCTGTCATCCGCGTCAGGATTCAATCTTTTTAAGCTCGTTGAAGGCTTGATTTCTTCCACTAGCAAAGGCTGAGGACCCATGGAACACCTCGTTAACTTCTAATACAGCCTTACAATCTCGGAAATCTAATTCTTCCCCGCAATTCATTCGCCCAGAAAAAATCTACACAATTCAAACACTACCATTACAGTTAGTAAATAATTCATCTACATAAAACTATGCTAAAACTACCCTGCATTGTTTTTTATAAAACATCTCTGATCAGATTAGCTAAAAATATTGACTATAGATCACCTCGCACAGGATAAAAAGCTTGCCTAGCCTGCAATCTCAGCTTATAAAAATAGTCTAAACCGACCTGTTATTCAAACGCCGCACTTTTGGTAATTCAAATGGAAAATATATTATCTTCCCCGGATTTTAGCCCAAAATCTCTTGGTAAATTACTCTAATCATAAATTAGATTAGCTAGAGAAAATATGCTCCTGATCTGACTAATCAATTATACAACACACAAACCACCCTCTTCAACTAATGCCGCAATTCGTGAACAAGGATTCCCTTACACGGATGCCAGCTCAAAATTTCTCCCACATGTTATTGTACAATATATTAAACCATAAAAACTTGAGCTCCTAAACATTGATTATGCTTGGATCCTCGACTATGCAGAACGATGACACCAACCGCTTGCTCAAGACCGACAATCAGCACTGCCGTTACCAATTTTCCCCCTTAGTTTTCCCCACCCTTCGCCGTGTGGACGGGCTGCAAGTTTCAACTCTCGTCCTGCAACTAAATTTGTCTGGAGTTGTGAGCGGAGTCCAATTCAGATCTCAGATAACAGGAGATCTCAGCACAGTCCTGTATCTATATATGTATTGTGATCAAGAAATATAATTTTGCAGCAGCAATTGTTAAATTATAATAACCTTTATCCTTCCCTCTGTTATACTCGTTTATATCGTTATTATTATATCTCTCTTTGATGCAACAAACTTGAAAGCGTAAGTTCTTGCAAAAATTCTCGTCTTTTCTACCGATTTCAGGCCAATTGGAAACTTGTTTTCTACAGATTCAACCGCATCAACTACACAGACTCAAATTCGCAAAAGAAGAAAAGAAAAATGAACCTAAAACACACAGCTCTGTATTAAAACAACTAAAAATTCCGTGTACCTGTTTATCCAAGGGTTTATAATCGCCAATCGTAGCAGAGGAAAAAAAAAAGTGGATCGGAACAGAGCATAGGCGAACTTTATGTCGACTGGTAAAGCTCGAGCTCTGGAGTCCGACCGAACGCACAGCAATGAAGACTGAATTGTTTAACAGGAGTCTTCTAAACCAAATCTGTCGGCCATTGAATTGGGTCTGAAGCTTCTTTTTGTCACGCTAAAAATAAACGATCGAATGGCGTTCTTATTTTCATTCGTCGACCGTTGTGTTTTTCTGTCATAAATTTTCCTCTTCGGGTAATTTTCTTGTATGTCGCGCGCGAAATAAGCATGAGATATTCACATGGGATATCTGATGGATACACAAGTTTTGCTATTTATAGTATCCATGCGTGTCTGGAAAGCGACAATGTAAATACATTATGTGCACATGCGAACCGTTATTATTATTACTATTTATTTATTTATTTTGAATTATTATTATTATTTATCTCCGTATGCGGCGATAACTAACTAATATTGGTTGACTTTGTTTATAGGTGTAGAACTCACCATCCTTTTCTTATCTTATTAGGGAGACTAATTAATTTTTTGTCCTAAATTAAGCTTTGTATTATTTTTTTAAGTAGGACTAAAACTTTAAAACAAAAAAATTGTAAGTTTATACAAGGGAAGGATTTTTTTTAGGTAATTATCTCTTTATTATTTGTACATGTAACTTTGTAAGTATATATATATATATATATATATATATATATATATATATATATATATATATATATATTTAAGTATTAATTAATATTGTTATTAAAATAATTTTAAAAATAAATTAATAAATAAATCTTGTGTCTCTTTTTCAAAAACAAATTTAACCTAATTTATACTTTTTGAAAATAAATCATATCTTAATTTCTAATTTTTGAAAATAAATCAAATCTAATTTTTACTTTTTTAAAATAAATCAAATCTATTTTTGACTTTATATGGAAGATCTGTTTTTTTTTGTTTTTCCACAACTATTATGTGCTAGATTTTTCTAAGCAATGATTAATTAATTTAGAGTTATTGTATTTTGCTAAGCTAATACTGTTGTAATCACTTATTCTTAATAGTGATGAATATTTTCTCTTTCAACCAATTAAATGTGAGTATTTTTGTTTTTTGTTTTTGTTTTTTTGGTTTTTCTAATATTTAAATGTGAGACTTTTAAGTAATAAAATAATTAAAACTATTTTGATTGGTTCATACAAATAGGTGTTATAAGAGCGGATTTTCAAGAAGCGCTACTCTTATTCTACATATGCGCACCCACACACATATATACTAGTAGTTGCACGCTTTTGTGCTTGTAACAATAAGTCGATAGGTGCTCGATAATAAAATTATTATTTAAAATATAATCTTATGTGAACAAAATAGATTATTAATAATTTTCAATTTAAATAACATAATATTTACTTAAATGTTTTCAAAAGATTAATAAATATTATTTATTTAAATTCAATTTATCAATTATGAAAAAAAAAAATTTATAAAAGCTCTATCAAAAAAATTATTATGAAAAATAAATAAGAGAAATAAAAAAATTAATATGAAGTCTCTAACAAATATTCTACGACTAAATAAACTATAGAAACTTAAAAATAATATTTAAAGAAAAAACTAAACTAATATAAAGAATAAGTTAAAATAATCTAAAAACTAAAACCTAAATCAATTTTAAAAATTGAAAGTTAAATAAATAGAGATCACAACATGAGCTAATGAGCTAATGTGGAGATGAAGTAATTATTTTTTAAATAAATAGGAAATAAAACAATAGTTAAAAGTGGAGATTTAAAATATAATCTTACGTGAACAAACTAGATTATTAATAATTTTCACTTTAAATAACATAATATTTCCTAAAATCTTTTAAATAGATTAATAAATACTATTTAATTAAATTTAATTAGCAAATATGAAAAAATAATTATCTAAAAACAACCGTCAAAAAATCGATTATGAAAAATTAATAAGAGAAATATGAAAAAATAGCAACATCTCTAACAAATGTTCTATTGACTAAATAAATTATAGAAACTAAAAAATAATATTTAAAGAAAAAACTAAACTAATATAAAAAATAAATAAAAATAATTTAGAAAATTAAAATCTTAATCAATAAAAATAAGTTAAAATAGTCTAAAAACTAAAATCTAAATCAATTTTAAAAATCAAAAGTTAAACAAATAGAAATCACTACATGAGCTAATGTGGACAAGTAATTATTTTTTAAATAATTAGGACAAGAAAAACAATAGTTAAAAGTGGAGATTTAAAATATAATCTTATGTAAAGAAATTAGATTATTAATAATTTTTCATTTAAATAAGATAATATTTACTAAAATCTTTTAAATAGATTAATAAATATTATTTATTTAAATTCAATTTAGCAAATATGAAAAAAAAAAAATTAAAAACCTCATCAAAAAATCTATTATGAAAAATTAAAAAGAAAAATATTTAAAAATAGCAACATCTCTAACAAATATTATATTGACTAAATAAATTATATAAACTTAAAAATAATATTTAAATAAAAACTAAACTAATATAAAAATTAAACTAGCAGTCACATGCTTTTGTACATGCAACGAGTGCGTCGATAGGAGATGAGATTTAAGAGAAAAATGTAGAATGAACATTAAATAATGTAAATATAAATTTCTTTAAAATGAAAATATAAAAATAAAAAAGTTGAAGATTAAAACATAGATATAAAATTTACAATATTTAGGCAATTTGAATATTGCTTAAGAAATGTGTTCAATAATTTCAAGATTTAACAATTAAATTCAATTTATCAAATATGAAAAAAAAATTATTAAAAAAAAACCATCAAAAAATTTATTATGAAAAATTAATAAGAAAAATACAAAAAAAAAAATGAAAAATAGTGACATCTCTAACGAATATTCTATTAAAGAAAGGATTTGTCATTATTTAGTGAAGAAAGAATTCATCATTATTAATAGGTGTGTTCTCTGCAAGAATGATTATGAATCAATCAACCATATTACTTTGCATTGCTCTTTTACCAAAAAGCTCTAGGACAAGGTGTGTGACCTATTGAATATGGTTTCAATCTTTCCAGCCACTATCCAAATGTTTTTTACTAGTTGGAAACTCCCTTCCAAGAATATTTTGATCTTAAGATTGTGGGATTTTATTCTCCCTTATCTTTGTTGGGGTATATGGAAGGAGCATAATGATAGGGTCTTTAGAGGTGTAGAATCTAATTCTGATGAAGTCTTTTATAAAGTTATGGCTCTAATTATAGAGAATATCAAAGCCAACGGTTTTGGTCAGCAACCTCATAATGAGTGGGAAGATAGGCTAATCCAAAATTGGAACCTTAAGAGCTTGTGTAAGGACCAGCAGGGCCCTAATCTGAGGGATAATGCTAGATGGGATAGCACACCGGTGAACTGGTTCAAGATAAATTTTGATGGGGCCTCTAAAGGGAACCCGAGTATTGTTGGTTGTGGTAGAGTTATCAGGAACTCTTGTGGTGAGAAAGTGGGATGTATGGCTATCCCTATTGGTAGTGAAACTGATCATGTGGCTAAAGCTTGTGCCACCCTTCATGGTCTCATTTACGCGAAGAGTTTGAACCTGAGGAAGGTCTAGGTGGAAGGAGACTCTCTTAATATCATCAACTATCTTAATAAAATCACTAAGTCTTCATGGACTATTAGCAATATTATTCTTCAAGCTATTAATTTTATCAATTCTTTTGATAAATGTTTTGTTACCCATAACTTTAGGGAAGCAAATCGAGCTGCTAATTGGGAAACTAACGTGGCCTGTTTAAGTGATCAAAAAGTTATTTGGAATAATAATGATCTTTTACCTACAGATGGCTGCCAAATTATCAATTATGATAAAATGAGGTGTAGACAAAGATGTTTTAATAATGATGATGTCAAAGATTTGTAATTATGATTTGATCACACTTGGGATATGGCGAGTGATGATTTTTAGAACACCAAGCTTTATTACACATGAACTGTGGGCTGTTAATACCATTTTTTCCTTTGACTGCGGTATTGATTTTGGTAACAATTTGCATAGGGTTTTTTAGAGAAAGCTATCTAGCGACATTGAAGGAAAAAAAAGGGAGGGAAAAGGAAGAGAGCGGAACCTGCAAGCTACAAGGAGTGGAAGAAGAAAGAGGAGGTATGGGACATCCTGAGGAGTGGGAATTTTACTGGCTACATGGAAAGGCTCAAAGGAAATAATCCTATCATAACGCAACAATTTATCAAAACCTAGAGGGACAGCTCTATCCATGTCAAAAATTAGAGAATGAATGTGACTGACAAGGTGATTGTAGAGGCTACGGGGCTAGATATGGAAGGCATCAACTTCTATTGAGATAGGAAGCTGTTGAATAGGGCTATTGATGAATTTGTGGATTCAACAAAAGAGCAAAATTGACTAGTGAAAATTGGTAACTCTTATTTCAACCCTACCTCTATTTCTTGACCTTGGAGATTCATGTTGTTTGTTATTATGGAATACCTTACTTTGGATGGCCAGTTTACAAAGCTTTATGGTTATCACTTTATGTTAGCTAACCACTTTAGGCATGCTATAAGGATCAATTTTCCCTTTTACTTGAGGCAGTCATTGGGTTACTCTATTTAGGCAATTCAAAATGATCCAAATGGGGAACATGTGTGTCATGAGGGACTTATGGTTCTTATTATGAATGTTTTAAAATCCAAAAAGGTTGAAAAACCTAGGGGCAGTTTGAAGGTGGTGGAGTATGATACGGAGGGTAGCCTCTCAGAGAAAGGTTATGACAAGGATATTGAGGATGAAGCAGAGGGGAGGAATAGGAGTTTGAAAGGGGATATTGGGTGTAGCTCAAAGAAGAAGAAGAAGAAAGTTGAGGTGAAAAACTCTGACCGTGGCAGTGACTTTGTTGAGGAAAAAATGAGAGGTTCCCAGAAGAAGGGGAGTGCTGGAAAGGGACTAGGTATTAAGGGTCACAATAATGATAGGGTTTCGACCCCATCAGATGATGAACTTCTTGCTCATAGAATGGAGAGGAAGAGAAAATCGATGAGGCCTCAAGAGGAGGGGGTTGAGAATTATATGACGAATGTGGCGCTAGAAAGAGAGGAATATGGGGATCAGGAGCAAATTCTAGTTTTTGACAAGGACGAGGGTGAGGCTAGCATTACTAAAAGACCTTTAGGAAGCCTTGGGATCATTTTGAAGTAAGTTGGAAATTTGAAACAACAAATGCAGTTTATTGTTAAGGAAGTTGAGCAGGTAAGCAAATTGGCCAGAGGGGAGTGCACTTTACATCAACATATTGACCAGCTTTCAAAGGTTATTGGAAATGTTGAAGAGGTTAAAAACCATATGAAAAAGATTCCATGGGTTGAAGCCAAAAACAAGGTGCTAGAGAAGGCTAATAGTGATAATATGAAGAAGGTGACAAGCTTGGAGACCAAGGTGAATAATATTGAAAAGATGATCAAGAAAATGATTGATAATAATAGTAATTCATCAAAGACTATGGCGGATAATGTGAGTAGTCTCCTAAAAAAGCATGAGCAAGATAAAGGATAGGATTCCCCTACTGTGGTTGAGAACTAGGGACCTAGTAAACGCACTCAAGTTCATTCTAAGAAGAATGAGGAGACGAACAAGATGGAAGACATGAAGGCCACTGCGAAGAATATGCACATCTTGGCAGACCAAGCTGCTGACCTACTGAAGACTATGTAACTATTCGGGTGTTGATTTTTTGTTGTCCCTTTGCTATCTTTTCAGCTCTATTTCTGGTCAGCCTCCTATTTTTTCTATTTTTCTCTACTCTTTCTAGAGGCCTGTTATATGGTGAACTATGTTTTTAGACTTAGATGTTAGCTTTTATGCTTTTCTCTCAAGACTTTTGGTTACTTTGTAAAAGGTTTTGGGTCCTTTAAAACTTGTTTTTACTTAATCAAAACATATATTCTATTGACTAAATAAATTATAGAAACTGAAAAAATAATATTTAAAGAAAAAACTAAACTAATATTAAAAAAAAATTAAAGTAATTTAAAAACTAAAACCTAAATCAATTTAAAAAATCAAAAGTTTAATCAATATAGATCACAACATAATCTAATGTGGAGATCACAAGTAATTATTTTTAAATAAATAAGAAAAAAAAATAGTTAAAAGTGGATATTTAAAATATAATCTTATATGAACAAAATAGATTATTAATAAATTTTAATTAAATTAAAATAATTTAAAAATTAAAATCTAAATTAATTTTAAAAATCAAAAGTTAAATAAATAAATATCACAACATAACTAATGTGGAGATCACAAGTAATTATTTTTTAAAATAAATAGAAAAAGAAAACAATAGTTCAAAGTGGAGATAACAACTAATAAATATCAAAACAAGAGCTAAAAGTGGAGTGAGATTAAAATTGGTTGGTAAATAATAAAGAAAAATGATTTTCAATTTTTTGACCAAACTGACAACTTTTCTAGCCAACTCACAATTTTTTCAACCAACTGACAACTTTTCCATCAAAAAATTCAATTTTTGATAACAAAGTTCTCACAAATAGCTTATCAGCTAAAATATATTTAATAATTTATCAATTTCAATAAAACATTAACATACTAAAATACTTTGATTAATTAGAATTTATTTTGAATTAGAAATAAATGTATATATACATTTAAATATGATATTTTTTTTAAATTATGTAATAATTCATCTAAAATGTGAAAATATTAATCAAATATTAAAATATCAATGAAATATGTCGAGCTCAGTGTCGCTAGCCTATAACCCGAGTGGGGGCGCACAAGGTTGAGGAACAAGAGAGTTGTTTGGAGATGTGAGGAGGGGAGATGTTGTGGCATGTTATGTGTTACACCCTACTCCACATAGAGAGTTTTTTCATTGCCCTCCTATGAAGTCAAGAGGTTCTATCTTGTGGACTAAAGTGAAAGGGATCGTGTGGAGGTTGGCTTCAAAGAGTAACGAAGTCCTCCCTCTCCATACAGTGGAAGGATTATGAGTCACTTGCCCCTCTCCCCACCCCCTCCTCCACTCCCGCTCATCCGAGGACCTCAACCTTTTGAAGAATATATATATATCAATGAAAATTAAATAAATAGTATTAAAAATTAAATATTATCATTATAATTAACTCAATTTCTTTCTTATAATTATTAAATTTGTATTTCTACTACTCTACTTAACTAGGTTTAAAGTTTAGTTTTTGATTTATTTTTCATATTTTTAAATTGATAATAAATTAAACAAAATTACATATGTTCTTATGAATTTTCACAGTTTTATTGGATTAACTCACAAAGTCTATATATGCTTGAAACCTTATGCTCTTTCAAAATAAGAATCCATACATAATCATCTCAAAGTAAATAAAAAATGCACTATTGAGACGAGTGGATTTGCATAATTATACACATTTTCTTATAAATGTATGTATTCATGGAAGATTGTTATAGTTGTTATAAGAAAAAATTAAATTATGTTTTTTAAATACTATTTAGTAGATAGAGGTGTTTAAAATATTTAGAATATATTTTTAATAGTTTTTTTTTTTTAATATTCAATATTAGGTGAAAACTATATTGAGTATTTCAAATTAATTACAGATTTAATATTTCGTTGTATATCCTTTACTTAATATTTTTATAAATTAAATCTATTATTTTTTATATTTAGAAATTGTATTTTCTTGACTCTAAATTTCACGATTAAGAATTTTTCTATATGCCTCAGTCCTATTCTTTCTACATCTAAAATTTTATTCTTTATACATCTAAAAAGAATAGTTGAAATGCCTCACTTTTGTTCTTTCTACATCTAAATCTTTGGTTCTTTCTATATCTAAAAAGAACAACTAAAGAAACTTGTTGTATTCTTTTTCTTTGGATTCAAAAGAATAATTGAAGGAAAACTTAGTTTCTATGAAAATATGGACAACAATGCGCTCTGCTAGGATTTGTACAACCTCCATCTGAATCCTTGTTTGTTCGCCACTTGTCATACTGCATTTACTGTGGGATTTATTTTCAGTTATAATGGCCTTGGCCTTTTCTGACCCAGCAACTATTGCTGGTGTTGGAGCTATTGTTCTTGGAGAGAATGGTTCTGTCGAACAAATGCCCACACAAGTTCATTCCCAAGGTGTTTCACAAGGTAACTCCTCCCCTGATGTTGTTTTGAATGTCAAGGAATTTGATAGTGCATGTACTTGGCTAGAATAATAAACCTTGATTGGGTATTTTGTGGGTTGCACTTAATTTGAAAGCATGCAACCTAAATCGGTTTCCAAGGTATGGACACCTCAAGGTGTCTATCATGAAGGTGTTCAAAGTCTTACTAATGGCTTTTTTATTTTTCTCTTTGCCAACCCTACCCAAGCTGAGCATGTGTTTGTTATAAGTCCCTGGTCTATCAGGTCCTCTCTTCTAGTTTTTTAGTGTTGGTCCCGTAATTTTTTTTGTCTCTAATGACCGCAAGCTTAAGGTCCCCGTATGGGTGGAGTTCCCTATGCTTCCTATTCCATGTTAGTCCTTCCTGCAAGCCATTCTACCAATTGTTGGCAAGGTCATTTACCTTGAGCTAGACAAGTTTTTCAATGCTCGACCCCAACATAGGGTTTGTGTTGAGGTCGACCTTTCTAGGAAACTCAAAGAATCGATTAAAATTTAGATAGGTTGTACCACCTTCACTCAAAAGGTTCTTTAGCTTAACGTCCTGAATGCCTATTCTAGGTGTCAATCCATGGAACACAAGATCAAGGATTGTCCACTGCTGGAACACAATCGTCCACCAGTCTAAGAAGCCAAACCAGCTCCAGGCACCCAAAAAAGAAAAATGGACTACTATTGTGAAAAAAGGCAAAGGCTCCACTATGACTAAGGTAGGTTCTTTGCCTCAAAATAATGGTCATCCCAGCTCAAGTCTGGCACCACTAGAATCTTCAGTCCCTTTGCTCATGCCTTAACCTACTTTAAACCCTAGTGCTCAAGGGGCGATAGATGTTCATACCCTCAAGTCTCACCCTACATGGGTTTAAGCACCGCAAGTGGTTTCAATAATTTCATCCCAATCCCTTTGTCATTCTCCTAGCCTAGAAGGTCGCGACAAGGTATCTGATAATTGGGGAGAAGATACGGCAAGTCATCTCTCTTGGAGACCCCTCATTTGATGCCTCCATGAAACTGCACAACCACTTCTCCTCTCTTGGGGACAGGGAAGACATGCAAGTTGTGTTATAATGAATTGTCTCTCATGGAATGTGTGGGGTTTTTTTTTTTTTTTTTTTTTTTTAAAGAGGGGTAAATGCTTTGACTTGGAGCTATGAACCAGTGAGGCCACAAACAAGGGACCTCATCCCCATGAGATTTGAACCTTGATGGCAAGGATAACAACGCAACAACTTAACCATCACAACATGTCACTATTGGCAGGAATGTGTGGGGGTTAATAGACCTCCCTAGAAAATATTATGTTTGTGATACTAGGCGTTGGCTTGGTAATCTTGATGTTATGTGTCTTCAAGAACTTAAAGTTGTTGGGTTCCTTCTCAACTCAGCCTATTGTGTTATTTGGCTAGATAGTGCTTCTTTTTCTTCCCAACATGAGGCTAGATAAGATGGTATAGTCACTCTTCAACTCTCTCCTTGTTTACTTTCTTCAGTTATTTTATGTGGTTCTAACCCCATGTAGAGAATTGTTTGGATTTGGTTGTCTTTTCAAAAATCATTCCTTTGGTATTGTTAATATCTATATCCCCAATGATATTGTTGAGCATTCACACCTGTAGTGTTGGTTGATAGATTATTTTCCACATGCCACTTGGGATTTTTGTGGGGACTTCAATATGGTTGAGTTGGCTACTAATAAAGAAGTTTTTCCCTTTCAATGGGCAATAGGTGAAAGAGAAGCCTAGTTTTCCATGCAAAATAACTTGGGCCTTTTTTTATCCCAATGCTAACCATCGTCAATCTGGTGGGGTTTGGCATACTTGGTCCAACTATCGAGCTAGGTTTGACAGGATGTTAAAGAGACTGGACAAGGCTATGCTTTTGGCTCAGTCCTTTTTTTCCTTTTCACACGAGCATGCATTACCCATCACCCCTTTGCCAAATGTGACTTTGTATGATCATTACCCCATCCTCTTTTCTATCACCTAGCACACAACTTAGCCTCATCCTTTCAAAACTCAATTCTTTCTCAATACTCCCTTGATGTCCCATCCGCCCACAATTTCCCACATTCTTCATGTCTAGAAACTTGAGCCTAGGCCCCACACTTATGTTGGGTGGATTTAATGCTAGAATGATGTCATCCTCCATACTACATGATTTCTTTGCATTTACGGGAGAGTTGGCCATGTACTTCCAAAGATCTTCTAATGCCACCACCAAAGATCTTCATACGGCCTCAAAAGCTCTCACCATGAATCTGTTTGACACGAATTTACAAGTTTAGCTTGCCAATATTTGACACTAGAAACAAGTTGCAAACAATTATGTTGCCAGGGGAGCTCAGATCAAATCCTATCTACACTAGCTAGAGGTTGGTGATTAGGCTTCTAAGGATTTTTTCAATATTGTGTGAGCTCGCCACTCTATAATGGGCATCAAGCATATTAGGGAAGACCAGTAGGTTCTTTGTAACCTGCCTAGTATCCTTCTATCTTTTGTGCATCATTATGTGAAGGTTTTCACTATGCAGGGACCCTCTTCTATGCATGACCATGCCTTACAAGCTTGCATTGCATTCACTCCCAATCAGCTTGCTCTAGAGCAATGTGCCTTCTATGAGTAGAAGATTACACTTGGTGATCTCAAGGAAGTTTTCTTCTCCATGGATGATGATAAAGCCCCAGATGTGATGGCTTCCCTTGTGAATTTTACAAAGTCTCCAAGGAAGACATTGGCCCTAATTTGCATCAGGTCTATCAAGAAGCATATATTACTCATTACTTAAGCAACATAATTAATAAAGGTAATATCAAATTCATACCTAAAGATGGTGATCCTGAAGACATGTGCAATTGGAGGCTCATCACTCTATTGAATGTCTCATACAAGATAATTGCCAAGGCTCTCTCCATTAAAATCTAGCATCTACTCCTGCAGATTATTCATCCTGAACAAATTTTGGTTTCATCAAATCCATATATATTTTGGATAATATCATTGTTGTTTGGGAAGGTATGGAGTGGGCTCATTAGTCCAAACAATGGGCCTTGTTTCTTAAGATTGACTTTACCAAAGCCTATGACCAGATTGAATGGCCTTTCATTTTGGCCATACTTCACGCCCTTGGATTTGGCCCAATTTTTCTATAATTAGTTCAGATGCTTTTTTGGAGATGCATCTTCTTGTATTATCATAAATGGATGACAATCTAAAGCCTTTGGATTCTACAGATCTATTCATCAAGGTTGTCCCTTAGCACCTTATCTTTATGTTTTGGTTGCTGAAAGGTTTGGTTATCTACTTTTTGATGCCATCTCTCAGGGCCTTGTATATAGCATAGTTCTCCTAATTCTACTACATAACTTGTAAATAGCCATTTTGTAGATGACTCCTTTCTCACTCTTCTAGAAGATGAGGGCAATATTGTCAACACCTTGCAATGCTTGGGTACTTTCTACCTTGCTTCTGGGTCTGTTATTCAATGACATAAGACCCTCTGCTATAAACAAACCTTTTTGTTAGGCCCTTAATGACTACAATCCTACGAGTGGAAATGAGTGCAACATGGAGAAATTTTTCATTTTTTGGGCATTCCCTTATTTCAAGCTTCCCTACTAGAGTCGTGGAATGTTATCCTAGCTAGGATTGAGAAGAAGCTAGAATATTGGATCACCAATTTTAGATTTTTTTTTAAAGTGCTAGCTGCTACGCATGTCTTCTACTCCTTGTGTTGGGCTCCTTCCAAAGCTTCATACCTCAAGCGTGAATGTCTCTTAAGGGACTTCCTCTAGGCCTCTAATGTTGTACATTATGACTTTTATAGAGTTGCTTGGGATTTTTATTGTCTACCCAAAGACTATGGTGGTCTTGGATTGCTTTCCACTCACAAGTAGTGGATTTCCCTTTGTGCCGAGTGGGTCATTCGGGCTCTCACTACCAATGAAGCCTGGAAAATTTTGTTCTAACATTGCATTTCTTTAGGCTTTCTAGTTAACCAACCAACATGGAAGGAGATTAGCTTTCAAACCCTTCTTGTGACCACTGAACCAATGCATATTTAGGGTAGCATTATTGCTCTAAGCATTTGGAAACCCTGGGAAGCCATCAAGCCTTGGCTTCACTGGGCAGGAAAGGGTTCAGAGATTGGCTCTCTATGAACTAGCAAAACTTGTGGTGATCTCCTCTATTTTCTATTCAAGGTGTTCCTCTGGCTAAAATACAAGGAGCTAGTGTGTTACCCTTATTTAGAAGGGGAATCAAGACACTCAAAGATCTCTTTTCCAGAGTTACTATGAGCCTTCACTCATGGGAGGACTTGTAGGTGTAGTTCAAGATTATCCATCTAGGTTGGTAGATAGTTGGTCTTCTAGTTTCTATAATGCTTCACCATATGTTGCACAAGCTTGGTATTTAGTCATCTCACCCATGGTGGAAGGACTATAAGTGGTATCCTACCACTCCTTTGACTAGATATAAACCCAAGTTGGGCTATCAGTGGCTAGTTTCGCACCTTTCGATGGTTGACACTCTCAACCAACATTAGCATTTGCATTCCTCTCACAAGACTTGGAGTCTTAGGTTTGCTACAGTTTGCCAAGCTATCATGGAGCCAAAAATATCTCACTTTTCCTGGTGTTTCCTTTTCCAAGGGTTGTCGTTGGGCCCTTAGCTCTAACATCTAAGTGTCTCAGACCCTAGATATCCATTTTGTAGCCAGTCAGAAAGCTTCCTACATATTTTTTGGTTCAGCAGGTGAGCCCAAATTTACTAGCTATGGGTTCATGATTTTTTAAGGCTTTTTGCCCAAAGGCCTTTTCCTGGCATATGGTTGTACTGGAAGATGCAACCAAACTCCCTTTTAAGTATTCCCAAATATGACATGCTTTCAGATTGTAGATTTTGTTTACTATATGGAAAGACTGCAATGATGTTTTATTATCTCACAACTTTCTTGATATACATCTTGCTATGTACACTAAGGTATGTATTTGTAATAATGTCATGATGAAAATTCAAGTATAGATAGATAAGGTCAATTTGTCTATCAATGACTCAATACTTTGTCAATTGGTTACATTGCTATCAAGCTCTATAGTTTCTACCAAGCTTATCTTTTAGTTTGCAGTGTTAACCAAGTGATTCAGTTGTTCCCAAACCAAGTAGTTAGAATACAATGTCTATTGAGCACCTGAGTTAGTTTTCAATGTTTGTTGAGCTATACAGTGTTTATCGAGCCTCATAAACAATGTACAGTGCAAACCAAGCATAGTAGAGGCTACTGAGTTGTTCAATGGAAGTAAAGAGACCATAGTGTTAACCGAGCTCTATAGTGTTAACCAAGTCCAATAGTGTCTACTAAGCTCATAGGGTTAATGAAGTAGATCTAGTGTTGGTCGAGTCATGCAGTATCAACCAAGTGATCCAGTAGCTACCAAGTTTCTCAATATTCATCGAGTCACACAATGTTGACCAAGTTCAAGCTAGTTGGAAGTGATTAGTATGAACCAAGCTCCAAGTTCAACCGAGTGCCAAAGATTGTCGAGCATTGACAGTGTTTGTCATGTGTCAGAACATCACTAACTTTTTCTTTAGAACCTAAGTTACAATAGTTGGGTTGACTTTGCGAGTTATGATGAAATTGGTATTGTAGCCAACTCCATTAAGTTATGATTTGGATTGGTATATATGTAATGCATTGTATCATATCCAAGTATGGGTATGTGAAGAGTATGTGATAAGCAGAAGTGCAAATTAAAGAAGGTTACAAATAGTATAAGGGACAATAGAGATTTATCTATCACAATTAGGTGATCATTACAATAGAAGGAATATCAACCAGTAAATCAAAGTTGCAAATTAGAGATCAGCCACTGGTTCATCCTAACAGGTGCATTAGTCAAATCCTTTAACATGGTAGACTTAATAGTCTTTACTAAATCTCTTTTGAGTGCATACTTCATTGTATGTTTGTAAATCCTTTAACAAGGTGGACCTCATAGTCTGTATTGCTCCTAACAAGGCAAATCACCAAAAGTGGTCAATTGTAAGACTTAACAATTTAACTTTGTATTGCAATACTAATGCTTGTGGGTATCATCCCCACCCCAATTTTACTTTCTAATTGGAAGGTTTCTGAGTCACCATATCTTGTGTCAAAGTGTTATGAATGTTTATTTGCTTTCATTCTTTCATGCATGCAATTAGATCAGAATATTATATGAAGGATTAATTGGTGAAGTAAGATAAAGTTTTATCGGTTCTCGTTTCACCCGTCCCCTCTTAGTAACCTTGAATAGCTTATATTTTCAACAATTTAATATGGCAAAACCTTATCAAAAACATGTCAAATATGCAAAAATGTGCAACACATAGAAACATCAAAATATAAGTCAAAGTCAATAATGCAATAGTCAAGTCAACCAAATTTAATCCATTTGAAATAAGTATTTCACATGAATTTGACCTACATGTTGAATGTTGAAAAGAACATCAAATACATTAGAAGTGTTGACCAAAATTTTAAACACAAATGTCATCACATGACTACAACAATTATAAAATACATTACAAAAGTTGACCTACATGTTGAGCTTCATTCAACATATAAAGCATCAAGTACATCAATTCAAGTATGACACACATCAAGTTTCAACATGGAAGAATGTTGACCTACACATCGAACATCATACAATGAACATATCATATAAGTATAACATCATGAAAAGAAATTATATACACATCACATCAAGCTAACTTCCTCCTAAGAGAGATCAACCAAAGCAAGAAAGAGAAAAATGTTCTTATTGTAATAAGCCCAATCATGATGAGTCATGTTGCTATGAGATGAAGTTAAGTGGCTATGTGAAATAGGTTTCATATTTGACAAGTCTCCTTCAGAAGAGCAACATTGATATTCCTTCTACTTCTCATAGATCTTGTTCATCGTCATCATTTTAGTCAGATGGTAAAGATATAGGAAAGGGTCATGCACTATGTGCAACTACTACTCAACCCTCTTCTATATGGTTACTAAATTCAAGTGCTTCACACCATATGGCATCTTCTCAGGATTTGTTCTCTTATTTTGAGGCTTCTCCTACTTCGCATGGGGAACAACACTATTATGATTGAATGTGGGAAAGGTTCTACTAACATCAATGATGGTACATTTCATGATATACTTTGCATTCCATATTTGTTCTCTAACCTTCTCTCTATATATCAGATTACACACAATGGGACAAGGAAGATAGTTTAGTTTGCACAAGATTTAATGCACATCAGAGATAGTGAGATAGGAAATATTGTTTCTACAAGGAGTGTTGATCACTCTTCCTACCTATATACTTCTCTCATTTTGGTCCACCATCTCCACTGCTGGAGACTCACTCTCCTTCTTTACAAAAGATTGCTGAGGAGAAGTGAGGTCATGTGTTGTTCCTGAGACCAATGTTGTGACTTCTACACATCCACATCCTATTCAAATTCCATCCTTTACACAAGATTACTCTTTAGTATTGACTATCATTGTCTCTCCAATCATCGAGCCACCTACTATAGTTCTTGAGAATATATCAGATGACAGACATCTCCTCTGAAATGATAGATTCAACACACCTATTATCCCACCTTCATTGGAGATTCCATTTCAGGAATCTCATGCATCCTCCTTTGAGCATTAGCTAGGACTTCCATCTTCACCTTACACTAAGGGGTTTCACCCTCCTTGTCCACTTCCTTTGTTTCTTTCAAATTGGAGTGTCATTGGTATGTTCATCGAGACAAGAGTTTGATCATTCTAGGAGGGCTATGGAGTCTCAAGCTTCTATCATGGGGGCTTTCATTGTACTTATGGTCTTGAGAGAGTCTCTTGAGATTTTTTCATTTGTGCATCCTTTTCTATCTCTTTTTGGAGTAGGGTTTTTCCCACTAGGTTTTCCCTATCTCTTCATTTCATAGAGATTCGCCTATGATTGGGTACCTCATCAGGCCTTGTTTCTATGACCCAATTTTTCTTTCAAAATTGTATTGTAGTTTCCTTTCTCTTTCTACATTATTTTTAGTTGCATTGTTGCTCATCTTAAGGAGGGTGTTAGAGTAAAAGGTTAATTTCATTTCATTTATTAAATTACCTTTGCTCCCTTCTTAATATTTTTCTTTATGCACTTGCAATCCATTTAATAATTAATTGGTAATTATAAAATGCCATTTACCTCTTCGGGTTTCCCTTTAAAGTTTTCAATCTCCTTCAAAAGGATTGATTGGTTATAAATTTCTTCATTCTATTTTGCACAAGTAAATACAATCTTCTACTTTATTGAGCAAACCCTTCTCTCTCTGCCTTTCTTACTTCCTTGTAACAGGTTATTTACATGCAGGATATCTAGGGATCTATGGATTTCTTCATCATCAAATCCTACAATCTTATGCACCAATGCATATCATGTTTTGATAATAACATTTGATGCAATGCCACAATGCTCCTCGGTTAGCTTTAGAGAGAGGAATGATCCCTAACTTGTCTCTCAAGTACTCATGTACTTCCCTAGGTGATGTCTTAGTAAATATTTCAATTGTTTGTTCCTTAGTGTTCACATATTCAAGCCTCATTTCTTTGTATTTTACTAATTCTCTTAAGTAATGATACTTGATCTTGATGTGTTTTGTCTTAGTATGCATCATAGGATTCTTTGAAATATTAATAGCACTTGCATTCTCACAATAGATTACTATAGGATCAATAATCTCTTCCATCATGCCTTTCAATAATTGCTTGATCCAAACAATGTTAGAACAATTTACTGGCGCAACAACATATTCAATTTCTGTTGTAGATTGAGAAATGTAGTTCTACTTCTTACTTGTCTAAAAAATCAATCTCTTACCAAGAAAGAAAGTTCCTCCACTAGTGCTTGTTGTTTCATCAACATTTCTATCCCAATCTACATTATTATACACCTTCAACTCAAATTTATCATTCTTTTTATATCATAGGCCATAATCCTCTATTCCTTTTAGATATCTTAGTATCCTTTTCACAACCATCATGTGATTCTCTTTAGGATTAGCAAAAAATCTTTCAACTATTCCAACTTCTAATGCAATGCCAAGTTTTCTATGAACTACATACTACAATTTTCCAATCATTGACCTATACACTATCTAGTTCATCTCTTTAGAATCATCATTCTTTGAAATTTTATGTTCAGTAGCCACAGGGGTTCCAAATTTTCTTGAGTCTTCCATACCAAAAAATTTAGTATCTTTTTAATGAATTTTGATTGTGTAATGTATATACCTTTCTTCATCTGATATACTTATAGGCCAACAAACATTTGGTTATCTCTTTGAACATAGACATTTCAAACTCTTTCTTCATTTCATCAGCAAATGATTTACATAGCTCATCTTTTCCTTCAAATGTGATATCATCTACAAAAAATTTAGCTAATATTATATTGTTCTCAGATTCATTCTTAAAATACAAATTGATGTTTTAATTTTTTTTTCAAAACCAATTTTCACCCAAGTATGTATGCAATCTCTCATACCATTATCTAGGAGCTTATTTCAAACCATACAAAGCTTCATGTAATTTGCATGTCGTGTTCTTCTTGCTAGTCTCAACAAAGCCTTCATGTTGCTCAATGTAGACTTCCTCTTCAAGTACACCATTTAGAAATGCAAAATTCATATCCATTTGATAAAGTTTGAAACATTTGTAAGTAGCATATGCAAGAAAAGTCCTTACTCCTTCCAATATTGCAATTGGAGTAAAATTTTCTCCATAGTTAATCTAAGCCTCATATATCCTATCAATTTTTCAAGCCTATAGGTCAGAAGCTAAGGATTCCAAAAAGTGGTTATAATAGCCAATCATTGTAATGGTTTGAAATTTATGGCCTTCCAAAATTGGGCTGACCAAAACTTCCAAAAAAAATATCGAAGGTGTATTTAGCCAACTCTATATGTATTGTTAGGGTCTGTCAGCCGTAGGTATTAAGTTTGAGTGTCTAGTGTTAGAAATATAAGAGGAGTAACTAGAGGGGAGGGGTGAATCAGTTACCACTAAAACAATTACAAATCCCATAGATGTCAATACAAACTTCTTATTCACTCAAAACCTTGCACAAATTGATTAGAACTAGATATTCACTATAACTTGGTTAACAAAGCAATCTTGAGATATTAATGTGTATTAACCTTTAGTAACTTATTTGTAGAAAGATAAAGCAGGAAGAAATAACATGAGACACCAAGATTTAACGTGGAAAACCCAATTTGAGAAAACAACCAATGCAACTATTTACAACTTTTCACTTTTCTGAATTGAGCCTTGTTAGGAGCCAACCCTGTTAAAGGTTACAAAACATAATTTTAGGTGTGACCCTGTTAAAGTATTTGGATCACCCTATTAGGAGTGGCCTTGTTAGAGGTCTTAAGACACTTCAATCTAGAAATGTCAGCTTGTTAGAGGATTTACAAAATGATTGTTAAGTCAACTCTATTAAGAGATTTCTTCACTACTACAATTATTAGGGAGTAACAATGATAGACTTGATTTTTGAAGAAATTGATTTGTAGATTCTGATCATTATTTTGGCTTATCCTTTGGACCCTCCTTGATTAGAATATTATTTGCTTCTCTTTAGATGTTTTTCCCTTAATTAGATATGCTTCATTATTTGCATCTTATCTTCTTCCACTTCTTCAATTTTCAATCCACAACTTGACCTTTAATATATATGAAACCCAATGTCAATTCAGCTTGAATACCTTTAGAAATAAACAAATAACATCTACTAAGTCAGCTTGTAAAAACAAAATAATAAACAAAACTACTATGTTGTAGGTCAATTGACACTTAAACTGGGTACTCAATTACCACTGAGTTCCTTGGTAATTGACCTAACTCAGTTTACATTTAACCCCTTTGGTAACTAACCTAACTTGGTTAACACTTGAATCCTTCAATGAGTAACCTAGCTTGGTTAACACTTGATCACTAAACTTGACTTGTTCTGAACTTCTGCTCGACTGCTACTGGAGTCTTTTAAGCTTGGTTACTACTGGCAGTTCTTAGTTAGAACATAACATTTATGTAACATCAATGACATATATAATTGAATAATTATTTTCAATATCTAGAACCTTCTGAGGTGGCATAAAATCGCTTGTTTAAGAAATGCATGTACATTGTCTAGGACAACTCTAGGTGATAGTTCACAACTTTGTCTTGCAAATTGCTATAATGAATGCACCCATGTGGGTTAGGTTATTGTAATTCTACCATTGCAACGATAATAAGAAGCCAATATTTTATTCTTTCAAATTTTTATTATTTATTTGTTTCTATTATGTGTTTAAGGTATTAGGGGAATATCCTTCATCAAGTGGTATGAGAGCAGGAGTTCCTGAGTGTGTAAATAGATTGCCGACTATGAGGAAATTACACCAAGACCATGGTTTGGGTTGAGCATCGAGACAAATCATTGATTGTGAGGTAATTTGCACTAGGGTTTTAGTAGAAGCGTGAAAATACCTCCACAAAGAGAGTGTGGTGGAAGATTCATAGGCATTACACCTGATAGTTTTAGAGCCCTCTAGAGGCAAATGCAAGAATTACAAGAACAAATGTACAAGGGAATGAATCTTTCCGTAGGAGATGGTGAAAGTGAGGATGAAAGAGAAGAAGAAGGAAATGTTGATCAAGCAGTAGTAGATGAAGTTCTTAACCCAGAGGTGAAAAAACTTTTTAATGCGATTTCCAAGATTGGAAAAGGACCTAAGTTTGATATTCCTACATTTTTTGGGAAATCTTAACCTAGATGAATTGATCAATTGGATCAATCAATTGGAAAACTACTTTGAATATGAAGATATTGAAGATCCAGATAGCATCAAGTTTGCAAAGGCCAAATTGAAGGGTCACACGAAGATCTGCTGGTAGTAGATCCATTTGGAGAAAAATAGAAGAGGGAAGAACAAAATCATCAGATGGAATCAAATGATAGCGAAAATGATGTTACAATTCATTCTTGTCAATTATGAGCTTGATCTACTAAAGAAAATGCAAGGTTTGAAGCAGGTAGAAAAATTTGTTCAAGAATATACCAAGGAGTTCTACCGAGTTCTCATCAGAATTGGCCATGTAGAAGCTAATAAGGAGAAAGTTATTTTTTATCTTAATAGGTTAAGGCCAACATTTAGGAGGAGCTGAGTCTAATTAAAATGACCAGTATTGAAGAGGTGTACCTATTTTCCCTAAGAGTTAAGGAGAAGATGAACAAAAAGTTTAATAACAAGAATAATGGTAGAGGTCACAGTGGAAGATCTAGAAGATGGTCTTACGGAGGCCAAAATGATGATCAAAAGAACAAGGATGAGGCCAATAGTAGCACTCAAAAATAAAGGGAAATAATTCAAATAATTTCCATGATCAAAAAAATAGAGATTAGAGAGGAAGAGGATATTTCAATGGAAACTTTTTTCCCTAAAAAGAAGAAATTCATAGAGAATTTGAATGTTCTCAATGCCAAGGAAGGATAGATCGAGGAATAGAAGGCTAGAATAGAGTTCTACATGTTTATGAATATGTTAAATCATCCCATTTAAAAGATGTTGAAAGAGGAGAAGTCCTAATTAATAGGATAGTTTTGTTGCGTGGAGAGAATGAACCTGATCAATGAAGGAGTTTGTTTTAAACCAGGAGCAAATATGGACATAAGTGTTGTGATGTGATCATTGATGTTGGAAGTGTTGATAATCTAGTGTCAGAAATGATGATCACAAAATTAAATCTCACGAGGAAGAAACACTCATTGATGGTGGTAGTGTTGATAATCCAGTGTTAGAAATGATGGTCACAAAATTAAATCTCATGAGGAAGAAACACCCACATCCATATCGTATTGCCTAGGTGCAAGATGACCACAAGGTCATGGTCAATGAGTAGTGACCAGTGAAGTTCAAAGTTGGAAGCTACCAGGATGAGGTGCTTTGTGATATCATACCTATGGACTTATGTCATATGTTGTTGGATAGGTCATGATAGTTTGATAGGCATGGTGTATACCTACACTTTGACAAAGGATGGAGTGAAACATAAGTTGAAGCCATTGAAGAAGAAAGAAGAAAATGTATGTAGTGCTACCAAAATATGTTTTGTTGATGGATGGGAGTTTCTCCAAGGTATGACACATGAGCATATGTGTTTTTTTGTAATCCCAAAAGATTACAAAGAAGTGGAGGAGGTACCTATAGAAGTTATCAGTTTTTTAGGAGAGTTTTGTGATATTATGTCAAATAATGTGCTTGATGGATTACCCGTGGTGAGAAAGATTAGTCATCAGATGGATTTGATTCCAGAAGCCAGTTTGCCAAAAAAGGAAACACATAGAATGACATATGCAAAAAGTGAAGAGTTGAATAGAGAAGTTCATGAGTTGTTGCAGAAAGGGTTGATTCAAGAGATTATGAGTCCATGCATTGTACCAACTGTATTAGCATCGAAGAAGAATGGATAATGGAGGACGTGCACATATTTTTAGGCTATCAACAAGATCATAATCAAGTAGATATTTCCATTGGCAAGGATGGATGGTTTGAGTGGAGCTTTGTATTTCACAAAGATATATTTGAAGAGTGGGTACCATTAGATTCACATTAGAGAAGGAGATGAGTGGAAGATTTCCTTCAAGACAAGGGAAGTGTTGTATAAGTGGTTAGTATGCCTTTTGGGCTAACCAATGTAGTGATAACTTTCATGAGGCTCATGAATGAGGTACTGAAGGAGTTTCTGGGTAACTTTGTCATTGTTTACCTAGATGATATTTTGATCTTTACCAAGACATTAGAGGAGCACTTGATGCATATTTGTAAGGTGTTTGATAAGTTGAGGGAAGAAAAGCTATTGGTAAATATAAAGTGTAGTTTTGTGAAGGAGTTGGTGTACCTAGGATTTTTAGTTTCAGCAAAAGGTCTAAAAATGGACCCGGAGAAAGTAAAGGCTATCCTTGAATGATCTACTCTAAAGAGTGTTATAGAGGTAAGATTTTTTCATGGACTTGCTAGTTTTTACAAAATGTTCATAAGAGGTTTTAGTAATATTTATAGACACTTAACTGAAACAATGAGAGGGGATAGGAAAGAATTTAAGTGGACTCTAAGAGCATATACAATTTTTAATTTGTTCAAACAAAAATTTATAGAGCAACCTATTTTAGCACTTCCATATTTTAACAAGGTGTTTCAAGTAGATTATGGTACTAAAATAGGAGTTCTTCTGAGCCAAGAAGGTATACATGTTGCTTATTTCAATGAGAAGTTGAATGATTCCAAAAAAAAAAAATCTTTATGATTAGGAATTTTATGCTATAGTTTAGGCATTGAGGGACAAGAGACACTATCTCCTTCCTAAGGATTTTGTTTGTTATATTAATCATCAAGCTTTGCAATATTTGAATAGTCAAGGAAAATTAAACCAGAGGCATTTAAGTGGGTTGAGTTTATAGAGATTTATACATTTGTTTTGAAATATAGGAGTGGGAAGTCTAATGGAGTTGCATATGTTCTTAGTAGAAGATAGATTTTACTAATAGAGATAAATATTAAAGTGGTTGGGTTCAAGGTACTTAGTAATTTGTATCTAAAGGATCCTAATTTTGGTGAATCTTGGAAGGCTTGTACAGAACCTATTACACTTGATAAGATAAAGTGGTTGGATTTCATAATCCAAAATGGTATGATGTTCAAAGGAAGTCAAATGTGCATTCCCAAAAAAATTATAATCTCATCAAGGAGAAGCATAGTGGGGACTAGTAGGACATTTTGGGAGAGGTAAGACCATTGCTTTGGTTGCTGGGAATTATTATTGGCCACACCTGCAACAAGATGTGAAGAAGTTTGTGCAAAGTTGTAGAGTATGTCAGGTGGAAAAAGGAGTGGATCTAAATGTGAGGTTGTATCATCCATTACTTGTACCATAAAATCCATGGAATGATGTCAACATGTATTTTGTTCTCTGATTACCAAGGACTCAGTAAGGGCATGATTTTATTTTTGTGGATGTATTTGACAAGTTTTCAGAGATAGAACATTTCATTCTTACAAGAAGACTAGTGATGGTGTTCATGTGGCTAAGTTGTTTTTCTGAGAGGTGGTGAGACTACATGGTCAACCAAAGAGTATAGTTTCAAATCAAGATACCAAAATTGTTGGGTATTTATTGCATACATTATGGAAGAAATTGAAGATAGATTTAAATTTTAGTTCATCACATCATCCACAGACTAGTGGAAAAATAGAATTTATGAATCACATTTTGGAAAATTTGCCGAGATGTTTGGTTGGAGATAAGCCAAAAGGCTAGGATCTATTTTTACCATAGGAAGAATTTGCATATAATAATTATGTCAATAGGAGTACTAGTAAATCATCATTTCATATTGTATATGGGGGTAGTCCCAAAAATTGTCCTAAATTAAGGCAATTGGATGAAGGAGAAATAAGTAGTGTTGAAGTAGAAGAATTTGTTGAACATTTGAAGAATATCCACAAGGAGTTGAGGAAGCACATTATTAAGATGAATACACATTATAGAGCTAAGATAGATGTGAGAAGGAGGTATAAGGAATTCTAGATTGGAGATGAATCATTTGAGAAAGGATCTTTTTCTAGTTGGTACATATAATAAGCTAAAAATGAAGAAGTTTGGATTGTGCAAGATAGTGAAAAGGCATGATTCTGGAAATGCCTATGAAGTGGAGTTGCCTATTGAACTACATATTTCATTAGTATTTAACATTTCAGATTTGGAGCTAGCCTTGCTGGGGACACGATGTAGAAGACCAGGCTAGACTTTGACCAAGAACAAGTTGCTCGGAAAGACTCCAGGGACCAAGTGAACCAGGTGGACCAAGTGGAAACCCAGAACAAGAACCAGGAAGGAACAAACAATTAGAAGGATAACGAAGCTACAAAAACTCTACAAGATCTGGATAAGGACAACCATTAGTTTGTTTCTCTTTTGGTTTTTCTCATATTTTTTTTGGGTGCTGGCTTTTTCCTCCTTGCCTTGGGCCTTTTGTTGGTTTTGGCTTTTTGTAGCAGTTTCATGTTAGCTAGACTTTTTTAATTTCTATCTTTATGCTGTAAAACTTTTGGGTTTCAGGATCCTTGTAAAACCTATTTTACTTAATCAAAAACATTTCAAATTTGACAGAATATTATGAAGGAGGTGATGGAGATGAATTTGCAAAAGTGTAGTGGAGTATTCTAGCAACTAGTACAGCTATAAAGGAGATTGAGGAGATATTGGACATCTGTGTTAGAAAAAGTACAAGGAACAAAACTTATGAAGAATAGCTGGTCAAATGGAAAGGGAGACCAGTAGAAGATTCATCATATCTAGCAAGGGAGGAGGTTAACTATCTTGGTTTCCATCTAAACACCTAAGACATGATAGAGTCACTTCTCAAATTACCCAAGGTGTCTAATGCAGGAGCATCCTAGGTGTAAGAGCAATCTTGCATTAAGCAAAAATGTTTCATTTTAGTTGTTTGAATAAGGGTTGTTTTAATGTAGAGGTTTTTTCTATCAAGGATTTCTACTCAATAAGTTAGTCATATGAGTTCAGAATGTCCTAATTTTAGAGGTGGAAGTCCATCTTAGTCATATCAACCTGCCAATTGAGGCTCAATGTCATATCATCAGTATCAGTGAAGCTATTGTAGATTTTTGGAATAAATCTTTGGGACAAAAACTTTGGGCTTACTTTTGACGGCCTAAACATGCCTAGATTAGGCCTAAAAACTTGACAGATGGGCGCTTGCATAGATTTAAGCATGTAGATCAGAAGCTGAGGATTTTGAAAAGTGATTATGATAGCCAATTGGAGCAACGGTTTGGAAGCTATGGTCTTTTGAAGTTGTTCCGACCAAAACTTCCAAAATAAATGTCAAAGGAGTATTTGGCTAACTTTATATGTATTGTTAAGGTATATCAGCCCTAGGTATTAAGTTTGCATGTCTAGAACCTTCCTAGGTGGCATTGATGGAGCCCTTAATTTTTTGCAAAAATTTAGGGTCTCCATTTATGATAGTAGAGTTTTCACATACAATTATCATTGATGCCAAGATTATTCATATGTTGCTAGATTTCATCATCTATGTCAATAGCATTTTATGAAGATTTACTAAGAATTTCATGTTGGCCAATTGATTGTCAGAGGATAATGCTCTTAATTGGTTATATAGTTACAGATTGATAAAGCAACAAATGAGAATAGCAATGACCAAGCTTGTCAAATATGAAAGCCCGACTTGTTTACCTAAGTAATGCTTTAGTATGCAATGCTATCTTAAAGGAGACAAACACCAATATAAATATGAAGGCTGATATATTATTTACATTTGCATATTGAGAAGTCATTATCAAAGTTGTAGTTATAAATGACACAATTTGGGATAGAGGGTGGCATCGTTCATGGTATTTCATTGCAAGCATAGCCCAACAAACATAGATAGTGATTAAAGAGATTGACAAAATGAACAATCAGCTATTCGAAGAAATGTATATCTGGGACAATGAACACTTTGTGTTAGAGCCAATAATTTGTTATATTATAGGGAAAGTTATGCATGAAGCAAGTAACGGAAACTATGTCTCAGATTGCAGCAATCCTGATGGTCAAACTCGTTGATGGCCCACATAGAAGATAATGTTGAGAAGCAAAATATAAATTAGACTCAATGATAAAGAATATAGTAGTGTGTTTATATGTGGAGATCATTGTGCATAGGTATTTGGAGAAGTACATAGTAAAGCGTGCAAGTTATGAGGTATAGCAGTTTTGAACCTGCAAGCCATCGAATTTAAAGGAAAATAGTATTCCAAAATCAATGGTAGTGATGTCATATAGAACATTGGAAGCATAGGCCATGAACCACTTTCATATGCTTGAAATTTATTTTTTGAGAAGTAATTGAGTTATTCTTCACCCACAATGATGAAGAATGAAATGATTATATCTTTTAGGGGCACCAAAGTAAAAAACTTCTAATTTTAGTGGTTAATCTAACTTGGTCAATTTGTATCTAATGGTTGCTATGCCCTTATTGCAAGAATTTCATGAGCTCTAGATAGAGGCTTTAATCTTCAAAGATGCAGCATGGTGCATTATAGTATTCAGAGGCATTGTTCACGTAGAGGTTGAAGGGTAAGACTGTGTCAACTTAGACATAAATTTGGGTTTGTATCTGAGGTGAATATGAGACATGATAGGAGAATTTGATATCTGAATCTATTTTTGGTAAAGGAAAATATTTATAAAGTGATGTGAAGAGGAGGAATGTCCACAACAGAAGTTGCAAACAGAAACCATTAGTTATGTTCCATTAATTTTTAAATTTGGTTAGTTTTTATTTATGAAAGGTTGCAATGCTTAGAAAGGGCAATTGACGTCTTTTCATGCTCTATAAATATATGTTGAGAGAAACTGAATAGGACCATTCATATTTTTTCTTGAAAAAGATGCTTTGCATATTTAAAAGTTCATATTTTGTTAAATTTTCTTCAAGGGGAGAGTCTAAACTTTGAACTAAGTAGACAAAATTCAAATTTTTTGGGCATAAATTTCAACATTGTATGGATTCAAAGTGGTGTTGAATGGAGCATTGATAATCAGAGTGTCTTCAATACCAATTTTCCTACAATATAATCTATAAGATCTTTGTTTGTTTTAGAGTTAAAATATATGTAATTCATCCTTTGTGATTTTACTCTTTATTTGTTTATAACTCATTATTATGATAGGTGGATCAAATTGTTCATTACTATTTAGATATGATAAATACAAATATTGCAAGATATTTTTATTTTTCTTTATTTGTGTCTATTTTGTCCATATATGGGTTAAAACATCATAGATTGATCTAAATACATGAAAAGTGTAACAATTTGAGGCATCATAATAACTGGATCATTTACAAATATAATATAACTAGTATCATAAAGTTGTATGTAAGAAATGTATATTTGACTCTATTACCCAATTAAACCTTAGCATTTATCACTTATTTTCTCACAAATTTCAATTTATATGCTAGCAATACTCTAGCCCCTTTCCTTTAAGATTTTTTTTTTTTATCGGTCTTTCCTTTAAAAATTTGATCTTATTTGTTTTAAAATTTTCCTTTCAACAACTCACAATTCTAATTAAATAATCAAAATTCAAAGAATAGCACCCATTAGTTACAATCTAGAAGCTTTCCTTGAATTCTTGCCATTTGAGGAAATTATCCTTGTGTTATAGTTTATTTGCTATAAATTATCTTGGATCCAAGTTTTTCTATCTAGGATTCGGGTATACAGGCCTTGGTTTAGCAGAGCCAAAAGCACAGAGGATTTAAGTCAATTTGACTGATCCTATCAAGTTGGCCAAAATCGATTAGATATCTTAGCATCGAGCAGGAAAGGCTCCTAGGTTTCTGATCAACAATTTTGATAACCAACAGGAATAACATTGCCTATTTAAGAAATGCACATACATATCTAGAATAGCTCTAGGTAATAGTTTGTGGCTTTATCTTACAAAATACTATAATGAAGGTGTCCATGTGGGTTAGCACATTGTAATTTTGAATTCTATAATTCCACAATTGCAGCAATAATAAGAAGCCCATATTTTGTTCTCGCAAATTGTTCTTATTTCTTTATTTGTGTTCTATGTTTAAGGTATTGAGTGAAGCATCCTTCATCATTCTCCTTTCTAGAACCATCGAGAGTCAATTTTTCTTTGAAATCACTTTCAACATTAGTAAGGAAGTAATTATCAAAATTAGCCAACTCAATAGCTATGAGTCTACCAACTAGACTATCCAATGTGAGATCATTACTAGGTGTGCATCTCAACTATTGTGTTGCAGACACTCTAATAACATAAATGGGAACTTTTATATTAGTACATCATTTTTTGGGTACCATCCCCTACAGGGTTTTCCCTCTAATCAAAAATTTTCCTAGTTAACATATCTAGTGTTATTGTGTATGTATATCTTCTTATGGTTGCTAGTTATATTGTTCATATGGTTAAGGATTAATAAGCTTGATAAATATTTTAATAGTTGGATAACTAATTCAGCCCCTGCACTGCGCCCCCCCAAATTATCTTGTGGACTTTACTTTCTAACAATTGGTATAAGAGAATTAGGTCCTTGAAGGAAAAGCTTAATATCTTAAGAAGATAAATGGTGGGTCACTTCAACAAATAAAGCCCCAAATTTGATGGAGTTAACTACGATAGCTAGAAAGAGAAGATGAATAATCATTTTCTATCTATGGGTCCAAGGTATTGGCTGATGAGAAAGAATGGAAAGAAGATTGTAGAGGAAAACAAACTTGAGGATCATAGTGAAGTTGAAAGAGATGTCTTCATGTGCAATATGCTGATCAAAGAAGCACCATTGTCAGCTCTTCCTGAAAAATGACTATAGTCAAGTAAAATCCTTAGATACATCTCATGGTATTTTAAAAGCTTTAAAAACTACATTTGAAGTTGATGTGCATGCTAAAAGAATCAGATTACAAAATTGGAAATGCTTATTTCAAGATGTTAAGATGATAGAAGATGAATTTGTAAGAAGCCACAGTGGTAGGATATTGCAAGAATTAAGTCTTGAAATGGGCCTAAAACTAAAGATGATATTATTTGAAAGATCTTGAAAACTTTGACACACCATTCAAGAAAACAACATAGATGATTGAGCTAGTGATACCCTGTACTGAGAAGTTTACAAAAGAGACTCTACTTGGAATATTGTAAGAAACAAAAGTGAGTTTGAATCAATTTGGAGATTTTCCCAAAGTGGAGATACCCTTTAGTGCATTAAGTGTTTATCAAGAAATGTAAGCAATAATGGAGACTATGCTAGAATCAATAGGTCTAGATCTAAGAGGATAGAAGAACTGAAGAAGGAATTGGCCTACTTGTAAGGAGAGAACCAGATGATTAGAGAACGTTTAAATTTTGGACTTGCAATTAATTTGGTCGTTATGCTTTTAAATGTCCTAAGAGAGAGAGAAAGTATAAAAATGATTTCAAGCCTATAAATCCTAGAGATTGTTTGTATGAAAATAAAGATGACAAGTCTAAAGAAAGAGTTCAGATTGAAAGTGATGATGAGTTAGGATTTGTAGTTATAAAAGAATTAAATCAAGAAAAAGAAGTTAGAGAAGAAAAAGTCCCAGTTTTGCAAGTTGAAAAGAAAACTAATTGGATTATAGATAGTGGTTCTTTGTAGCATATGACTAGAGACATGAATAAGTTTGCCAAATTTAGTAATCATGATGGAGGAATTATCAGATTTGGTAACAATGCATCTTGTCATATCAAGAGAATAGGATCTATTACTCTTGATTTTAATACTAACAGAGAATAGGATCTATTACTCTTGATTTTAATACTAACACTGATTATGTCTATTTTGTTGATGGATTAAAGAATAACCTATTGAGTGTTGGATAGTTGGTTGAAAAAGGTTATCAGTTGCAATTTTACAAAGAAGACATGCATTATCAAGGATAAAGATGGTAAGTTGATTGGCACTGGTATAAAATCCATAGGTAACATTTTTAAATTGAACCCTATAAAGATGACATGTTTGGTTGCAAAGGTGGATAATAGTTGGTTATGGAATAAAAGTTTTGTCATGTAAACTTTGATAATATGTGAAGGCTACTAGTACATTTGCTATAAAAAATTTACCAAAGATTGTGAGGCCTAGTAATGTTGTCTACAAAGAATGTGCAACGGCTAAGCAGAAGAAAGTTTCATTTCCTAGCAAGAAGTTCACTACTATAGAAGAATTGGATATTATTCATACAGACTTCATTGGTCCTACCAAAGTAAGAGGATTCTATGGTGAAAGGTACTTTTTATAGTTTTTGTTGATGATTTCAATAGAATGATGTGGGTAGCATTTCTTAAAGAAAAGTTTGAGGCATTTGAAAAGCTTAAGCTATTTAAGAATAGAGTTGAGAAGGAATCTAGAATAAAGATAAAATTATTAATATCAGATAGAGGTTGAGAGTTTACTTCAAATGAGTTTAACACCTTTTGTGAAGTAAATGGCATCAGAGAAAATTATCAACACCTAAGACCCTTAACAAAAATGGGATTGCCAAAAGAAGAAATAAGTATGTAACAAAAGCAGTGAGAGCCATGATGTTTGAGAATGATGTATCAAAGACATTTTGGAGAGAAGTAGTCAATACATTAGTATACACAATAAATAAAGTGTATATCATAAAATGTACAAACAAGACTCCCTATGAATTATGGTTTGGACATGCACCCTCAGTAAAATATTTTAGAATTTTTTTAATAGAAATGATAATATTGGTAAGTTTGATTCAAGAAGCGATGAAGGTATGTTCTTTGGCTATTAATTAATATGTCTTAATATGTCTTTGTACTACTTATCCAATCTTCCTACCAAGTTCTAGGTGGTTGCTTTAGACCATATAGTTCTTTTTCAATTTGCATACCATGTCTTTTTCTTTAGTCAAAGGAAATCCTTCGAGTTGCTTAATTTAAATCTCCTCTTCAAGTTCTCTAGTCAAAAAGGTTGATTTGACATCCATCTGATACACTTTGAATTTCTTACTTGATACATAAGCTAGGAACATTATCACTGCTTCCATTTTGGGTACAGGGGCATATATTTCATCATAATCTATTCCTTCCTACTATGAATAACCTTTGCATACCAATCTACCTTTATTCCTCAAAAATTCACCTTGTTTGTTCATCTTATTTCTAAATATCCATTTAGTTCCTATAACATTTTTGTCTTTGGGCCTATGAACCAACTCCCGTGTTTCATTCTTCACAATTTGATCAAGTTCTTCCTTCATTACTTGAATCCGATGATCAACTTTTCATGCCTTATTTTCACTCTTAGGTTCCACTTGAGAAATCAGTCATAATTCCCCATTTGCTCTATTTCTTTTCACCACTACTTTGTCTTTTCTTCCAATAATTTTCTTTGTGGGGTGATTCTTTGTCAAATTCCTATTAGGTTTAGAAGTTCCTATCTCAACTCTTATCTCTTCTCTTGGTTCATATCTTTGTTATCCTCTTTGCTCAAGAGTTTGTACAATATTCTACAAATAATTTTTAGTCTCAAAGAAAACCTCAACATTCTCATGGTTAGCCTTTGGATCAACAATATTTTTAGTCTTAGATTGGTTTTGACATTTGAATGTCAACACACTTAACCAAATTCTAAAGATGATGCTGAGCTATAGTGTATGTCGAGCCAAATAATTCAATAGGTCTCGAGTAAACTTCAGGTGCTGAGCAATCTTCAGGTGTCGAGTGAAGTTCAAGTGCCGAGAAAAGTATATGTGTCGAGTCATTATAGATGCTGAGTGAAATAGAATCACTATAGATGTTGAGTGAAACAAAATCACTATAGGAGACAAGTGATCAAATTTTCCTATATGTGTCGAGCATCAACAAATAGTATGATCCAAGTAACACAGGATCAACATATGAGTTTGTGCCTTCACAAACTTAGATGTAAACCATTTTTGGAGTTGACGTAGGATGAATCTCAAAGAATTTTGAAGATAAGAATGAATATTTTGCATTACCTATGCAATCAACATGCAACCAATAAGAAAAATGGAGGAGGCATGCAACCAATAAGAAAAGTGCAAGTATCGAGCGGGAAATGAAGTTTTAATATTGATCGTAGATTCATACCTAACCCTAAGTCTTTAAAATCTTTAAAAGGAGGACAAAACCCCATTGTATGTGTGGCTTAGAGAAGTGTATGGGTTAACTATAGAAAAATTTAGAAGGAAGTTTGAAAAGGCTTAGAAGAACAGAGCAACATTGTAGTATTTCGTTGATTAAGAATAGAGTATCAAAAACCTAGAGAGACATATCAGATCAAGCAAGGATCAGGTTAGTCAAAGCAAATCAAGGATCTGGACTTAGCAATTGAAGATTGCAAAGCTATCATGTCAAAGGCTTTCTAATACTCTCAAGCAATTGCATTAGATAATGGAAATCCTATGGACTTAGGTTGGCCTAACAACCATCTATAAATCCTTTAACAGGGTGGCATTCCAAGTGAATGTACTGAAGTCCTTTAACCAAGCCTACTTTTAGCAGGGTAGTGAAATCTTTTAACCAAGTCACTTTTAATAGGGTGTAAAGTCTATAATAGGATAGGCCTTTCATAGGGTAAACCATTGGAAGTGGTCAAACATTGTAACCTTGAATAGTTGCACATTGTTGTAGTGATATTTTGTGGGTGTCATCCCCACCCTAATTTTACCTTCTCATTTTTGGAGGGTTTCTAGGTTACCAGATCTTATGTTATCTATTTTCATGCATGTCTTTACTTTCATGTTTATTAGAGGTTTTGGAGGTTAAATTTAGATACTTCTAATTCACAACACCCCCCCCCCCTCTCAGAAGTGTATCTTCCCACTTGTAAATTCCAAAAATTGGTATTAGAGCCAAGTTCAAGGAGGAGCCTTAAAGCTTGGAGAAAAGATCTAGAAATGAAAGTCTACAAACTTGGGAAGATCATAGAGAATCAGGAAATTAACATACAACTTGCTTTACATGCCTTGGAAGAAGCTAGAGGAGAATTGAGGAAATCCTTAAAAGAAGAAAAGAGATTACCATAGCTGAGAATGACACATAGTACACGGAGATTGACACCTCAAATCTATTTTCAAATGGAGATTCCAAAGAGTTTGATACAACAATAGTAGACCTAATGGAGAAAAATAGAGCTCAAGTAGAAGAAATTAGAATACTCAAGCTTGAATAAGAATCACAAGCCATAATGCTTTGTGAAGTGACTGAATAGAAGAAAAGAGCCATTGAAGAAAAAGCCATGATAGAAGATGACAAGAGAAATCTTACCAATAGACTAGAGGAAAAGACAATTGAGTTTGAAAGAATTTCTAACATGCAACTAGATACCTTAAGCTAGATGTTGAATGCACATCATGAGTTGAATATGAAAGACATTGAGATCTCTACATTGAAGATGTAGAATGAACAACTATAAAATGACCTAAAAGGAGAGAAGGAGATTGTAGGAAGCTTCAAAAAACCAAATGAGGCTATCAAGTACTTTGAGCAGCTACTGAAATCACCAAGGGCCAGTAATGACACTTCAGGACTAGGTTACATTAGCATTAGACAAGGAGAGTCCTCCAAGACTGTAGAAGAAAGGAGTAACAAAGGTAAGAACACTAAACCTACTTGTCATTTCTATGGTAAAAAGGGACATACTTCTAATGTATGTAGGAGTAAGAATTCCCATCAACATAACAAACTTAAGAATGCAAGTTATTGTCATAAATGAAAAAAGCAAGGACATCAAGAACATAACTATAGGACTAGGACTATCAGGACACCAAGATTTGAAGGTCACTGTTACAACTACAAGAAGCATGGACATAGAGATTTTGAGTGTAGACCAAAGCCTATGTGGACACCAAATCAGCATGCAAAGGGAAATAACCATGAACATCACTACAATTGGGATTACAACACTAGGTATAGCTATCATTATTGTTAGGAATATGAACATGTTACTAAAAATTTCTTAAGGACATATTTCTAAGGTAATTATAGCAAATGGTTGAGTCAAACCACATGTTTTAGTTTCTTAAAGACTGGTCATATCAATAGAAATTTCCTTACAAGGTCAAAGGCACCCAACTCAAAGAATGACAAAGGTAAAGAGAAGGTAGATGTTGAGCACATCAGAGGAGAAATGAATAACACATGGAAGAAGAAAGTTGAGTGTAGCACATCAATTGAAGGGATCACTTCACCTAACAGGTCAAGTGGTCACACTTCATCAAACTAAGCAAGAGAAGGCATAAGGGATTGATTTAGAAAGTCTAATCATACATCAGTTCCTAAACAAGAAAGTACTGAAAGGAATAGATCAGCATGAACAAAGATGCAAAGTTGAAATTCAAGTTTTCACCAATATTGTTGAGTTGTCCTTAGATGCTGAATGAATGTCATTATATGTCGAGCTGCTAGTAGGAGCCAAGTGATTGGTCACATTCAAGTTGGCAATGGAAGCTGAGTGAAGAGGAAATCTAGTTAGAGCCGAGTGATGGAAAGCCAATGGAAGATGACTTATGTTGAAATCTTTAAGGAGTTGAGTGTACAGTTGTATATGCAGTAAGCATTCAATGCTATGTTTTGAAGAGTATAAGGTCAATTTTTTTGATCATTTCTCATCATTCGAATATAGAAAAAGAATGAGAAGAGCATAGAAGTGATTGACGAACAATAATTGAAGCTTTTGCATAGATTTTGACAAAGATCAAGCACCATTTTCATTGATCTAATGTATTCCTCAAGTGTCGAGTTGCACAATTATAAAGTTTAATATCTTTTGAAACCCTAGATTTGCAATATGGCTTCCAGTTCTAAAAACCCTAAGGAAAACAAAGCTTTTGAGGTTTAGTTAGTTAGCAATGAGGTTAAACAACTAGATTTTAAGCCAATTCCAAAAGTTACATATAAGAATGACCCTATCAACACACTATCCATTATTTTGTCCAAAGTCATGATGGTGCAAGAAGTTAGGAAATGTTACAATTGCAAGGTAGGAGCAATAGGAGACATGGAGATTCATTAAACATATGATAAACTATGTGAAAATGGAGTGTTAAAGGAAGAATTCAAATAGTTGAAAGAAAGGGCTTAACCCATGCCCTAGCTTTCACCACAATTTTCAAAACCAAATGGATAAGAATTGTCCTAAGAAGAATACATAATGGTTATTTATGGTTAGAAGGAGGACCTATCAAGATAACAAAGAGAATCATGCATAAGGTTGTAGGTTTTCCAACCCTAGATCAGTACAAGACCGTGTGAAGTAATTCTAAGGAAACTATTGAAAAGAACTCTGGGGCTAAATAGAAAAAAAGGGGCATGACTATAGATACAATCATAGATCCCCTTCTAGACTTTGTAGTAAGAGTTATATCTCACAAATTTTATCAATCAAGTAGATTGAATAGTTTTTTGTGCATTGTTGTGGATGTGGCCTACAAAATTGTCAAGAAGGATCATACATATGATCTAGAAAAATTGCTATTACAACAGATCATGGAGAATTTGGGAGCAATAAGAAGTTCAAAAGGTGCTCAGTGTAAGTTTGGATCAATTCTTCTCTGTATATTTTTCTATGTTCTATAAGAATTTCCCTCTTTTGGCAAATTAGATTGGAAATCAGATAAGTCAGCTATTACTCAAATCAATGAGTACATTAAGAAAATGGGAGACAACTTTGAATCTCTAATGACTAGTTACTTTGAGGATTTCAAGAAATCAATGAAGCAAAGACCAATGATAATAGTTTCTCAAGTGGAACAACACATCAATGATATTTGTTTCTTAGTTGATATTGATCATACTTATATCCAAGTAGTAGTTCCAAGGGCTAGATGGCTAACACCATTAGGATATGAGCTAAACATTGATGAAGCATCAACAAAAATCACAACATTGCTTGCAGAAGAAATTGATGAGAGTCCCCAACCTTTTGGAACATAGAATGTTGTGAAATCCAAAGTGGAAATGGAGTTGAAGACTACTTCCACATTAAAGAAAAAGGATAAAATGGTAAAACAACTTAAGAAAAGATTTGGTGAAGGTGTTGATGTCGAGGAAGAGGAAGATGATGATGATGATGAAGAGGAGCATCAACCTCTTGCATTGACACAAGGCTTAGGTGAGGATGAAGAAAATTGAAGAAGGTGTTGAGGAAGAAGATGCCAAGGAAGCACTAGCTCAAGCCGAGCCCAAGAAAAGAAAAGCCAAAGCTCAGCCTATAGCCTAGCCTAAAGCAAAGAAGGTGTCAAAGCCAGCCCTGGCCAAGCCAACTATACCAATGATAAGAGCCACCACAAAAGCCTCAACTCAAAGGGCCAAGGAGCAAGACAAAGAGAAGAAGAAGGCTACTAAGCTGATTGGTCCTATGTAGAAGAAACCAAAGAGAAGATATGTTGCACAACTAGAGTCAGATGATGAGGAAAGGATATAATCTGAAGATATTAGCCAATTTAGAGTGGTAAGCCATGCTCCTAAGTCAAATATTGATAAAAATTTTAATAATGTTAAGAAGAATGCAGATTTTTTTGAATTGAAAAATATTGATTTTAATAAATTGAGTAGAGAAGATCAAAATAAAGTTGAAGAATCAGTATATGCCATGATGGAAAAATTCAAGAACACTCCTCTTGAATTAGACAATACACTGCCCAAGGAGTTATATGAAATTGTTGAAAATAAGTGGCATTATTGTTTAAAAATGGAAAAAAAAATAAAAGAATCCACATTGGCACAAGTAATGCCAAAATTAACTAAAGGTTAAATAACTAAGGCAAATAAGAAACATGGAAGCAAGTTTACACCAAAATATAGAGCCTTCAGTATCTTGTAGAATAAAATTAAAGAAGTTGTCAATAAATCAACAAGATTGTGGAAGTTGATATATGGCTTGACTACTGTCAAGGATGGAGAAGAAGATCCCTTTGAGGGATAAAACACTAAAGAGGATGAAGATGAAAATAAGGCTAAGGCTAGTAAGAAAGAGAAGGAAGATAAAATAGTGGAGGAGGAAACATAAAAAGAAGATGAAATGGCAATAGCTGAAGAGCAACAAATAGATTAGAGTGTGCAAGACACACAATTGCCACCTCCTAGCCCTCCATATGTCATATCTACACCAGTAGATACCATAACTGTGAAGGATGTTCCTAACAAATCTTGTCAAAACATCAATCCATTGACTATAGAGGATCTCATAGAGATCCTTGACCAATCCACTCAACAAGAAAAGTTATGTACTAATCTAGTATTGGTTAGTGTGGATGAGTTGTAGAAAGTAGTAGCTGACTCATCTAGAGATAAGGTGAATCCACAAGAACCACCTTTTGTCATCTCTATAGCTACTAGTGTTCAACTTCTAGTGCCTACATTACTAGTTCCATCAACCAAAGTTGACACATCTAGAACAGTTGATACCACACTACAGAAGCCGACTACAATAGAAGATAAAGACACATCAATAAGGAAAATGGGACAAAAAGCTACATCTATTCCTATAGTAAAAACAAAAGGTACACCTCAAATAATTATAATTGATCTAGGGAGATTAGATGAAGACAAGGACACTCCAAAGGAGAAGGAGCAAACCACCATACAGACATTAGTAAATCTACCAACTACTAGTACTCCTACAAAAGTCCTTCAATAGCCGAGCACTGATGCAATACCATTGCAAATTTCTACACTAGGCTTGAACTCCACCAAGGTTGGAAGGGTACTTCACTATGGAGACCCTACTCTTGATGAAGAAATAGTAATACTAAGTTATGAGTCAAGAACCATGAACTTGCAACAGATAGGTGAAGTGCAAGAGGCACTAGAAAGGAGGAAAAGAAAAGAGATACTCAAAAATGAGTATAAGTAGAAGCAAGCACTGGTAGAAATAAAAGCAATATTTCTTGATGCATTTAGCCTGCAAACAGCTGATGGAACCAAGCCTATATTGGAACAACTGACAGATATTGTAGAACAGGTGACTAATGAAGACCAGGAAACCAATGTGAAACTCATGGAATGATCTGAGAAGAAATTTTAGGGAAATGTTAATGAGAAAATATCAAGTGGAATAGCACTTTCATAGGTTGAATTGGCAATGAAGATTGAAAAAGTAAAGAAAGTCCTTGAGAATGTATTCACATTCTACAAAAAGTTGTGTGATTTCTCATATTTCACATAGGAGACAAGCCAAAGAATAATGAGCTTGGAGAGAAATCTAAAGATTTCCAACACTCAACTACCAAAAGATCCAGCTCAAAGTGAAGCATTTTGCCCAAATGCTTCACTCACAGAAGGAATTAGCTGTGTTGATAGAAGAAGAGGCTAACATCAAGGCCAAATTGATGCAAATTCAATCTTCCATTACCCCACATCTAGAAGTACTCCATAAGGAACAAGCTATGTAGAAACTGTTCTAAAGAAAGATCCTCTTCTTTAGACAATTGGGATGCATCTCTCAAGATGATTATGGAGGTAAATAATACATTTTTGCAAAAATATGGTCTTAATCCTTAGCACCCATTAACATAAGTGTCAAAAAGGGGGATATATAGTTAAGGAGGAGAAACAAGTAAGAGGAGATATAATGTTTTGGGGGAGTTGTGAAGATAATATAGATACAGAGTACAAGAAGCAGAAGTAGGATACAAAAAAAAGGCAAAAAGTATTAGATACATCAATATGTGACACATTTAGCATAATAATTTTGGCTATAGGAATGGTAATGGAAAATCAGCTCAGGGGGAGTCACAAGATTTTTAGGTATACAAAATTTTGAATAAGTTTTTGAAGTCTTGTACATATTTCAAACAGAACATATAGTATACTCATAGAGATTAGATGCATAATGGTCAATTAAGTGTTTTTGCCACTCATGTAAAAGGGGGTGATTGTTAGTCTTAGATTGGTTTTGATATTTGAGTGTCAACACACTTAACCAAATTCTAAAGATGATGCTGAGCTATAGTGTATGCTGACCCAAAGAATTCAATAGGTGCTAAGTGAACTTTAGGTATGGAGCAATCTTCAGGTGTCAAGTGAAGTTCAAGTGCTAAGCAAAGTATAGCTGCCAAGTCACTATAGATGTTGAGTGAAATAAAATCACTATAGATACTGAGTGAGACAAAATCACTATAGGAGCTGAGTGAGCCAGTTTTCCTATATGTGTCGAGCATCAACAAATAGTATGAGCTGAGTAACACAAAATCAGCATATGAGGTTGTGCCTTCACAAACTTAGATATAAACCATTTTTGGATTTGACATAGGATGAATGTCGAAGGATTTTGAAGATAAGAACAAATCTTTTGCATTAGCTATGCAATCAACATGCAGCCAATAAGAAAAATGGAGAAGGCATGCAACCAATAGGAAAAGTGCAAGTATCAAGCGGGAAATGAAGATTTAATATTGATCGTAGATTCATACCTAACCCTAAGTCTTTGAAATCTTTAAAAGGAGGATGAAACCCCATTGTATGTGTGGCTTAGAGAAGTGTATGGGTGAACTATAATGAAATTTAGAAGGAAATTTGAAAAGGCTTAGAAGAAAAAAGAAACATTGCAACATTCAGTTGATTAAGAACAGAGTATCAGAACCTCGAAGAGTGACATATTACATCAAGCAAGGATCAAGTCAGTTAGAGCATAACAAGGATTTGGACTTAGCAATTGAAGATTGCAAAGCTATCAGGTCAAAGACTTTCTAATACTCTCTAGCAATTGTATTAGATAATGGAAATCCTATGGACTTAGGTTGGCCTAACAGCCATTTGTAAATCCTTTAACAGGGTGGCATTCCAAGTGAATATATTGAAGTCCTTTAACCAGGCCTACTTTTAGTAGGGTAGTGAAATCCTTTAACTAGATCACTTTTAATAGGGTGTAAAGTCTTTAATAAGACATGCCTTTCATAGGGAAGACCATTGGAAGTGGTCAAACATTATAACCTTCAACAGTTACACATTGTTGTAGTGATATTTTGTAAGTGTCATCCCCACCCTAGTTGTACCTTCTCATTTTTGGAGGGTTTCTAGGCTACCAAATCTTGTGTTATCTATTTTCATGCATGTCTTTACTTTCATGTTTATTAGATGGAATATATGCATGTGAATTTTTTTAGCTAAAAAGGTTTTAGAGGTTAAATTTAGGTACTTCTGATTCACCCCTCCCCCCCCCCCCCCCTCTCAAAAGTGTATCTTCCCACTTGTAAATTCCAACAAATAGTCACCAAAGCTATATCTTCTATTGCTTCCTCTTTCTTAACCAATTTAGGCTCATTATCTTTACCATCATTATCATTCAAGAATATTTCCATACTTTCTTTAAGTTTTCATCTTCATCAGAAAGTGAATTCTTTCTAGTTTTCCTTACACTCTTAGGACATTTGGATCAAAAATGACCAAATTCTTTACATGTCCAACAAATGAAAATTTTCATACCTTCTAGCTCTATTTTCATAAGTAGATCAATACCTTCTTTGATCTTCTTGTCTTCTTCAGATCTAGATTTGTCTTTATTTGTGCTTCTATTCATTTGTATGCAACAAAAAGATTCTAGATCTAGGAACTCAATGCTCTGCTTTGTACACAATTTTGATATCTCACCAAGAAACTCCATCTTCTGAGTGTTAAAATTTCCTCTATGTGACTTAGGACTTTCTTTTCTAAAAGGACTCACCATTGATCTCCCAAAGATGTTAAGCTTTCTCTTCAAGGACTTGATGCTCTAATACCAATTGTTAGAAAGTAAAGTCTTCTAAAATAACTGAGAGAGAAGGGGGGTGAATCAGTTATCCAACTATTATAATAATTATTAGCCTTATTAATCCTTAACCATATGAGAAATATAATCAGCTACCATAACAAGATACTCATACACAATAACACCATATATGTTAACTAGGGAAACCCTTGATCATAGGGAAAACCCTATTGGGGATGGTACCCAAAAAATGATGTACTAATGTAAACATTCCTTGTTAGAAGATGGACCCTATTATGAGTGAGTAAAAACATTTAGTACATATCAGTCCTTATTAGGAGACTTTGAATCCCTTTAGGAGATTTCAATCCTGTTAGGAGTTGTGCCAACCCTGTTAGGAGTTCTCAAAGGTAGATTGACCCACTGTCCAAACAACTTTAGGGGAAAGATCATTGAACTCACTATCCAACTTATCTCCTTATTATGATGATGATCATTAGATTCAAGAAATGAAGGAAGATCTAGATTAGATTGTGAAGATTGAGACATAGGAATTGGTTCCTAGACCTAAAGACAAGAATTATATAGGAACTAAATGGGTTTTCAGAAACAAGATGAATGAACAAGGTGATGTTGTGAGGAATAAGGAAAGATTGGTATGAAAAGGATATTCACAACAAGAAGGTATAGATTATGAAGAGTCATTTTCCCCTATAGCCAAAATTGAAGTAGTAAGGATGTTCTCTGCTTATGCAGCAAGTAAGCAGTTCAGAGTATATTAGATGGATGTAAAGTCAACATTTTTGAATGGAGAACTTGAAGAAGAATTCTATATTGAGAATAATAAAGGATTTACTTTGACAAAAGAAAAGGACATGGTAAAATCATTGTATGGTCTAAAGAAAGCACCTAGAACATGGTATGCAAGATTGAACAAGTATTTGGCAAAGTTAGAACTTTGCAATATCTGACTCACTCTAGAAAAAATATAGAAAATGCAGTTGACATAGTAGCAAGATTTTAAGCAGATCCTAAACAAGCACATTATGCAATAGTAAAGAGAATATTCAAATATTTGAAGGGTACACTTGATTTTGGTTTATGGTATGATAAATCACGTGAGTTTACTTTGTGTTCTTATTGTGCATGTAGTATGGATTAAAAAAAGAGTACAACTAGTGAAGCACTTTTTCTTGGAGGAAGAGTGGTTTTTTGGCTAAGAAAGAAATAAGACTATATCTCACAAAGTACAATAGAAGAAGAGTATGTAGCAATAACAAAAAATTGTAATTAGATCATGTGGTTGAAGCAAATGCTAAAGTACATTGGGATAGAGTTTTCAGAACCTGTTATCATACATTGTGATAACACAAGTACTGTAAGTATGTATAAGAATCTTCTGTTGCATTCCAAAACAAAGAATATATCAATTAAGTATCATGTTTTGAGAGAGAAAGTTGAAGAAAAAGAAATTAATTAGAGAATGTGAATACAAAAGAGAAGACTGCATATATCTTTATGAAGTCTTTTCCTAAAGATACATTTGAGTGTTTGCAAAGTATGCTTGGGGTTATGCCCCTACCTACTTCTGTGTATATGATGTAGACTGTGCATTAGTCCAATGGTATAGATCACTATTTTTTATTTGGACTAAATGTTGATGCTTCCTATATGGGGGAGTATCTATGAAGAGTAGAGTCATCAAGGAATCTTGGTAGTTGGTATATAATAATGTCTCTAGACACTTGAGCTAGTTAAATACTTTTAGCAAATGATTGACATAATGAAGCCTTTTTCATTGATGTCAATGAGGGAGATGATCACTTGAAAAACATCTTCTGGCAGTATGTGGGAAATGTATGTATAGAAGAGAATTGTTCATGAATAGATCGATGTCAATGGGAAAACACATTGAGCTATATCAATGGGGGAGAAGTTGTGAATAATTGATTTTCATCCATGTAAAATGGATAATAATGCAGAGTTGTTCCTATGGGTTAGAATGTGAAAATCTTATCATGATTCTAAGAGAGAAAAGAATAGATACAACAATGTTTATGTGAGTTTCAGATTTGATTGATGAAGAGGATTTGAAAAGAAGAGAGTAGTGACAACAACAACAGAGTTTGATTTGGTATCTTGGAACATATATGTTTTTCATTCATGATTGTGTTTGTTATTGATGTCAACATAGTATTGATTCTATGAAGACCAATAGAGAACAAGGTCATATACACTAAGTATTGGTGATCAGGTCCTACGTAGTTGAGAATATATTATACATTATGTCTTGATGAAGTGGAAAAGTGCACATACAAAGAGTCAAAGAAATATGCTATTTATTTAAGAATTCTAGAGGACAATGTTAGATAAAGAACCTAATAAATGGTTTTTGATGTTTGGATTTTATCTCTTAATTGGGATAGAATCATGATGAGAAAATTCAAATAGTGACAATAGATAGATTGATAATGATATTAGAGAGTGTACAAGGTCACATGTCACACGTGTGAAAATTTGTCAAGCCCATGAGTCGATAGTGTTGTGTGATTGTAAAAATGATTGCTTATCTTAATGAGGTCCTACTATAATTAATTGGGAAAGGTTCAAGTTTGACTTAAGGAATTATTTTGAGGATGCGGTATAAAGGAAGGTTATTTTCCTTGTGGTGAATGTATGGAAGTAGATTAGGCAAGTGTGTATTCAAGTGTGATATACAAAGTAATGGGTAAGTATGAGTAAGCATTCCAAGGGATTATTGGATGTGAGGTTGGTGATCTGGTATTGAGATCAAAAGAGGATTGGTCTAGTCAAGAGGATAAAGGAGTTTGAGATCATTCATTTCTATTATTGTCTAATGAATAATACAGAGATCAGTTGGACAGTGAGTTCGGTGGTCTTGCCCCTGAAGCTATTTGGATAGTGTGTCCTTCTACCTTCCACAACTCTAACATTGTTGGAATCTCCTAACAGGGATTAAAAGTCTCCTAATAGGGACTAATATGTATTGAATGTATTTTATTGGCTCCTAACAGAGTTCATCCTCTTACAAGGAACTTTTATATTAGTACATCATTTTGTAGGTGTAGACACCTGAATTTGATTCCACCACTAGGTAATCTCATTTAGTCATCTTCTAGGATATTATTAATTAAATATTTTATATTTAATTAATTAATTAATCATCATCCCCTAATTAATTAATTCATTTAATTGACTATATCCCAATTGATAAAATCAAATGATAACCCAAAATCAATTTATCAATTAAATTCCTATTCCTCTATTAAATTAAATTAATGCAAAAATCTATTTAATTTAATCTCACATCCCAATTTATTAAATAAAAAATTTAATAAATCAATCCTAAAACCCTAACCATCCCTAACCCCTATCATTAGCCAAATCCAACCCATTCACCCATGCTAACATCACTTAGCTAGCTAATTAACCTACCTCATTAAGCCCCAAATAGCCTCATAATCCCCTCCTAAGCATGTGCACAATTTTAAGCAAGGGTTAAGACTTTCTAACCCAAGCCAAAGTCAAAATTCTTCCCTCACCCTCTTACATTCCTATCCAAGATCATTAATGACTCTTACATGCCATAAATGCTCTTAAATGCCTCTTGCATCCCTCTTCCAAACTCCTCCTCCCTCATTACTCCTTTTGACCCTCCACTTTGACCATCCAATCCCCTTGTGACACTTGTCACAAGGCTAGAGCTTTGAAGGAGCACAATCCATGTGTTTCCCCCTTCTTGCATCCTAGCCCTTCCTCACCCTTTCTCCATCCTCACATCTTGACCCTCCATCTCACCACTCCTTAGCCTATAAATTGAGCTCTTCCCCTCTCACAAATCATTCAAATTTCATGCAAACTTATAATGTCCCCTTGAAGAACAAACCATTGAACCACACCCTTGTCATGCAGGAATCCTCACTTACCCCATACACCATATTTCATTCATTTGAAGCCTCTTACCCATTGAAGGCTTGAAGCACATTTGAGCACACATCCATCCATACTCATGTTGGCCTCATTTTTGTATGTGCCTTATGACTTCCCATGAAAGAAAAACCAAGGCCCTTTATTTTGATCTAGCAATCCTAAATCAAAACCCAAGTTTAATTTCCTAAAGGATAGGTTAGAACCCTCATTTTTTGCCCTAGTTTTCAAAAGGGTTAATGTTTTCAAATTGGTGCAAGAGTATATTGTATCCTAGGTCTTTCTTTTTTCCTAAAAGATGACTTTTTTTTCATGATTGAACCCTTTATTTCCTAAGCAATCCTTGATTAGGGTCATTTTTCCTATGTTTGAAAGGATGGTTTTTGTCATCCGTTGATCTAAAGCAAGATCAATGAACAACACTTACCCACATTATGGAGATGTAAGAGACTTAAGTAAAACGTCGAAGTGCTGTTGTGACACATGTCCCTGAATAATGTCATTTCCCTGTCACGTTGCAATGTCCTAAAAATTTTCACTTATTTGATCTCTCATTGGTTGTTCTTTGCAATGTGGACATTTCTTCCATAGTTTGGCTGCACCATTGATCAATCCAGATCAACAATTAGCACTTTCTCACTTGGTAAAGTTGATTGAGTTTTAAACAAAGCAGGAAAGCACTGTATTAACACCTATCCATGGTGATGATAGGTGAAGTACTAGGAGTAGATTTTGATTTGTTTCCAATCCACCGTTGATCTTGGATCGATTATTGAACAACACTTACCCACATTATCAAGATGCACGAGTTTTAAGCAATGCGAGGAAGCACCTTGTGGACACATATCCATGATGATGTCAGCACTGCACTTTGTGAGATAAACTGTCAATGTTGATAGTTGTTCTCTTTCTGTACCACAGGTGTCATATTTTTATTGGTAAAATATCCTGACATGGTCTTCCATAACATTATATTTCTCCATTGTTGATCTTAGATCGATCAACCGGAAACACTTTTCCACTTGATGAAGTTGCACAACTTTTAGACAAAGCAGGGAAGCACCTTAGTTACATGTGTCCATGTTGACATCATTTCTTTTATTTCATACTATCCAAATGCTCAAATTTTTTTGCCTAAGATCAACAGCTAGCACTTATCCGCATTATGAAGATGATAGACAGATAACTAAAGTAGGAAAGCACCTATTTGATGCATGGCAAAGGATGATGTTATGGATCCACCTTGGCAGAAGACAATAATGATGTTCTCCATGGCAATTGTCAAATGAGCTGGAGCATAAAAGAAATGTTTCATTGGTTGACTTGGCTGGCTAAATTCTAAAAGGAAAAGATTTTGATTCACCATTGATCTTAACAAGATCGACAGAGAGCGCTTCCCTACATTAAGAAAATGATCAAATTTTAAATAATGCGGGCAAGCACCAATGTGCCACATGGCATAGTGGGACCAACCTTTGAGAAGGTTGTTGAGTCATGCTAAGTTGTAAAGCTTTGATGAATTGAAGTGCATTCATTGGTGGAACATGACATGTATATGCCAAGTGGAAATGATGATGTCATGGGCACAGAAATTCTAAAAGTTGATATTGTAGTCAGACTTGTTAGACCACATTGGTTTGAAAGGTGATATCCTATTGGTCAAGTTAGTTGACTAGATGATACAAGGATAAAAACTTTTGTGATTGTCAATTTGTACAAGATCAAAGGTCAGTGCTTACCCACATTATGAAGTTGCATGACATTTAAATAATGTAGGGAAGTGTTGATCTAACATGTGGCAAGGTGGGACCAATTGTGACGGATATGTGTTGAGTTGTGGTAGGCTGGAAAGAGATGCTAGAGCATAATACCAGTTGGATCTAAATAGTAAAGGTTGTACTTCAAAGATGTTTGAATCCTCATGACCGTAGATCTTTTTGAGATAAATGTCCAGTGCTTACCCATATTATCAAGATGCTCAAATTCTAAATAATGTGGGGAAGCACCTATTCAACGCATAGCTAGATGTCTAAAGCCATAAAGTAGTTTTTTTTTTTGAAATAGGATTGTTCGATGTTATGAGATCGACAGATAAGATTCAAATTTGGGTGCAACATGGAAATAAAAACTAATGGAAGTTAATGTCACTTAGAGCTCATTCGTGTGATCTTAATGCATGAGTATAATTCACAAATCCACCATAATTGAATCACAAAAATCACGAAAGGTTATTAGAGCGCAAGGATTTTCCAGAGCTAGGGCACATAATTTTTACCAAATGTTCAGTGAGTTACAACAAATTTCATCAAAAAAGAGACACAATTCAATGGGTAGGTGCTTTGCATCCTGCTAAAGTCAAGAAATTGGTGTTGTGTGAAATTTGAAGTTTTCAAAAAATGCCTCCACAAAAGGAATTCTCTAGACACATTGACTATCTCAAGAGGTTTATTCATGACAATTTCCTCAAGCAATTTTCTCCATCTGTGCATGAAATAACAACTCGTAGGGATTTCATTCCAAAGAACCCTAGGTTAGTGGTTGTTGAGGGTTTCTATGATAAGGCAAATAATTACAAAGATGCTCAGATTTCCATGGGAGGTTTAGAACTGTTCAAGAAATGGTTTGTTGAAAGAAAACTAGATACCCCTTTAAGTAACATTTGGGAGTTCGATATTGGAAAATTAGTAGTCCCTGAGGTTTTCTTTGACAGTTATTTACTAGTTGACCTGGCTAAGAAATATGATCCAATTACTAGGGTTGTGAAGAATTATGCTAGTGATAATTTATTTAGGGTTTCTCTTGAGCTGATTCATGAGGTTTTCAACCTCAACCCTAACCGTTTTGTGCATGAGATTATTGATATGGATGACCTTCAAGCAAGGTATGATGCATAGAGAGTGTACCTAAGAGCAAGGCCTTTGCAGCAACATTTCACTATAATTGGAACATTACCTATAGTTACACCCAATACCCCAGAGCCACAGATGAAGAAATTTTTCAATCCTAGGGTTCAAGCTTTGTAATTTTTCATCTGCCAAATCTTTGAAATGGATGAAGAGGATTACATCCCAGGATCTATTGTTCATATCATGGCTCAAACATTATAGTTTGGAATGAGCAGTATTTTGGATTTTGCCTCTTTCCTAGCAGAAGAAATACACAATGGTTTAGTAGGAAAATAAAAAGAAAAGGTAAACAAACCTTGTTGTTGGTACTCCCTACTCATGCATATATGTCTTTTTAAGGGAGTTACCTTTTTCTCTAAGGGTATGTAACTAGAATTAACAAGGGATGGTGAAAAGAATCCAGTCCAATTGTGGAGTGTTGATATGACTTGGGAGGCCAGGAATGCTAGTTTTGTAAGGTTTGATAGGTATTTTGCATCCAAGCTTAGATTGCTTTTGAGAGGGGACAGCCCTAGAATCCCACAGTCATTGTTATAATTGATCAGACCCAAAGATCATGCAAAAGGGCTCTGGGTTAGTCACAATTGGGGGGATATAATCCCACATAATGTTTCTACAGTGATTAGAGTATATGGTTTTTTAGGGAAGCCTTATGTTCTACCTTTCCATGTGCCATTGAAGATAAGGATAATAGAATTGTTGTGGTAGATTGGAACCATTGAGGAAAGAGATATGATTGGTAAGGGTAAGGGCACTTTCTTCCCAATTGTTACTCTAATGCATGATTTTGTTTTTGTGAGAAAGGGATGGAGACATCTCAATTTATTTTTGAATAAGTAAATTATGGCAGAATCTCATGCAAGGTACATTGACCTAGAGGAATTCTTTGATCTTTTGGGAGAAAGAACAAGAGCCACTCATATCATACAATAGGTGTATTTCCCTAAAGATATTATTAGGAATATCTTCTCCCTATAGGAACAAGAAGTGAGGAAAGAGAAATGGATAGTATTCAAAAAATTTTTGGAATTCATTAATGTATTTGACTTTGATTATGATCCTTTGAAAGGCAAAAAATATTGGAGAGCCAAAATGCATGTATTGATGAATAATTTTGCTGCAATAATGCAAGCTATGAATGAGAAGAAGACTGCATATGTCAAAGCCTATCTTATCAGAGCAACAGAGGTGGATAGAAGAATAAACAACAAAATGATAGTTGCCCCAAGTCAGTATACATTGTAGAAGAGAGCAAGGTACATAGTAGTTCAAAGCATACAACAGGTGCCCCCTGATAGAAGACCAAGGCCAAAGAGCCCACCTACAACTAGTGCCCCAAAGAGGTAGAAACTAGAACAAGGATCCTCTTCTCATGTAGAAGAGTATTCCCCAACTCAAACCCCAATCAAAATAGAGGATGAAGCATCCTTAAGAGAGAAACTAAGACAAATGGGTGGAGAAGGGGATGTAATTGTTACTTCTGCAAACATGGAAAGAGGAGTGCCTCAAGAGCCTCTTGTGCCCTCCTTAGACCTCACAATTGTTGATTATCAAGGTAAGGAGATAGATCCCATCATTGCTTAAGCTTCTCGGAAGTTTATAAATGATGAAAATTTTGTTAAATCTAGGGCTTTTGCAGAATTTTTATGAAGAAAGAATATAGGAAATTTTGAGAAAGTATGTAGGAAAATAAAGGCAGAACAACCTGACAAACTAGACTCTATTATTGAGGAAGAGGTAAAATCTAAATTTTTGAGTTATTTTGCCTAGTTAACACCTGAGGTCAGGAGGCAATTAGTTAAGGAGTCAGGGGTCCTAATTTTTCCTGAGTGGGATATAGCTAATGCTATGATCTTTGACTCAATTAGAAAAGAGAAAAATGTGCAATATAAAACTGAGGAAGAAATACTATAGGCACATAGGGGAATTAGATTTAGTGATGATCATCAAGCCCTAGTAATTTGGTCAGTTGAGAAAAGAGACAAAACTAGAATGTAAGAAATTTCTAGTTCAAAACATACTAGCACTCTTACAGTATATAGGGCTGATGAAGTGAGTAGCCAACAAATTTTTGGAATGACTTCAGAAATGTTAAAATTTGGGAATGTGGTTTCTGGAAAAGAATAGGATAAGTTCTTAAAACTTAATGCTAAATTTGAAGAAGTTTTGAAGGCCTGTGAGGAAAGGGGAAAACAAATATAGTTGCCTGAAAATTAGGTATCTCAAATGGACAAGCAACTTGGGAAGAGAAAAATGGGAGAATCTAGCACGCCAAGAATTGTATATCCCTAGCCACCAATTGAGCCATTTAAATCAACTCCCATTATTGAAATCCCAAACACCCCACAGAAACCTGATTTCTACACTATAGAGGAATTTGAGGAAGAAAAGAATAAATTATATGCAATGCATGTAGAATTGAATAATCAATATGAAGGAAAAATAAGGCAAGCTATAATGTACTTAATAGATAGAATTGCATGGCCAACATCTTATGATCAATTGGAAAGAATTGTAGCTATTTGGGATGAAATAAAAGGAGATGAAGGTAAATTGATACCCATTGTATAGAAGTGGAGTGAAATGAATAATGATATTACTGCTATGTGCATATCTGTCATCCAACTGCCATGTCACCAAATAGAAATTTTTTTTGATTTGCTTAATAAGATGGAGGATTTTGATGACAAATAGGATTCTATTTAGAAAAGAATAACAATTTGCTTCTCCAAGTATATGACTAAGAAATTTGACCTTTTTCTTAGTGCTCTAAAAAAAGTTTACAAAATAAAAGAAAAGGAAGAATGGAAAAAGGAATTGGATGAAATATTTTGTCAAAGAATGAATAATGTTGTAAATGAAAATGGGCATCTACTATGGGCAATGACCAATGAAGAGTTGGTCAAACTGCAGTTATTTTACAATATTATTAGGAAAGATCTCATTGAAATAGAAGCAGCTGGTAATTCTATAATAAAAGTGTAGAGGGAAATCATAAACTTCGATTGGCCTGATGACACTATTTTCAATGAATGGAAAGAGAAATTTATGTCTACAAAATAGATGGTAGAAGATGATGGGGGAGAAGAAGATGCAGAGGTAACTGTTACTTTAACAGTTCATGATGAAGACAATGAGAACTCTTGATTGAGGTAAGCTTGCAGGTAACAGAACATGACACATCACTCACAAGCCTTATAGCCACGTACTCCAAAGAATCAAAATAACTTGGGAGCCAATCATTGATTTCACAATTTTGGGGGTGTAACAAAAAAGTGGTTCACCCAAAAAGAATATTTTGATGTAAAAGAATTTCAATTATACACCTTTTTGTCTTTTATGACAGCAAACACTTGTAAAAAATCTTTTGTCTATAGGACAACTGTTAGTTCTCTATTCCTAAATCTTTTTGCATCTCACACTATATAAGTGAGATTCCAAAGTTAGACAATGGTCCAATTTCTAATACAATTTGAGTTTATATTGAGTATGTTTCAGTCCAGTTAAAAGTATGCAAAACTTATGATGTATTTTCTCTACAAATACTTGGAATATATTGATAGTGCAGGGGTCTAATGTTTTTTCCAAAGTTATTTTGAGTCTTATTGCATTTGTATGCAAATCTTCAAAGGAGATTAATACAAAATTGAACTATCCCCATATCTGTTCTTGCTAAATTTTGTCTCCATTGTCATTACCTAATTATTCTAATATTGTGTGAGCAAATCTTGTCCTCTTGAATGCAATTCACTTAGGTTGTATGTCAATTCATTATTGCTAGTAATTCAATGAATTAAGCAAATGCTTTAGTGAATTTAATGGGATTTCTATGGTAATAGAAAGGATGTTTGTAAGAATGAATTCTAGTAAGAATTGCTAATAATATTTATTGTAATGCAACAAGTCAAATCTATAAATTGCAATATACTCTGAATCCCAATGGAATAGGCACTAATCTAGTTAATCTAGTCAGCAAATAGGTAGATCATGAATAAGCACTAAGTCTAATATCAAAATCAACTTTATTTTACTGTCTAAAGAGTTTCAAAGATGGTCAGCACGTGTTTGCATGTAATCCTTAAGCTTTAGTTAGCTACTATTGCTGGAAGCACTTGTAAATCCGAGAAGAATTGTGACTAAATCTGCTTATAAGGGATGTATATCATCTAAAAGTGTCAAGGAATGGATAAACTATATATATGTCAGAGATAGAAGATGAGAATCAGAATGAAACTAATAAAATTCTCATACAACAACATTCATTTTGAATCATCCCTTAGGTATACCCACCTTGGTTCTACAAAGCCTAAAGAGTAGAAAACCAGTCTTGGTTTTGTTGAAGTTGGTTCCAAATAATATGCAAACATAATTGTTAATGGGAAGTAGCTAGTCCTTAGATTTGTGAGTATTATTATCTTGGTATTGAACTTTTGTTGTTCAATAGTTGAAAAACACCAACAACTCAGACACATCAATAGCATCAAGGTCACACTTGGGGAGTTTGCCATTCTTGGTTTTCCTCTCTCAATGGTGTTTCCATTGTCTTATCATAAGTAGTGTTAATTTACTTAGTTTGTGAATGTTTAGTTAAATTCTTAAATGTTCTTTACACACTAGTTTAAGAGCTCTACATTTTGGCACATCTAGTTGGACCCCACATTCAGTCACTTTTGATCATATTCACACCTATTTTTCTAATTAACCAAACTAGCATGTTGTGCTTTTTCTTATGTGTGTTAGATTTATAAAAAAAATTTGCAGGTGCATAAATATCAATCCAGGAAATGCACTTCCAACCATATCACTTTTTTTCACCAATTCAACTTGAAAACACATAATTTTCGTGAACTTGTAGCTATGAGTTCATGGGAAAGACCTAGCGAGATTGTGAACCCACGAACATGGGATCATGTTTGTCATGACACCCATATATCACATGGAAGTTACAACTTCCCCATCATTCCCATTGATAAATTTTCCTGTGGGAACACTTGTTATTACCAGTGGGTTCACTGTCATAAATTGGTGAGATCGCTCTATCAAAAATAGCCAACCTAGAAAACTAGTTTTTAATTTTTACCTTCAAACCTGCTGATAAATTTGTCAGCGGGAATGCCTTCCATCCTTGTGGGATTTATTGGTCACGAGTACACTCTAAGAGTATTTTTCTTGTGGGCCACTTTTTCTTTATTTTTACTAATTTTTGCACCACAATCCCACACTTTTTTATTGCATTCCCGTACTATGGGATCGTGGGTTGACTCCGGCTGGTTTGCTAGTTTTATTAAACAATGTAGTTTTCTTCTTTTTTATACAGGGATAGCTTGCAGTTACCTTGTTGGGATTCTAAATGTTGACTATTTTTGTAGGGCTGCTTAGTTTAGTTGTCAAAAATCAAATCTTGAATACCTAACGATAAAATTTAAATGTTTTATTGGAATGAATGCCTAAGTAAAAAATTTTAAATCAACTTTGAATGCAAACTTATAATGCCCCATTAACCACTACAACATAGCCATTTATACCCTTACCATGTTAAAATCCTTCCACACCTCCATTGATGAATCCTTCATCCATCTCCACACTTGATCACCTACCACTTGAATCTTGAGCATATCTGAGCTTACATCCCTCATCGTTGGACACATCAACATCATTATAGGTTACACTTGAGGAGCTTACCATTTTGGTCTACTTTCCTTTGTAGTATCTCCTTTTATCTTATCATAAAGTTTTTATTTTTTATAAGTTTTGAATGTTAATTTAATTTTTAATATTCATAGCATACTAGATTGCATAGATTTTTGCCACTAAAACCTTCCCTCTCATTCTCATTGTTTAATCTTCTTTAGGGAATGCCTGCTATTGCTAGCGGGTTCACTGGAAAAATATGTGAGATTGCTAGGCCAAAAACATTCAACCCAGAACTCCTAATTCAAAATTCCATCTTCAAACCCGTGTTTACTTTTGTCAGTAGGAACACCTCCCAAATCAGCGAGATCACTCTGTTGTGGGATTGCTTTGCAAGTAAATATATCACGACCCACTTTTTCTCTATTTTTCACTAGTTTTGGTACTATGATCCCACACTATTTGACTACATTCTCGCATTGTGGAATTGCATTTTGACTCCCACAGGTTCACTAGTTTTTATCAATCTATTTATGTTAGATATTCACAAGGAGGATAGCTCACAGGAGTGTTTTATATTTTGATCTTTAACTGTGTGTTTGTAGTTTTACTTAGCTTTCTTCAAAATTTTAAATATATATATTTTTAAAGTGTATAAAAAGAAATTTGACTTTTAGTGGTTCTGTAGGATATGGGCTATTTTGAGTTGATTTATGTATATAAAATAACTTAAAAAGTTAAAATAAAATTTTCCATAGTCAAACATTCAGTTTTTGAGATTTTGGTGATCCCAATCAAGTTGTTTGTTTGTAGTATTGCAGATTGAAATATTCTAGAAACAACTAACCATGAGTCTTACAGGTTTTCTTTTAAAATTTTATTGCTCTTGGGAATGAACTTGAATGCTTAAACACTTTTCATTGAATGCATGGTGCACTTAATTTGATAAATCAAACACACTCTTGAAAGACTAAAGTTAAAATAAAAAAATCCAATCTTGAATGCATAACCAATTAAGCACAATGTTTCATTTGAATAAATGTTGTTAAAACATAATCTTGAGTAACTAATAAATCTACATGTTTTCATTGGAATATATGATTGAAAAAAACATAATCTTGAATGCCAAAGATCAATGAACCATTGCTATGCTTAACACTCCAATTTGGGCATAAAACACTTTTAGTCAATCTCTACTGCCTAAAAATCAAGGATCATTGTGGACAAATACTTCAAATTGTGGAGCTTAAAACATACTTTATACGATCTTGAGTGCTTTATGTTAATCATGAGTGTATGTTAATCATGAGTGTCTTCAAGTAGTCATTAGGATGGATACACTAAGAGCTCCAAGTGCCTTGTGTGTCTTGAGATTATGCCTTTTAGCACATCTTTGACTTCTCTATATCTTGAAAATTAGGACATCTAAATATGTGATACATGTATCAAAAGTTGTTAGCAAGATCATTTGCAATAACCTAGGAGTGTTTCTAGTGAGTTCATTATCCCTAAGAAGGGTATCCCCTATGGATAGAAGCTCAAACCAGTAAATAATATGGTTGGTATATAAATGAGAGGAAGGGTAAACCTTCTTGCTCCATCAGGCAAGTTTGGATGATGTGTTTGTGGGGGTAGCCTGACATGGGAAAACTTTCCTGCAATTTCAACATGTCTAGAATAGATTGTTAAGTGAATCACATATGTAACAACTAAGTGGATGACTTCACAAATCTAATTATGAACCAATCTAGTAGCTACCCTTTTAATCTTTACATCAAATCTGTAAACACTTAAAATTGTCCTAAACACTATATTAATTTATTTAATATCTCCTATGACATTATAATTAATTAATTATATTTTTCATATTGTTCTACTTATTTAATTAAATAAGTTCATTTCCCTAATGTATTTAAATCTAATTTAAATACTTCTCCCTAATGTATTAAATTCATTTAATGCATAAGTACTACATAAATCCCTTTTTAAATAAATTATATTTATTTAATTCCCTCCATTCCATTAAAATTCTATAATCTTATGATTAAGTTAAATTTTATTTAATTTAATCCTAATCCTATCCTAAAACCTAGTCTACATCCATCACTCTCATCCTTCTAAGCCTACCCACTACTTAATCCCACTTGTTTACCTTAAACACCTTTTAGTCTTTAAGTGTTTTCTCACACATGTGTGAGAAGCTCATGATCCAATAAACCTTCCACTTCATTTATGCCTCTTACATCTCTTACACGTTTGTCCCCCGCTCCTTCCCTCAAGGTTGCTCACACATGTGAGCACACCTTGAGCCTCTCAAACACACCTTTCATTGGAATGAATGATGCTCAAACACACTCTTGAATTCCATTAAGGAATGAATTATTTTTTCATCTAAATGCATGTTTAGACTAGTCAAATACAATCTTGAATGCCTTAAGGAAATTGGCATTCTTTCATTGGAATGAATGTTTAGATAGAAAATACACTCTTGAATGCCTAAGGTCAATAAAGCTTGCTATGAAATATTTGTATTTGGTGCTTAAAATGAATTCACTCAATCTTGAATGATTTAAAGGAATTGGTTTTATTTTCAAATATTTGCTTATGTTTATGATCAATTTACTTTTGTTGATGAATCCTCACTTTTCATTATGTTGATAACATTGTCAAGTTGGAAAGAACAATGCATGCTTAAACATGAGTACCTTCAAGAGTAGATTACAAAACCTAAAGCTCCATTGGAAAAGAACAAGTGTCTTTTAACCCCAAGGCCACTTACGTATTCCCTCCTCTCATGCCTTCGGGTGATCTTGAGTGCACAAAAAATAAGTGGTCTTGTTTATATTTTTAGAAGACTTGCTTGGGGATTTCATCACCCCTTGGGATGACCTCAACTCTAGTGTTCTAGTGGAGTATAAGAATTGGGGGGTGAATCAAAAGACACCTCTCTTGGAAGTAAAATTTTGTCACTCTTGGCTAAGCCCCAAAGAACTTTATACCTTTGGGAAGTGAAAGCAAAGATTTGGGTTATTGTCTCCCCCTGGTTGTGTGGTACTATTTTTTTTCACCTACAAATTTGGGCCTCACGTACCTTGCATGTATCGAGGACTCCATTTAGATCATCTTTTCATATCCTAGTGGAAACCTTATTGGGATTGTTGATGTTTTCAGCATGCTTGATTTTTTAAACATCTAAAACCAATACCAAACATCAAAACAGTTTTTAAAAATGGGTGAAATGGTGAGATAAGCTTTCAGTGAGTGAAATAGTTGTAAGTGGGTCCTCTTGACCTACGGTTATTTTTTAGGAGTTCTTGTATTTGTTCTACCATTTGGAAGTCTTTGGGTCATTTGGTCACAAGCTTATTTATAAGATTTTTTAAACTAGATTTATTTTTTTCCTGCCATGACCGACAAAGTTAAACTGAAGAAGGTGAAATCATCCAAAACATTTGCCTACAAGGAAAAGAAAAACCCGACACATGGTGATAAAAAATTTTGATACACTATCAAAGACATCAAGAAAGAAGAAGTTGAACAAGAACATTATGATAGAATCGAATACAATGCTAAACTTCAAAATTGGTCTGCTTTCCCTGGAGTGAACCCAAGACTTTTGTTCCCAGTGAGAGAAGATTGAGTCAATCAGATAGTGACCATAACACCTTCATTTGCCACAGCAACCCCATTTCCCAAATTTCTAGTCTTCCATTTTCAAAATTTCCTCTAGAGAGCTTGATCATTTGAACTTTAATCTTTTGCACATAAGGACATCTTAGTTACCAAACTTATAAGATTACAACACTAGACCATTATCCATAAGAAAACATTTATCATAGTTACACTCACTCATTTGGGATCACAAGTCCATCTCCAAATAGCGGGTAATCAATTTGGTGTCCTATCTTTCCTAAAGATCACTTGACAATATTTGGTAGGAGAAAGATACTTTTATCCTATATCACACTTGGTTTGCTAAATCAACAAGGTCTTTTGTTTACATTTAGGTTATTGGCCCTTTTATCACATAAGGTTCAGTGGCTCTCCTACACATTCTTCTCTTTATTCCATAATCTTCCACCCATTGGTTTGGTCACAATTGTGTGGTACATACACAATCTGAAAAATTTACATTTAATCCCATGTCTCATTTGTTAGAATCATTAAGGCAAGAAGAGATGGAAAATCCTTTTCCTCCATGATCAGCCTCATTAGGGAGCACATTTCCCTCTAGTACAAACTTTGGCATGCCTAGCTTAACATCCACACAAGAACTAGAGGATCCTTTTTGCAACACAAATCTAGGAAGTAATTCACATGATGACAAATAAGTATACTAAGATGAAGATCATATTGACAACAACTATATCCCTAGTGATGTCTGAACATTTCTTGCAGATCCATACAATTTGGAAATGATGGAAAAGTCTATTAGGGAAAAATAGATTGAGATCTTCCTAAACTTGGTTAAAGATGGTGTTAATGTCCCTACAAGTTTTGATGAGAGCACCTTGTTTAGATAAATTATGAAGGGTGGTGCTCTTGTGTTACCAACTTTAAACACAATCCAAACATCTGGCAAAGAGAAGGAGCCTGCGGTGAGAACTAGTTCCATACCTACATGAAGTGTCTCAACACAACCAACATTCCAATTAAGTGTAGAACATATCCAACAAATCATTAGTGCTATGACCAACACTACTAATGTTATTATTCCATAGTCAACCTTGATAGGTCCAACTATAGGATGCTTAAACATTGGTCAAGTGCCTACTCAATAGATGGCAATTCCAACACAACCAATATATTCCTCTTATTTGCAAATGCCAACAAGCATGGTGAAAACATCTGTTCTAATTCCAATGACTGCATATCAATATATTGGCCAAAGTGGAGCACTTCCACCACCTCACAATATTTTTGGGACTCCTTACACCTTGGGAGGTGGTTTTATCAATTCCCAACAATCACAAATGCAACCAAACCAAGATCTATCCCAGTAGTTGCATGAACTTTGAAACTTGGTCCATACCATGAGCAACAAAGGGGTTAAGGATTTCTCTTTTGAGGAAAGTTACCCCTTTCCATTTGATAGATATATTAACATGATCTCATTTCCACCAAACTTTGAGATTCTTAAATTTGACAAATACACAAGAGAAACATGACCTATCACACATCTCAAGAAATTCTTCATTTTGTGTCAAGACGTAGCCTATAGTGAGGATTATCTTAAGAGGCTCTTTACACGAAGTCTTGGAGGTCCCACACTAGAGTGGCTAATGAACTTACCCAAGGGTTCCATTACTTCCTTAAATGATTTAACAGGGAAGTTTGTAGCACAATACTCTTACAACATTGAACATCATGCCTCATTAAGTGATTTGTGCAAAACAAAACAATGAAATGGTGAAACATTTGCCAATTTTCTATAATGGTGGAGGCATCTTGCTAATCACATGCCATATAAAATTGAGGATTCCCACCTTGTGCATATATTTATCAAAAACTTGATACCAAAGATGTCTTTCCACATGAAGATGGCTAGTCTTGAAGACTTTGCCACCTTAGTCAAGAAAGGCAAGAATATTGAAAATGGACTCCCAGACAAGGGTTCCATTAAACATTATAGCTCTTCATTCTTGAACAATGACACAAACAACAGTAGCAAACCCAAATTTTGGTCTAAAAACAAAGGTGTTATCCATGATGGTGTCATTGATTTTAAAAGTGTATAAAACCTCCAAGGTGGGAACAACAACAACAACTATCATAATTGAAACAACAACAATTCAAACCATGACAATTAGAATCAAAATAATCAACAATCTCTTAATAAAACACATTTTTTTCCTTGCAACAACAACAATACCAACAGTAATTACAACCATGACTATGATTAAAATATGAAGTTCGCTAACTTTTGTGAACCCTTGGATGCCATATTCCAAAAACTAGTGGATCATAATTTGATGGTGTTTCCAACACACAACCCTTTGATGAAATTAAACCCAAATCAAAATGGTATAGGGAAAATTAATATTTCAAATACTATTGTATCAAAGAACATGACACAAACAAGTGTATAAAACTCAAGGTCTTCATTCAAAATCTTGTTGATGATGGAGAAATTGAAGTAGAAGGGGGGCCACCCTCTAAAAATGTTGAACTGAAGATATTTCAAAATCCATTTCGTGACCACAACAATACAAACAATGTAAATTGAGCTTCGACATCAAATTCATTACACTATGACTATTCTACTAACCACATATCAAGGTTTGACTCCTTGTGTGGTAAAATAGAGACAAACTATGTATGTGGCTTTGACTCCATGTGTGGTCACATTGAAGAGGTAGACACTAATGTGAATACCCTTCTCCTATAAGCATTTGATTGTGATGCAACCACTTAGCTGGGAAGAATCACTTTGCAAGCTACCACTCTCAACCCCACTAATCCATCAATTCCACATGCACCTACTACACCATCCACCTCACAAAGACCTATTTCTTGCTATGATGTATTATCCTAGTTAGGGAAGACTCCTGCACAAATATCCATTCTAGAGCTCCTCACCACCTCACTCATCCAAAAAGAGATTTTGGAGACTATTCTTTTAGAGTCTCGTGTTCCTAAAAACATTAATGCATCCCAATTCACTGCCATGATTAGAAACCTTGCCGCACAACAACACCTTGTCTTCACAGACAAAGATTTCCAAGGTCTTAACCAACACCACAATTTTTTACTCCACATTGAAGTCCTTATACAACAACATAAGATAAAAAGAGTCATAGATAATGGATCTGATTTGAACCTTTGTACATTGAAGATGATCTATTTTTTGGGGCTTCCAAAAGACCTCCTAGATATCAATAAAAGGATAACAATCAAAGCATATGATGAAAGAGAAAGAGAATCAAAAGGAGTTGTCATGCTACCGCTAAAGGTTGGGCCAACTATCATAAACACTAAATGCCATGTCCTAGACTTGGATTTTCCATATAATATCTTGCTTGGTCAACCTTGGATACACACACTCAAGGTGGTCCCATCTACATATCATCAATGATTGAAATTTCCCTAACAAGGAAGAGAGGTCACAATTCCAGGCGACCCTTTGCCTTTTTCTTTCTGCAAGAGATTGGAAGGTGCACCAAATTTTTTTTGTTGAATCAGTGAGTTTGCTAAGGTTATACCTAAACCTCTCACCATAATGGAATCATCTTCCACAATACTACTAGAGTTATCCAATAATGATTCCAGTTCCTGTAAAGGATAAGAGAAAGTTAAAGATACTAAGGTCAATACTACAGGGAAGGTGGTCACTTTTGTTGACCTACGAATGAGAGAGTACAAGTTTGAAAATGCCTTCTGTGTTGGACAACTACCACTTTTCCCCCGTTCCTTTGGAAAACCTTCACAAATACCACTTTCTACAAATATTAAGGATGCCATGCATTTTAACAAGACAACATTTGAACATTGGGGATCACTTAGTGATGAACAAATGGAATCTAATATCCTAGATTAGCTATATTTTGATGGAAAATATGAACCTATGGAATTCCTCAAAGATAAATATGTTAAAGCTCCTCCCATCATCAAAAACATGGGATATCATGGTACCAGCCTTGGACCTAGAGAAGATGGAATTAGATAACCCCTTGGGGCTAATAACTATCCTAAAGGATGTGGTTTGGGCTCCAATAAACCCAAGGTGTCCTTTGCTGACAATTATTGTATGGTTGAACCTAATTTTGAGACTAAAGGGGAGGAATTATTTGAAGTACCCTTCCAATACATTGACCTAGATAGCCATGTCTATGCCATTACCATAGTTGACCTTTCATCTACCAACCTACCTCTCACCAACCCTGAAATGATAGACTGCGACCTTCAGGACACACCACCAGCTCTCAATATCTATAACTCTAACAAAGCAATGATGGCACTCTTTGGCCTTAGGAATCTCCAAGATTACAAACATGAGATCCAATACAATGAGGAAGCCTACTTTTATAGACAAGTCAACTCTCTTAGTCACAAAAATGAAAAAGAAAAGAAAAATAGAAAAAAAAAAAAAAAGAAAGATCCTCTAGTGAAAACTCTTTTGGAGCACTTTTGGATGATGAAAAAGACAAAATAAAACATGCATGCTTTTGGTGAAAACCTCATAGAGGTGCCATAAGAGGGAGAGGTTGACTTTTCATTTGGATCTTTACCACCAAAAAATTCATCTATGCTAAATAAGGACACAATTCTAGTTAATTTGGGCACGGTAGATAATCCACAAATCACCTACATTGCTGCCACTTTAAGTCCTAAAGAACAAAAAGTGATGACTAAATTCCTAAAAAAAGGAAAAATCAATTTTGCATGGACCTACAAAGACATGCCTAGTTTAGACACAGATTTGGTTGTGCATCACTTAGCAATAAATCCAAAGATTAAACCTGTGAAACAAAAGTTGTGCAAGATGCATCCCAAGGTAGAACTTTTAGTCACAATAGAACTACAAAAAATGCTAAAGGCAAATTTTATCCACCCTATTGATTATCCTGAGTGGGTTTCCAACATTATTCCTATAGGACAAGCATTTGGGGGCATCCGTGTCTGTTCAAATTTTTGAGTATTAAATCTCACATGTCCTAAGGATGATTTTCCACTTCTTAACATAGACATCATAGTGGATTTGACTTTTGGACATGAAATATTGTCTTTAATGGATGGTTTCTCTGGTTACAATCAAATCAAAATTATAGAAGAAGATCAACATAAAATAGCATTTACTACCCCATGGGGGACTTTTTGTTACTAAGTCATGGCTTTTGGCTTGAAGAATGCTAGTTCCACCTATCAATACACAATGACTACAATCTTCCATGATCTTCTACATGTCATAATGGAGGACTATGTTGATGACATTCTAGGAAAGTCTAATACCCATGATTCCCACATTGATGTGCTCACCACCATTGTTGAAAGGTTGGAGAAATATAAAGTGCACCTTAATCCTAAGAAGTGTGTTTTTGGGGTCAAATCAGGCAAGTTGTTAGGCTACATAGTGTCAAGAAGAGGCATTGAGGTAGATCTTTCCAAAGTAAAAGCCATCATGGAAATGCCTCCACTTACCATATTGAAACAACTCCACAGTTTTCAAGGAAAGTTACAATTCATCAGACGGTTTGTGTCCCAGTTAGCAAATAAGGTCCATCCACTTCAATATTTTCTTCAAAAAGACACTAAATTTCAATGGGATTTCCTATGTTAGAAAGCATTTGAACAAGTTAAGGTATACTTGGCTAATCCTCTAGTTCTAGTCTACCCAATTGTAGGATGACCATTAATTCTATACATTTCAGCCACTTCAATTACCTTAGGTGCCCTTTTAGCACAACTAGATGACAATGATAATGAGCAACCTATATACTATCTTAGTCAAACATTAGTTGGCTATGACTTGAACTACACTACTATTGAGTGAGCTTGTTTGGTAGTAATCTTTTGCATGATCACACTACACATCTCATTGCCAAGATAGATCCACTTAAATATTTTCTATCAAAAGCCTCCCTCATAGGTCAAGCTACAAAATGGGTCTTGATTTTAAGTGAATTCAACATTGTCTATAAGGATCACATGGCCATTAAGGGACAAATAATTGTGGACCAGCTTGCTAAAGCTCCTCTTCAAGGAGACCATCCTATTATAGAAAACTTTCTAGATGATACAATTATGACTATTACCCCTAGTACATAATGGAATCTATTTTTTGATGGTTCCTTCATACAAAAGGGATTAGGGGCAAGAATTTTGTTTGTTACACTGCAAGGAGACCTCATTCCTAAGTCTTATAAAATTTCATTCCCTTGCACAAACAATATAGTTGAGTATGAAGGATTAGTCATAGGACTTTTTCAATCTATCAGATGGAATATCAAAAGCCTTCTTGTCTTTGAAGACTCTCAATTGGTCATTAAACAAGTCACCGATGAATACTAAACAAAGGATGAAAAGTTGTTGCCATATTACTAAATAGTTGAAGATTTTAAACAACACTTCATTGAGATAGTTTTTCAATAGATACCAAGGGCTAATAACAAAGCATTAGATTCCATGGCCACAATTGCCTCCATCATCACCATGCCTGATTACAGTCCTAAGTGTGAGATTCTTGTTGAGAATCTTTTCCTTCCTACTTATGAGCAACCTGATTTAGAGATGGTGTGTGAGATTATCAGTCTTGAGTCTCCATGGTATGCTGATATTTTTTTCTATCTTCATCACAAAACAATTCACATAGCCCTCTCCCTGAATCAAAGCAAAACCTTCATCTGTCACACCACCCGATATACTATCCTAGGTGATACACTTTTCTAAAAACACTTCGATGGAAACCTCCTTCAATGTCTCAATTCTGATGAAGCCAAAATGATGTTAGAAGAGGTCCACCAAGGAAGTTTTGGTGCCCATTCTAGTGGCCTTATGTTAGTGAAGAGCTCCTTAGAATGGGTTACTATTGGCCCACTATAGAAGTAGATGCCTACCATTTTTTGAAAAGATGTGTTCCTTGTCAACAACATGGTGATTTGATACATGCTCTCGCCCAAGACCTTTAGCCCACCATCACACCATGGCCCTTTTCTTATTGGGGATTCAACCTTGTTGGTCAAGTATATCCAAATTTTGCAAATGGCCACAAGTATATTATTGTCACCACTAAGTACTTTAGAAAGTGGCTCAAGGCTATCCCATTAACCTACACCACAGGAAAATGGGTTTCAAAGTTCATCTTGAACTACATTATCTATCATTTCAATATACCTCAAGACATCATGACTGATAATGGAAAGAAGTTGCCACATTGTGTAAGAAATTCAGAATCTCCTAGCATTTTTTCACCAAATACTACCCCTAAGGTAATGGCCAAGTTGAAGCTACTAATAAAACCATTTTGAAAATCCTAAAGAAAACTGTTGATGCAGCTGACCATGACAGGCAACTCCAAATTTCTCCAGCCCTTTGGGTTTACCACACCTCCATTTGTACCCCCATAGAAGCCACTCCATTTTCCCTTTTTTATGGTTTTCAAGTTGTCTTACCCATCAAGATTGAGCTCCCTTCCCTCAGAATCTCTCTCAATAATCTGATGTTCAAAGAAGAATATCGAGTTTCCCACTTGTAAGAGCTACAACTCCTCAATGAGAGACACGTTAATTCCCTAAACTACCTCCATGTGTATCAAAATTGCCTTTAACTTCAATTTCACAAAAAATTTAGGCCTCGCAAATTTGAGGTGGGTGACTTAGTTTTGTAGCATAACATGAAGAACCTCCGGAACTATGAGAAGAAAGGAAAATTTGAATATAATTGGCTTGGTCCATTTATCATTACAACCAAATATGTTCTGTGGAATATCAGATTGCCACTTCAAAGGGAGATCTACTCCCTAAACTTGTAAATATCCAACACCTCAAGTGGTTCTATGCTGGAGTCTTGTAGCTCTTATATAGTTTTGTTATAGTTCTACAAAATAAAAAGAAAATCAAAAAATTAGAAAACTCCACAAACATTCATAAAATGTTCTTGAAGAAAAGACTAAAAGAAGAGAAAGTTCTTGAAAAGAGTATTTTGGTCCATTATCTATAAGGCTCATCTCACTTCAACCCTTTTCCACTATTTCATCCCACCTTTGTGTAGAAGTCCTATCTGACTTGAATTTTTCATGTATCTAATAAAAGACCTCTTGTCTATGATGCATCCATTCACTTCCATCTTTTAAAAGATCTCTAGTTCACGATGCATTTTTCTCGTTGAGTGTTGATCCTATAAACCCATTACACTGATGTTTTTCCCATGACAGTGACTACAAAACCTAAACAAAATCACCATTTGAGACTTAATGATTTGAGACAGTGTTATTTTCACAGCCCTTGCCCAACTTTTGCAACAACATTAGACAAACATATAGGATAAATCCTTCCTATGAATGGTATAACAATTTTCACATTCTAAGACTTAACATTCTTGGCAAGAACTATGGATTGATTGACTACTTGGTCATGAGGTCTCTTTTGATTGATATCATTTTTTGTGTTAGTGGTAGCCTTTTAGGGTGTGCCTTGATTTTCCATATTTTGGTATCACCTGAATGGCTTCAATTGACTACACGTGTTATTTGTGGTATGATCTATTTTTGATGCTTTAGTACATGTATGTCAATTTTGAGTTATGATTATGCATTACTCATTGGGGGCAATGGGTTAGCTCACTTCCCACCAAAGACCCCTAAAAAGTCTTTAGGTATGCCTAGACCTTTCCAAGGTTTATATGACATTTTTTCCATCATGACTATGCAAACTACACCTATTATCCTAAAGTATCTATTGTTTTGAGAGTCTAGTCCACACAAAGGAACCATGTCATTTATGCTTCTATAGCATATAATGCATAACTCCTTTTGTAAAATCAAACTAAGGGTGTGCTCTCCCATATAAAAAAAATTGAATCCCTCAGTATCATGTAGGTAGGATTCATGTAGGTAGGATTTCATTATGCCCTACTTGAGACAAAGGTTATGTTTATCCCCCCCTCCTATGCTAAGCTCCTTGATTCCTACATGTGAATAGTTTGACACATGTAAATTCATTAGGTTCATTTATATTACATTTGCATCATTTAGGGTCCTTTTTTTTTACATTCATTTTCATTTAGGATACATTCATTTTCATATTAGGTACATTCATTGCCTTAGACATTTCACTCATTATTCGATATCATTGTTCATTACAACACTCTATACATTTTTTCCATTACATGTAGTAACATATACATCATGATACATCTCATAAAGCATATATAAATCCATACATGTATAAAAATAAAATGCATACATCTCATATATCACCAATAAAACTTGCATCACCCACACATTAGTCATCATATATGCATCATAGGAAACATCACATCACACAAACCCTGCATCACAATGTCAGTAACCACATCATAAAAATCACATGCATAAGAAACAATTATCCATATACACTTAGGCTCATCGAATCATGTCATATATATATATATATATATATATATATATATATATATATATATCATCAATGTCTGTATAGTCCATATACAAAAAGAATCATGTAGTATCATGCATCATGCATAATCAAAAACTCATTGCATCTGCATTACTATGTCAAATCTGCTAGCTGTTAGAATCATGAAGCTGGCTGTGAGGGCCCAACCCCTCCTGTACCCCCTCCTCGTAGAGGCCTACCCTATCCCATTGACTACTCTGACTGCTAGTACCCCCTTGTGGTCCATGAACTGGATGCCTCATGAAAATTTGGCTGCCACTGATCGGCAAGCACAACATCATGATATAATGACCTGTAATATGCCACCTCTCGCACGGCCTATGTCTCTACTCAATGGGCTATCATAGCCTCCTGCATCATAGCCACGATTGCCCCAAGCTATACTACTTGTTGGGCTAGATCATGCTACTGATGGTATTCATCCACCTGTGCCTGGTGCATCTCCTACTTTACCCGTAGCATGGCCACCTCCTCCTACATCCCAAAATCGTTGAACTCTCTAATGTCTATCCTTGCCTACAGGACTACCAAAGCCTCCTGGGCACTATTTTCCCTAGCTTGTTGGGCCTGTACCTCCATCTAGAATGTTGCCAAGGCCTACTAAGCACTATTTGCCTACACCTACTCCAACTATATCTCACCCTGGAGATGGGAAACCTCTATCTGGAGACTATCTTGCTCCACCCTGACCATATTTGCATCTTGTGCCCCTATTGGTCCCTATACCTGTGGTCCATGTGGCCCCTATGGCCCTGGTGGCCCCTATACTTGTGGCCCCTATAGTAGCCCCACTAGTGTTGGTACCCTCCTTTGGTGGGCTTTGTGCCCCTGTAGATCCTATTGTGCCCCCTATACTAGTGGTGGCACCACCATAGCCTATCCACCATCCCCTGCTCCTTCCCCCTCACCCTATGTCTACTCTACTAGTGGTGGTGCTCTAGGTACTATCAATCATACGGGCTGATGGGCCACCCACCACTATGTGTAGGCAGGTGTCATCCCTACATCCCCCCAATCTTGTCTATGCACCTAAGGCACTAGCTATATTCCCCACTATTATATTTTTGCTAATCTCAGAGTGGTCCCATGCCCCCCATACCCTATCGTACTCCTAGGATACCACTAGATAAACAAATCTATCTAGCACTGCATCATGTGTCCTCCCAAACTATCACTACACCCTAGAGGGCATATATCGCATCATGACATACATGGTCCAACCGATCAACTAATAGTTTGTCTATGTATATAAGAGGTATCTCTGATCCTCACTATCATCCTCTCTCCCAACTAGTAATGTACTCCCCCATCACTCTATGCCATCATATGGCATCTAGTCAAACATGACGATCTCATCTAGGCATCTCCTCTAGAATTTGACCAACTCGATGGAGGTATACTGGATTAGTGGCCTATGATGACATGCAAATGGCTCACCAAGTTGTCAGGTCTCTCATTTAGTAATAGGGTGTGTAACACCTATGTGCTCCCAAGGCTACACAATCAATAGTGTCAACCCTAGACCTGTAGTTCACTATGTCCTCTAGGCATGCATGTGCAGGTTGTGGTATAGCTTGGCTAAAATTGTCTCGCCTGAACAGAGGACCGCGCCATGATCTTGTAACAATGTGCTCAGCACCCATGTCCAACCAATCATAAATCCATGCCCAACATGTTCTAGTACCATTCTCTAGATGAGTGAGGCAAGGTAAAGAGGAAGTCAACCCCTGCTCCATAGCCTCCCTCCATGTCATCCATGATCTATGTATTGGTAGCCTCTACCGTGAGCACCTGAAGCACTCTCATACATATGGATCAGCACCCTCTAGCATGTGCTCTCGGTACACCCCATAGATCAACACTTGTAAAATATGCCACATGTCCAGCAAGGTAACTGTCACCTCTTTAGTAGGTAGATGGAAACTAGATGTCAGTGTATGCCACCGCTCTATCAGTACGGACAGCTACGTTGAGTGCAATCTCAAATCAAGCCACTCATGGACATGCTCTAAGCTGAATAGTCTCACATGCCCCCACTCTGCCTCCATCAGTGTGTCACCTAACACCATGGTTGCCAAATAGTGCTCCCATGACCGAAATACTACCATCTCCATCTGTAGCATAGACATGCACATGATCAGTGTATCCTCTATCTTATGCTTCCCTTAGTATGGGCATCCTCCTCTATTCACCTCTGATCATCCCTACCCCTATTACTTGTCAATTCATCCCAATCAGCACAAACACTGATGTGAATAGACACTAATCATCGTAGATGCCGATCCACAAAAATATTGATCCACATAGACATGGATCAATGGACATGACAGACAACGGAGACATTGTTCTGGCATCTCTAGCAACTATGCAAATGCCAGATTCTTGTCAATGGCTTCCCAATTATCATCTACTGAGATGATGACACAGAGATTGTTGTCTTCACCCCTGTTTTGACCCCATTTTTCCCCTTTTTTCATCTGTGCAGACAACAAGACGTATCCTATCATCTCTGCAAACCTCCCGATCCCTATTTTGTTGTTAGTGCAAATGACAAGGTGGATATTGTTGTCTCCAGCTTGAATGATTTTTTGGCCCCATAAATGTGTAATAAATACTATCTAAAATGTTGAAATGGAAAATTTAACAAAGCTGGATAGTCAACTTACCAGTGGGCCCATCTCGACTAGTCTCTAGTGCTCCTAAATGCGCTCTCCAAGCTGTAATCTATTGATCAGATCCATCTTTCACTTTAGTTCTCTACTCTCTAAGTGTGTAAATGACCTTTCCTTAAGCCCCTTAGAGGCTTATATAGGCCCTCCAAGGCCCCCTTTGCAAGCCTATACCCTTTCCTGAGCCATGTCAACTGTTGTTTATCCCCAAGTCATGCAAAATGTTCATCTATTCCTTTTTCTTACCCTTTCTTTTGTTCTAAAGACCTTTTCACGAAAAATTGCCCAAAATTCATTTTTTGCACTATTTTAGGGAGGGGACACCCTCCTCCCCTGTCATTGCTTCAACCCCACTCCTAGGACTCCTATCCTTTATAGGGAAACCTATATTTTATTTTCTTTGATACAATGTCATCCCGACATCACATCAAAGAGGGGCAGAATGTAAACACTTAAAATTGTCCTAAACACTATATTAATTTATTTAATATCTCCTGTAAAATTATAATTAATTAATTATATTTGTCATATTCTTCTACTTATTCAATTATATAAGTTCATTTCCCTAATGTATTTAAATCTAATTTAATACTTCCCCCTAATATATTAAATTTATTTAATGCATAAGTACTCCATAAATCCCCTTTTAAATAAATTCTATTTATTTAATTCCCTCCATTCCATTAAAATTCTATAATCTTATGATTAAGTTAAATCTTTTTTTTTTTAATCCTAATCCTATCCTAAAACCTCGTCTACACCCATTACTCTCATCATTCTAAGCCTACCAACTACTTAATCCCACTTGTTTACCTTAAACACCTTTTAGTTCTTAAGTGTTTTCTCACTCGTGTGTGAGAAGCTCTTGATCTAATAAACCTTCCACTTCATTTATGCCTCTTAAATCTCTTACACATTTATCCCCCACTCCTTCCCCCAAGGTTGCTCACACATGTGTGAGCACACCTTGAGCCTCTCAAACATTAAAGGCTCTTTTTGACTTTTTCATGGATTTTCCTTTAGCCCATGTGTCTCCCTTGTGGCACCTATGTGGATGTCACATAGATGCCACCTCCCCAAGGCCTCTCTCAAACCTATAAATAGAGCCCTTGTCTCAAGCATTTTTCATCTCCCTCATTTGCATTATTATCACAATAGTTTAGTGTTAGAGCTCTTTAGTGATTTGGTAATTTGCATATTTGCTACTAACCCTTTTGGTAGATGTTAAATTTATTGTTTTTATACTTGCATCTTATTATATATTATCATTGCTAAGTTTTGTTCTTTGCATTCTCCATCTCACATCTTAGAATCCTTTGAGGATTGGCTCACTCGTAGCCATTTATTGAAGGTATTCCCCATTCATTTAGTCTTATATTCACTCATCTCATTTTGCATATCATTTATCATTCAAGGGATTCAATAGTTGTGTTTTGGGAGAGCACATCTACATCCCTCACACTTAAGCACACCAATAAGGCCTCGTATGGGCGCCCTTGTTGAGCTGTTCTGAGGTTGTGTGAGGACTCAAATTTTTTGGTTGCATAGTTTGTTTTAAAACTAAAGTAGACTTGGTGGTTTATCAGTTTTATTTGAATCTTAAATGGACATGCTACTAATTTTTTCTTTTTTATGTGTGCTCCCGACAAGTTAGGTTTTTGCATACACAAAATCCAAATTGATGATAGGGATAAAGTATGCTTATATTTCCTTATCTGTGAAATGACCTCATTTGAAAACAATTGTTGAACATAAACATTTGTCAAATTTGGTTATAAAATGTCCTTTTTGCCAAAAAGAGATCCATTATTTATCTCCCTCAAAGTTGCTTTTTCCTTTGAGGGATTTCTTGTTCACTTGATCCAAAAACATTGTCTCAAAGTCAAACTAGGACATACTTAGCATAGTCACTGCCTCATCAAAGATTCATCCAAGCTTCCAAAAGAATTGTCATCCTAAATCACATCCATTTTGTTATCCTATGTTATTTTCTTCTAGTATCATCATTTCTAAAGTCTTCCATCAAGTCCTCATTTTCTCTCCATGTTCTAACTTGTTGAGTTTTCTTTATCATCTACCACCCCATTTCAATCTTCCTTGTATTTAGTCCTTTCTCCCATTTTGAGCTTAATCCAAATCCTAATCTAAGTCTTAGCATTCATCCATATTCATCCTTCATCCCTACCCAAATCATCATCAACACATGATGTCACAACTCTATTATGATGAGTTTGGTCATATCACCCATTCTCCCACTCCATCCTATTCCAATAATGATAAAGGTCTTGTTGACTATGATGGGTATTTTGAAAGCCTTAGAGATCTTTCTCCAAACATCCTCCAAAATTAAAATATTTCTCCAAACTACTCCATCATGCTTCCATGCATACCCTCTAGTACTCCTTATAATACCTTTGACAAGGGAAATCCATTATTGTCCTCATCCACACCTCCTTCCTATATTGTGCCCACATATTCCCCTCATACATTTATCATGTCTCCATCTTCCTCCACCTTCATATCCCAATCTACACCCTTTCAAAGAAATGCTAGTAGCTACATCCCTAGTCCAACCCCACCATCTCAATATCCTCCAAACCCTTTTTCAAATCCTCCAACCAATCCTATTTATACAATGCATCACCCTAATCCTCTTACTCTTCCCAATCACACACATGCATCTCTAAGTATTTTTATGAGGAAACCAAAAGAAAACAATCTCCCACACTCATCATTCCTTTTCCATCATCCCATCGATAACATGCCTGTTTCATCCACTCCACTTATCAATCCAATTCCATCTCCTACCTCCCATTCATCAAATCCTTCCAAATCCCATCCACATCTCCTCCTCCTAGTATTAACCAAATCACATGGAATGACCCTAATGAATCCATCTCCCATCAACTCATCCCCATTGAAAAACCTCCCACCCATCCATCTATCTCACTAAAAGAAATCATCCATGCATCTCCTATCCCACCACCCACTCCAATCCAATCCTATTAAGATCTTTTCAAAAATCATGTTGAAATACCCAATGGCACAAAAGAAGATCCTAACATCCCACTTATTCCCCTACATGATCCACTTTCACTAATCACTCCATACAAAGAGCAATCACTATCCCCTCCATATCCAAATCCTACCATTATACATACTCCATTTTAAAAACTATTATCCTCCTTCCATCCAAATAAATATCCTCTCCTCCCATCCTCTCTACTTCATGATCCTCCATACCCTATAATCCATGATAATAGATCTATAGAAGAAGACATCACTATCATATCAAAAACTTCAACTCCTTCACCTACTGATGGACTCATGTCTTGTGTTCCAAATAATGAACATCGTATTCAAGAAAGAAATAAAAGTGTATCTCTAGATGTTGGTATCCCTTCTATCCCCTCCCAAGTCCTTCCATCTTCACCCCAAAGTTCCCATCCATATTATTCCACATCTATTTTGGGTCCTTATCCTACTATTTTTTTCCATCCCTCCATTTTGGGTTGCTATATCGCTCATCTAAATCATCCACCCTTTCCATCCATTTTGGTTCCTTAAATACCTAATCTAAATCCTTTATCTCCTCCATCTATTTTGGGACCTACTCCTTCCTCACTTCCATCTGTTTTAGGTCCTTATCATTCATTCCCTCCATTCATTTTGGGCCATTATATACATCCATATCCTATATTCCAATCCATCACTTCATCCCTTCATATTCACAAGCTAGATCATCAAAGGCACTCATCCTTGAATTCCTTCCAACCTTCAACCTCTATCTTTCCATCCACAATCCCTCATATCCTCCATGCTCTTGTTCCCATACATTGTCCAATAGAATAAAATTGGATGCCAAAATTAAAAAGAATAAATCCAAAAATCCACAAAAAACCAAGCATCAACATGTCCCCTCTAAAGTGCATGTTCAATAAGAGAAGCATTTGATCCAAACAAAAGAAAGGGTCAAAAGGCCACAAAGGCCCAAGCTAAAAAAAGTCAAAAATCACATGGATACCCATGATGCTCATAAGAGAAATGCATCTTAAATGAAAATCTCAATTGACATATATTCTTGCATTTAAAAAATCCTCATTTGTTCATACTTCATCTAAATCTTCATATATACATCCTTCATCCCCCCTATCCACTTTTAGTCTCTATGCTTCTTATCCTACATTTCCAATCCTCAATCTTCCAACTTTACTTTTGGTCCTTATATTGGTCAAGTTATGTGACAATGATGATCTTTCCATCTTCCTCATCCATTTACCCACAAGTCTTATGTCTTCCCATCGATTAACTGTCAACTCCCACCCTTCCTACCATCATCTATGAGTATAAATCCATCGAAAAAAGGAAAATTTGAGAAAAAAAAAGGAAACAAAAAAAGTAAATAAAAACAAGTGTCCACTGGTGAAAACTAGGCAATTCAAGTACCTTGGACAAGTACCATGATGAAAACTTGGCAAACAAGCATCATGTGTAATCCCAACATCCAAATGTTCTACACACTTAGGGGAAAGTTTCAACACCCACCATACCCATCTCATCCCACCATACTAACCACATCTTATCCATTTTAGCTACCATCTTCCTTCAGATCTTGATAAAAATAAAGTCCACCACCATATTGTAAAAATTAACACTATTGCAGTCACTGAGTATTAATCTCCTATCATAAACAATTATTAAACTACCAAAAATAAATTCATAGCTAATATCAAAAAATAACACAACTGCAACTTCACCAATAAAATAAAAAAAGAAATTCACAATACAAAGAACACAATATATTTGGACAAATTGTTCCTGGAAAAACCCCTAAGGGAAAACTAGTTATGCAGATGGAAAATATATTAACTTCAACAAATCAAGAGATACAAAATTTCTTGCCTCTCACTAGTAGAATTTAGACAACCTCCTAATTTTTCTAGTTGATATTCCCCGCTACGATCCCTAATGCTATCATTGTGGTCTTGCTAACACTAAAAGACCATTTTCTATCACTGCAAATGCTTCTACAACTTGTGTTTCTTTGATCTATTCACAAGATGCCTCCCTTGACCCCCCTTTTATACTACCTAACCAAGAGGTTTATAGTTGCTTATTGATCAAGACAACCTAACCAAGAATTTTCTAGTTGCTTCTTGATAACAACCTAACCAATAGGTTACTAGTTGCTTCTAGAAGGAGTCAATTAATTAACAACATTTTCTAATTAATTAAATATGGATGAATAGTTATCCAAGATACCTAAAACTAACACTCCCTCTTAGTGAGGAAGTTGTTCTACATGACACCTAACTTATCTCTGAAGAAGATGAATTTAGCCTTCCCCAATTCCTTAGTTAGAATGTCTATTACCTACTCCTTTGTAGGTATGTACTATGGCTGAACAACCCCCCATTGTACACAATCTCTAATGAAGTGATATCTGATGTCTATATGTTTAGACCTATCATGAAATACTAGATTCTTAGACAACTTCATGCAACTCTAATTGTTGCAATGTATCACATTAGTCTCAACCTTCTAACCAAACAAGGCTACTAACAACTTTTGAAGCCATATAGCTTCACATGTCACCATGCTAGCTGCTATGTATTATGCTTCTGCTAAACTCAGAGCCATGGATTTTTCCTTCCTATTGAACCAAGATACAATTCCATATCCCAAACTGAAACAACACCCTAAAGTGCTCATTTTGTCCATTATACTTCTTGCCCAATCCACATTAGTATAGCCCATTAACTTGATACCTTCACCTTGAACATATTTGATCCCATACTCAATTATACCATGCAAGTAACACAATACATGCTTGGTTGATGTCCAATGCACTATCTTTGGTTCAACCATGAACTAACTAAGTGAGTTCCCTACAAATGCAATATCTGGCTTGCTATTGACCAAATACATAAGTAAACTAATCAACTGCCTATATAAAGTGGGATCTACATCCTTCTCCTTAGATGTATCTACCTTCCTCCAATTCATGATCATGGGTGTAGACATGTCTTTGCAATCCTCCATCTTGAATCTCTTTATGATTTCAATGCAACATTTCCCTTGACCAAGGAAAATCTCTCCATCTGTCTACTACACCTCCATGCCTAGAAAGTAGTGCATAAGTCCTAAGTCCTTCATCTCAAACTCTTATACAAGATCCCTCTTGTAGTCTTCTATGAGCCCTAGTGAACCTATAAGAAATAAGTCAGCCACATAAAGAACAAGAATGATAATCTCACCACCAAAAACCAAGTACCAAAGGTTAGCATCTGCTTCACTCTTTACAAAGCCCATTTCCTACAAGTATGTGTCAATGCACTCATACCATGCTCTGGAGCCTACTTGAGTCCATATAATGCTCTCTTCAATCTGCACACATGGGTCTCTTTGTTATTTGCTACAAAGCATTTTTGTTGCTCTATGTATACCTCCTCCTTTAACTCACCATTGAGGAATGTTGTCTTGACATTCATTTGATGAATTTTCCATCCCATCTATGCTACAAAAAATATCACAACTTGTATAGAAGTATACCTAGCCACTGGAGAAAATGTCTCCTCATATTTTATTCCCTTCTTCTAAGAGAACCCCTTGGCCATGAACCTTGCCTTGTATTTCTCGATGCTACCATTTTCACCGTGCTTTATCTTATAGATGCAATGTAATCTAACAACTACTCTATATGTTGGTCTAGGTAGTACCTCCCACACATCATTCTTCATAAATGAGTTATACTCCTCAACCATAGCATCTTTCAATACCTGATACTGTATAGCCTCCTAATAACTAGAAGGTTCACTATCTACCAGCTGACTAACTAATGCCACATAGTCATTGAATTTGGATGGTTGTCCTTGTTGTCTAGTACTCTTCCTAATATCTCCCACAAACTCTTGAGTAACCCTTAGTGTCTCTTGAACCTTGCAGTTCTTGCTACCAACTATAGAGGATGAAATATCAAGCTCTAAGTTTTCTAGATACATTTCTTATTGCACCTATTACTTCATACTCTATGAATCTTCATCATCTAAGCCTACACTTGTATTGGTAACTGTACTTGTGCTTTGTTGTCCTTGATTAGGCCTTGGAGCTTATGTTGGCTACTCACTCTGATCATCTACTGGAAAATCTCTAGACCTTCTAAATGCCTTGTCCTTTGTGAACTTAACATCATGTCTGACAATAATTCTTCTCATCCTAGGGATAAAAATCCTATATGCCTTTGAGGTTTCACTATACCTAACAAAGTGCGTCCTCTATTTAGTCTAATCTAACTTGGTACATGTATCACCTAGAATATAACAATATGCCAAACTCCTAAATATTTTGAAATAGCTAACATCAGACTTCTTTCTTGTGAAAGTTTCCTCTAGTGTCATCCTCCCTAGTACCTTGTGTGGAACCCTATTCTGAATGTAGACTATTGTACTACATGCTTTTTCCCATAAGTAGTGGGGCATATCTTGGTCATGTAGCATAGCTCTTGTTGCCTCTTATATAGAATAATTCTTCCTCTTGGCAACTCAATTCTATTATGGATCATAAGGAATAGTCCACTCTCTCTTGATTCCTTCCCTGGAAATGAACTTTTGGAAGTTATTTCCTTTGTACTCACCTCCTTTGTCTGACTAAAGAACCTTTATCTTCATTCTTGTCAAGTTCTCCACTAGAGCCTTAAACTCTTGGAACCGATGGAAGACCTCATCCTTGGTCTTCAAGAAGTATATCTAGGTCTTCCTGGAGAAATAATCAATAAAAGTAACATAGTACTCATATCCTCTTAGAGACTTTGTTAACATCAATCCACATACATTTGAATATACTAGGTCAAGAATATCTTCATATTTGGTGTCACTCCTTGGAAAAAATGCTTTCACAAACTTCTCCAAGATGCATCCCTTACATACATCTATTGAAATAATGTTGTCCTTGATGTCACACAAATGTCATATCAGTCATTAATCTCAAGTTCACCAAGCTCAAACAGTCTGCAATGCAATTTACAGTGCCAACCGAGCTCACTCGATCATCGAAGGAAATGTGGAAGACAGTATTAACCGAGCTAACTCGGTCAATGAAGGAAATGTGAAAAGCCAGTGTTAATTGAGATTCACTCGGTCTCCAAAGGTTAGTTTCCACCGAGCTCACCCGGTCATCAAATGAATTATGGAAAAGTCAATGTTAACCGACCTTCACTCGGTCTCCAAAGGTTAGTTTCCACCAAGCTCACTCAGTCATCAAATGAATCATGGAAAAGTCAGTGTTAACCGAGCTTCACTCAGTCTCCAAAGGTTAGTTTCCAACTGAGCTCACTCGGTTATCTCAAGAAACTCAGTACTTACCAAGTTCTCTTGGCGATTGAAGGATTATCACGAAGTTTGCTGTATCAACCGAGCTCAGTCGGTTAAATTATTTTCTGAACAAAGTTCACCATGTAGGGTCGGCTAGTATAGGGATTTGCTAATTAATTACTTTTAGCCAATTGTTGTAATTGTTTGTTTTAGTCAGTGATTTGAGCTGACTAAGATAATCTAAAGGGTATATATGGTCATTCAAGTTATGAATTAAAGAGTGTGATTATGAAAAAGTTATGAATGCGAATTATAGTATGAAGAGGCAAGTGTTGAGAAAAGTCTAATGAAGGATCAGATGTGTTAAAGGAGCTGCAAAGTTGTATTTGATCAGTGAGGATCCAGTCAAGAATAATAGAGATCTGCAATCAGCAAAGATAAGTTGCACATTATATCAGGTCATTTCATTGTTGCTTTCTAACCATTGTAACAGTGTATTCAAAATCTCTTAATAGAGTTAGTTTAACAACCATTCAATAAATCCTCTAACAAGGTGACAGTTCAGTTGAATTGTTCTAAAGACCTCTAGCAAGGCCACTCCTAATAGGGTGATTAAATCCTTTAACAGGGTCACACCTAAGAGTGTGTTTTTGTAACCTTTAACAGGGTTGGCTCCTAATAGGGCTCACTTCAAAAGAGTGAAAAATAGTACCTAGTTACATTGTTGGTTTTTCCCATATTGGGTTTTCACGTTAAATCTGGTGTCTCCTGCGTTCTTAATTGCTAAATTGCTTTGTGCATGATAACATATCAGTTCTTAATATTTGTCATTTGTTGCATTATCAAGTTTCGGCATTTTTTAATCAGATCAAGGGTATATTCAAACATCTTAGGGACTGTGGAAAGTTTTTGGAATAATTGATTCACCCCCTCCCCCTCTCAATTATTCTATTCTCATTTCCAACAATTGGTATCAGAGCTTTTGGTGCTTGCAAAAAAGATTTCAAGGATCTAAGTCAAAGATCAAGATGTCTTACAAAAGAGAAATTCCAAAACTCAATAGAGATAAATTCTCTGCATGGCAAGGATTGATGAGACTTCATCTGGCTACTGTTGGTGATACTGGACTAAAATACCTTGAAGAAAAATATGAAGAACCTCCTGGCCCATTGTCTATCAATGACATTGCTGAAAAGAAGACTCACAACAATATGATGATAGACATAGCATCTGCTCTCAGTTATGAAGAATTTGATGACATTAAGGATTGCACAACTACCTTTGAGATGTGGAACAAGCTAAAAGAGATCTATGGAGGAGATGATAATGTAAGAAGAGCAAAAGCAGAAAGTCTAAGAGGACAATTTGATCAAATGAGGATGAAAGAGGATGAAAACATTGTAAAGTATGTTGAAAGAATTAAATCATGTGTGAGTGCAATCAGAGCATCTGGAGGTGATATCAAAGGAGAAACAGTTATAAGCAAAGTTCTCAAAACCTTGCTTCATGTTTATGCAATCAGAGTTTCTGCAATTCAGGAAAGAAGGTGTAAAGAAAATCATCAGATAAATCTTGAGGCCATAGTTGGAAGACTAACTGCATTTGAACTAGATAACTTTGATAACTATGTTCCAGCCTCCAAAAAAATTGAATTAGCATTTCAAGCCAAGCTCTCACTCAAAGCGAAAAACAAAAAGCAGAAGGAATCTCAGTCAGAAAGTGAAGATGAATCAAGCCAAAGTTCAGACAGTGACCTCGAAGTGATTGAAGCTCTACTAGCAAGGAAATACTCTAGAGGCAGAGGAAAATACAAAGGTAAAGTTCCTCTAATCTATTTTTCTTGTGATGAAATTGGTCATATTGCAGCAAGGTGTCCAAACAAGCAAAACAATGATGAAAAGAAAGATTACAAATGGAATGGCAAGAAAGACTTCAAATCATCCAAGAACAAAGGTAAGAAATCCTGCTTCATGGCTGAAAATTTGAAAGATTCTGATAATAGTGAGGATGAAATTGTTTATATTGTCGTTAAAGATGATTCTAACAGTGATAAGGAAGATAAAATGGCACTTGTCTCTCATATAAGTAAGAATGATACATGGATTATAGACAATGGTTGCTCACATCATATGACTGGTGATAAAACTAAGTTTGATCAGTTTGAAGACTATGATGGTGGCAGTGTAAGGTTTGGTAATAATGAACCTTGTTTCATAAAAGGAAGAGGAAGAATCTGTCTAACCAAAGAACTTGTATGTAATAATGCCTATTGGGTTGAAGGTCTTAAACATAATTTGCTAAGTGTGGCACAGTTACTCAATACTAGATTCAAGGTGGAATTCATACATGGAAAGGAAAGACTGTTGAATGAGCAAGGAAAGTTGATAGGATCTGGCACCCAAACTAAAGGTAACTTGTTTTATCTAGAACTTGGTGAATGCTCATGTTTTATTGCTCAAATTGAAGAAAGTTGGTTATGGCATAAAAGGTTGTGTCATGTGAATTTTGATAACCTGGTAAAAATAAGCAAATTCAAGAAAGTAAGAGGCATTCCTAACATTAAGAAACCTGAGGTTGGTCTATGCAAGAATTGTCAGATTGGTAAAATGGGTAAGACTAGTTTTAAAAGTAAAAACTATCAGTCTAAAGATATATTAGAAATTGTGCATACTGATTTATGTGGACCCATTGGAATAGAAAGCTATACTGGAGAAAAGTTTTTTATTCTTTTTGTTGATGACTGTCATGTATCTAAGGAACAAATCAGAAGCATTTGAGAAATTCAAATGGTATTTGGCAAGAGTAGAAAAAGAAATAGGAAAAAGACTAAAATGCTTAAGGTCAGATAGAGGTGGTGAATTCATCTCACATGAATTCAACAACTTCTACATTGAAAAAGGTATTAAAAGACAAGTCTCAGCACCAGGAACTCCTGAACAAAATGGAATAGCTGAAAGAAGAAACAAATCCATCATGGATTGTGCAAGAACCCTGATGATAGAAAAGAACATTGTTATCAAATACTGGAAGGAAGCCATTAGCACAGCAGTTCATACCTTAAACTGAGTACAGTTGAAGAAGGACTCATTCAAAACTCCCTATGAATTATGGTATGGCTACAAACCCAATGTAAGTTATCTGAAAGTATTTGGAAGCAAATGTTATATTTTGAAAGAATCTAGAAAAGGAAAATTTGATGAAAAAGGTGATGAAGGAATATTTTTAGGATATTCATGCAAAAGCAAAGCATATAGATGTTTAAATCTATCCACTCACAAAGTCATAGAAAGTGTACATGTGAAATTTGATGAGTTTGCAAACAAATCTAAGGAAGAAAGCAAAAAGGTACCTGAATATTACAGAAGATTTGTTTACATTGAACCAGATACTATACCAAGCATACAGTTCACTCAAGACTCCTCAACTCTCGAGTCATCAATAACCGAGTTGCAAAAAGTTCAAACCGAGCCACAGCAACATTCAGACACTACTAAGCAAGTGTCTACCGAGTCTAAAGTGCCCGAGCCAATTCTTACCGAGCCTGAATAGCCTGAACATGAAATTGAAACACAAGGAGATAGCAATGAAACTCATTCAAGAGGCAAAGAACCTGTATTAGCTAAATATGTCAGAAGAAATCATGCACCAGATCAGATCATTGGAGACAAATCTGAAGGAACCTCGACAAGAAGCAAGAAAAATACTTATTTACTTGCTGATTTTGAACCTAGAAGCATTAAAGATGCATTGGCAAATGATAGTTGGATTGAGGCAATGAACAAGGAAATAGAACAGATAGAGAAGAACAAGACATGGACTCTTGTACCCAGGCCTAAAAATAAGAATGTAATTGGAACCAAGTGGGTATTCAGAAACAAGTTGACTAAAGATGGTAAGGTATCCAGAAATAAAGCCAGATTAGTATGCAAAGGATACTCTCAAGAAGAAGGCATAGATTATGGAGAAACCTTTGCTCCTGTTGCAAGATTGGAAGGAGTCAGAACCTTACTTGCATATGCTTCTCACAAAGGAATCAAATTTTATCAGATGTATGTCAAGTTAGCATTCTTCAATGGAATACTGGATGAAGAGGTTTACATTGAACAACCTGAAGGCTTTGTTGATCTAGATAAAAGGAACATGGTCTGCAAATTACACAAGGCACTGTATGGTCTGAAACAAGCCCCTAGAGCATGGTATGAAAGATTGCATAACTATCTTATTCAGATTGGTTTTCAAAGAATTAATGATAACAGTACCTTGTATATAAAGGAAGGACCAGATAATAAGATTGTCCTGGCAGAAATATTTGTAGATGATATTGTTTTCACAGGACATGATGATCTTTGCAAAGAATTTTTAGAACAAATGAACAAGGAATTTGAAATGTCTATGTTTGGTGAAATAAAATTCTTTGTTGGTCTTCACATTCAACAAAATAAAAATGGCATCTACATCACTCAATCAAAATACATCAAGGAGATATTGAAAAAGTTTGGTATGGAGGACTGTAAACCTGTTGGAACTCCAATGTGTATTGGATTGAAACTTACCAAAGATGATGAATCCAAAGAGGTAGATCAAACATTGTATAGATCTATGATTGGAAAATTGCAATACGTAGTTCATACCAGGCCAGATATTGCCCTTGCAGTTGGTATTGTTGCAAGATTTTCAGCAAAGCCAAGAGAAACTCACTTGATGGCAATCAAAAGAATAATGAGATATTTGAAAGGAACTTAAGATTATGGCTTATGGTACAAATTTGGAGGTAATTTGGATTTGAAAGTGTTTACTGATGCTGATTGGGCAGGAAAGCTTGATGACAGAAAAAGCACAAGTGGAGGAGCATTCTTTCTTGGAAAAAGATTGGTTTCCTGGACAAGCAAAAAGCAGAATTGTACATCCCAATCTACAGCAGAGGCAGAGTATGTTGCTGCATCAGTAAACTATTCAAATATTGTTTGGTTTAAGTAGTTATTGCAAGGAATGAAGATGGAAATCAAAGAACCAATCGTCATGTTCTGTGACAATACTAGTGCAATCAACATATCTAAGAATCCAGTGATGCATCCCAAGACCAAGCATATTGAAATAAAATATCATTTTGTCAGAGAGTTGGTACAAGACAAGGAGATCAGATTGGAGCATGTCCATACAAAAGAACAAATTGCTGACATATTCACAAAGCCTTTACCTAAGGATGCATTTTTGTATCTCAAAAGTAAGTTAGGGGTCATTCCCCTATCTGAAGTCCACTAGAAATAAGTTCTAGTAATGCATCAACGAATACAAGATTGAAGATCTATCTGTTGATGCAGTTTAATCAAAAATCATTACATATGAATCAGTACTAAAGGTACATTATAAATCACTTAACTTCTATTGTCTTTGGCATGTGTTGTCAAAGAGGGAGAGATTTTACTTTCATATCCTTCTAAAATTTGTGAAGTTTTGAAAAGTTTTCCATGAAGTCCCTTAACAGAGGGAGACTATTGAAAGAGGGAGAAGTTTGTTATCTTGTTGAACTTGTTTTCAAATTTTCATTTTTGTTATGACATGCTATGTTGCCATCAATGCCAAAGAGGGAGATTGTTGAAATAATGTTGTCCTTGATGTCACACAAATGTCATATCAGTCATTAGTCTCAAGTTCATCGAGCTCAGATAGTCTGCAATGCAATTTACAGTGCCAACCGATCTCACTCGGTCATCGAAGGAAATGCGGAAGATAGTGTTAACTGAGCTAACTCGGTCAACGAAGGAAATGTGAAAAGCCAGTGTTAACTGAGATTCACTCGATCTCCAAAGGTTAGTTTCCACTGAGCTCACCCGGTCACCAAATCAATTATGGAAAAGTCAGTGTTACCCGAGCTTCACTCGATCTCCAAAGGTTAGTTTCCACCAAGCTCACTCGGTCATCAAATGAATCATGGAAAATTTAGTGTTAACCGAGCTTCACTCAGTCTCCAAAGGTTAGTTTCCAACCGAGCTCACTCGGTTATCTCAGGAAACTCAGTACTTATTGAGTTCTCCTGGCGATTGAAGGATTGTCACAAAGTTCACTATATCAATCGAGCTCAGTCGATTAAATTATTTTTTGAACAGAGTTCACCGTGCAAGGTCAGCCAGTATAGGGATTTGCTAATTAATTACTTTTAGCCAACTATTGCAATTATTTGTTTTAGTCAGTGATTTGAGCCGACTAAGATAATCTGAAGGGTATATATGGTCATTCAAGTTATGAATTAAAGAGTGTGATTATGAAAAATTTATGAATGTGAATTATAGTATGAAGAGGTGAGTGTTGAGAAAAGTATGATGAAGGATTAGATGTGTTAAAGGACCTGCAAAGTTGTATTTGATCAGTAAGGATCCAGTCAAGCATAACAGAGATCTGCAATCAGCAAAGATAAGTTGTACATTATATCAGGTCATTTCATTGTTGCTTTCTAACCATTGTAATAGTGTATTCAAAATCTCTTAATAGAGTTGGTTTAACAACCATTCAATAAATCCTCTGACAAGGTGACAGTTCAGTTGAATTGTTCTAAAGACCTCTAGCAAGGCCACTCCTAACAGGGTGATTAAATCCTTTAATAGGGTCACACCTAACAGTGTGTTTTTGTAACCTTTAACAGGGTTGGCTCCTAATAGGGCTCACTTCAGAAGAGTGAAAAATAGTACCTAGTTACATTGGTGGTTTTTCCCATATTGGGTTTCCACGTTAAATCTAGTGTCTCCTACGTTCTTAATTGCTAAATTGCTTTGTGCATGATAACATATCAGTTCTTAATATTTGTCATTTGCTGCATTATCAAGTTTCAGCATTTTATTAATCAGATCAAGGGTATATTCAGACATCTTAGGGACTGTGGAAAGTTTTTGGAATAATTGATTCACCCCCTCCCCCTCTTAGTTATTCTATTCTCATTTCCAACAACATCATCATGCTCTGTCCTCACCTCTGGAACACTTGTTGTCATGTCACGCAGCAATTTGAGTGCTCCATGATGAATATGGCTCATCCTCCTATGCCATAGCTCTCCAAGATCTCTAGGATTATAGTTTCTCTTGAGTGCCTTAGGATTATCAAACTATAACCTATAAAGGCGAGCACTCCTAACTCTAATAGTTATGGGTGATTTCCAATCCTTGTGCTTAATCAACACATGTGTCCCTCTAAGAGTACATTATACCCCTTATCCTAAAGAATAGATATAGAAATCAAATTCATACCTAAGCTTGACACATGCAATACATCATGAACTAGAATTATCTTTCCATTCTCCTTGTGAAATTGAATAGTCCCTTTTCCATCTGGGTTGAGTTTGGACAAGTTTACCATAGAAATATGAATGTTGGTGTTCTCCTTCTTATAACTAGAGAAGTACTCTCTAACTTCTATCATATGAAATGATGCCCCACTATCTATATACTAGATAGTCTATGAGGTTGAGCTCACCATAGAAGCTATAAGTGCAAACTCATCTTCCATTCTACTAGAGAGTTCTTCTACACTTGTTGAAACTTCTATCTGCTTCTTTGCCTTCTTCCTTTCTGGGCAATCACTGACATAGTGACCATGCTTGTGACATCCAAAGAACTTGACCTTAGAAAGGTCCTTCTTCTTCTTCTCACTTTGTGAATTTTATCCTTTGCTAGATTCCTTCTTTTCTTTCCCTTTCCTTAATAGGGAAACATTCTCATGTTCCACCTCACTTTTCTGACTCTTGTTGACCCCATTGACAAGACTTAGTCTAAACTCCTCCTGAGTGAAATTGGTCCATAGTTGATCCCAACTTAGTAAGGTATCTTTTCCACTGACAACTTGAACAAAGACACTCCATTGTTTAGAAAACTCATTTAGGGCTATTCTCACTAGCTCATCATCACTGGGAATATCTCCAGCAACTACTAACTTGTCCTTGACAAGTCTAAGCTTTTTGAGGTAACTTGTAACATCTTCTCCCTAATTCATCTAGATATTCTTAATCTTCTCTCTGAGAATCATCTTCCTATTGGTGGTAGCATTCTGGTACAGATTCAAATTTGTCCTCCCACATCTTCTTCACTGTATCTAGCTCTAAGATATGTGGAACAATATGATCCTTAACACTATCAAGGATAATCATCCTCACCTTGGCATCATCCTTCTTATATGCTGCAAGTTGTATCACATATGTTGGTATAGGTACAACACTAGTAACATAATCCTTGATACCATTCTCTTCCAACAATAAAGAAATTTGGCCTTCTAGACACCAAAATTTGAGGCACCATCCAATCTATCCTGATCTCTCGAACTAGATAAAGCCATCTTAAGGGATTAAAGAAATAATAATTCTTAAGAGATCACACTAGGTTATATAAACCCTTAATTTCATTCCTAGGGAAAAACTCTTCTACCCTAAACAATGCTTTGATACCATGTGAAAATTAACACTATTGCAATCATTGATTATTAATCTCCTACTATAAATGATTATTAAGTTGCCAAAAATAAATTCATAGCTAATATCAAAAAATAACACAACTTCAACTTCACCAATAAAATATGGAAAGACATTCACAACACAAAGAACACAATATTTTTCAACAAATTATCCTTGGAAAAACTCCTAAGGGAAAACTAGTTCTATAGATGGAAAATATATTAACTTCAACAAATCAAGAGATACAAAATTCCTTGCCTTTTATTGGTAGAATTCAGACAACCTCCTAATTTTTCCTATTGATATTCTCCACTACTATCCCCAACGCTATCACTGTGCCCTTGCTAACACTACAAGACCATTTGCTATCATTGCAAATGCTTCTACAACTTGTGTTCCTCTATTATGTTCATCAAATGCCTCCCTTGACCCCCCTTTTATACTACCTAACCAAGAGGTTTCCAGTTGCTTCTTGATCAAGACAACCTAACCAAGAAGTTTCTAGTTGCTTCTTGATAATGACCTAACCAATAAGTTACTAGTTGCTTCTAGAAGGAGTCAATTAATTAACAAATATTTTCTAATTAATCAAATATGGATGGAAAATTGTCCAAGCTACCTAAAACTAACATAGATACACACTTTTGGTCATCCTTTTGAATTCCATTTCCCATCAAATTTTATATCCACCTATCCTTTATCCACCTACTATTTCTTTCATATAATCCCTCCACCTTCTCTTTTTCAAACCTCATCCACCAAAGGGCGGGGGCCCTAGCTCAGTTGGCTAAATCTTCCTTGTTGCAGGGGGTTGGTCACGGGTTCTAGTCTCCCCCGTCCTCGTGGTATCGGTGGGCATGTCGTGCCAACACTATTGATCATGTAAAAAAGTTTACCAAGTGCACTGCAGTTTATAGGGGGGCCGTGTTGCACTGATTCCTGCAATCTAAACAAAAAAAAAAAAACCTCATCCACCAACCATAATTATTCCATATCTTCCCTGCTTATTCACCTTTCCTATCCTAGCTTCCATCTATGTCATTATCCTCTTATTGCCCAACCTTCTATCCTATCACACCCCTCATAAAACCTCCTCTTAGCTTCTATCTATCTCCCTCATAATCTTGTTGACCAATCTTTCGTACAATCACACCCCTCATAAAAACCTCCTTTTGAATAACATATGATAACTAGGGGCACTATATTCCTTGGAGGCCCTGTCATGTTCATATTTCCATCCACCCATTCTAGTTTTATTTTCATCTAGTCATACCTAAATCCATCCATCTCCCACTCCCTATCTTTTTTTCATTCCTCTACCCAAACCTTCCACCAGTCATACCCATTTCTTCTATCCTTGTACTTCCCACCATCTCTCCATATTTCTATCACCTAGTACATCCCTTGTCATTTGTATCTAGCTCTAGGCTATCCCCATATACCCCAATGACATCCATTCATATCCTAATGCTCCTAGAAATCTACCATCAACTACACCATCCCATTGTACCTATTTCTACTCATCCAATCACATTCTTAAATATTCTTCCTAGCCTTGTTACAAGCCTTGGTCACAATCCAATCATCATCATTGGGATACATCTTTCTCACTCCTTGTCTTAAATTATATCATTTCCTTCTCCACGTCACCCTATCCACCATCAATACATGCTCATCTGCTATCTCTTCATCTTGAGCTTTTCCATCCACTATCTCTTCATCTTGAGCTTTTCTATCCACTATCTCTTCATCTCGAGCTTTTCTGTCCACTACCTCCTCATCTTGAAATTTTTCATTCTCTATCTCCTCATTATAAGTTTTTCCTCCTCTATCTCCTTATCCCAAAATTTTCCTCTATCTCCTCACCCTAGGCTTTTCATCTATCTCCTCATCCTGTGCTTTTTCTCTATCTCCTTATCCCATACTTTCTTTGTTATCTCTGCATCCTTAACTTTTTCATCTACCACCTCTTCATTCTAAGATTTTTTTCATTTGCTATCTCCTCATCCTGAGATTTTCCTTCTCTATATCCTTATCCCGTGCTTAATCTGTTATCTCCTCATCCTTACCTTTTTCATCTACTACCCCCTCATCTTGAGATTTTCATCCTTTCAACCTACTCATCCTAAAATTTTCTACTATCTCCTCATCCTGGGCTTTTCCTCTATCTCCTCATCCTAAGATTTTTCATGTTTTCCTATATCAAATCCATTTTTCTATCCTATCATACTAAGATTTTATATGACACTCCCTTGTAAATACTTTGGTCTATCAATTTTATATTTTTTGATTGTCGATCCTTAGCTTAGTACCATTCTACATCTCTCACCTCTTCATGTTAGTTCGTGCCTAATCATAATCTATAGTTCTCCTAGCTATGCATTTTAGAAAGTCCTCATGTGAAATCCTTTCTCATCTTAGTGTTGTCCTAAAAGTCTCCATTTGCCTAAATCCTCTCACCCCTTTGGATACAACCGATAGATCCTTAGAGGATACAACTTTCCTCTCATTTGATCTTGGTCCATGTGTCTCCCGTCCTACCAATCTCTTTGGTAAAAGGTTATTTTCTATTGATTTACTCTTTCTTTTCATATTGGATTTCAATTTTGGTTCTTTTTTATCTTTTCCAAGAAATTTTGTTGTTCCCTCTCAAGGTTGCCATGATCTTTTATATCATGGTGTGCTATTAATGGAGAAATTTGAGAGCAAGGTTTTGATCAGGTCTTTTTTTGTCTTATTTTCTACTTGTGAGTCTATTGTATATGACCCTTTCATGTTCAAAATATGTATTCACTTGTGGTTACATGATGCACTTGGGAAATATCATTTGCTTGTGGATTACCCAGTATCATTTCCACTCTAATTCCTTCAAGATTCATATGTGATGTTGGGGCAATCCTTACATGTTTGTTTAGAGTTAGCCCTATGTAATATTGGTGAAAATGCCTCAATTTTATTCATAACCTTGGCATATCTCCAATATTCCTATATCAAAATAATTGCTCAACTACATGGTGGTTCTCCCCTTCAGAACACCCCCACACTCAAGCTTCAATGGATTCCTTCATACCTCACTTCCATGGAAACACAAGCCATTTTTTCCACATCCTATCCAAGAATCCCATCCAATCAGTCCTATAAACATGATTGGGAAGCTCTATCCATCACTTCCATAGTATCTACAGCCAGTCCCTCCCCATCTCCAACTCGAGTTCTTAAACCATGGTTATTCTTATGTACATGGTTCTCCTTTTTTTCATTCTTTCATAATGAGAGTATGGGTCCTTGTTAACCCTCTCTTAGCCGGTCTAAGTCCTCCCACTTTCCTTGGATTCTTGTACTTTTAAAGAATTCGTCGAGCCTCATCTTCTATCCCTGCCACCTTCTCAAGGGGGCATCACACAGTCCATTCCCTACCCTTCTACTCAAGACTTGGGCAACCCTATCACCTTAAGAATCTTCTTCACATCATTTATATTCAGAATTCTTTGAAATATTATTGTCCCAACACTATGTCAAAGAGGGGGAAAATGTAGACACCTAAATCTAATTACACCACTAGTTTATCTTATTTAGTCATCTTCTAGGACATTATTAATTAAATATTTTATATTTAATTAATTAATTGCCATCCCCTAGTTAATTAATTCATTTAATTAACTATAGACTAATTGATAAAATCAAATGATAACCCAAAATCAATTTATCAATTAAATACATATTCCTCTATTACATTAAATAAATGAAAAAATATATTTAGTTTAATCCCACATCCTCATTAATTAAATAAAACATTTAATAAATCAATACTAAAACCCTAACCATCCCTAACCCCTGTCATTAGCCAAATCTAACCCATTCACCCATGCTAACCTCACTTATCTAGCTAATTAACCTACCTCATTAAACCCCAACCTACTTGCCTCCTAATCCTCTCCTAAGCATGTGCACAACTTTAAGCAAGGGTTAAGACTTTCTTATCCAAGCCAAAGTCAAAAGACTTCCCCCACCCTCTTACATTTCTATCCAAGAGCATTAATGGCTCTTACATGCCATAAATTTCCTTAAATGCCTATTACATCCCCTTCTACACTCCTCCTCCCTCATTACTCCCTTTGACCCTCCACTTTGACCAACTAATCGCCTTGTGACACTTGTCACAAGGCTAGAGCTTTAGAGAAGCACAATCCATGTGATTCCTCCTCCTTGCATCCTAGCCCTTCCTCACCCTTTCTCCATCCTCACTTCTTCACCCTCCATCTCACCACCCTTAGCCTATAAATTGAGCCCTTCCCCTCTCACAAATCATTCAACTTCCATGCAAACTTACAATTTCCCTTTGAAGAATAAACCACTGAACTACACCCTTGCCATACAAGAATCCTCACTCACCCCATACACCATATTTCATCCATTCAAAGACTCTTACCCATTTAAGGCTTGAAGCATGCTTGAGCACACATCCATCCATACTCAGACATATTGATAACATCAAGGTCACACTTGGGAAGCTTAACATTCTTGATTTTCCTATCTCAATGATGTTTCCTTCATCTTATCATAAGGAGTGTTAATTTTCTTTTTTTTTAATGTTTAGTTAAATTTTAAATGTTCTTTGCACACTAGTTTAAGAGCTCTGCAATGGGCATTATCCCCATTGGTGTTTTCCCTCTAATCAAGGGTTTCCCTAGTTAACATATTTGGTTTTAATGTGTATGTGTATCTTCTTATGGTTGTTAGTTATATTTTTCATATAGTTAAGGATTAATAAGGTTGATAAATTTCTTAATAGTTGGATAACTGATTCACCCACCCCTCCCCCCAACCCTCTCTCAATTTTCTTTGTGGACTTTACTTTCTAAAACAACATCCAATACCTAATAAATGCAACTTCATTAGCCTTTTCCATGCATAAAATTTCTTCTTACTCATCTTAGGTATCTCTCATACCTCTTGATCTTTAGCTTTAAGTCCTTCAAACTTCCACACAAGCACCAAGAGCTCTTATACCAATTGTTAGAATATTTGGAATAAGTGAGAGTGGGGTGAATCAATTATCCCCAGGTCCAAATGTATAAATTAGACACTTTAAACTTCAACAAAATTAACCCAATGCCTCACCAATTAAAACTATTCCTATAATCTTGTTAGAAATAGATAATACTAAGAGGGGGTGAACTAGTATTCTACAAACTTTTTCTCACAATTGAATATTGTTAATTACTTTATAACATGCATATGAAAGTAAACTAAAAGTTTTGAACAATAACAATAACCACACACAAAGAGAACTCATAACACCATATTTTGTTAACTAGGGAAAATCTATCCAAGGGAAAACCCCAGTGGGGATGGTGTTGTGGTGTCCACAACACACGCCCCATTCCTCGCTAGGAATGGGGACCCCCTACTTTTTTTGACTCCCGGACTCACAGTTCGAGAGTCGGGAGAAGAAGATTCGATTAGAACTTATAATTCTAGAGTCAAAAATTAAAATACACAAAAAATTCAAAAATTCAAAAATAATAATAATAAATCAAAAAACACACAAAAATTAAAGTAAATTTTTTTTTAAAAATTGAAATGCAAGTTTCAATTTTTATTTTTTAAATGTGTGTGTGCTAACCCTTGCACATGCGCAAGCAAGGCACACCCCGTACACTGACGCATGTGCCTCTTACTCGACACGTAGGGAGGGAGGGGTATAAAAACCCTTCTTCCTCCCTTTCCCCCCCATATTTTTTCCATTCTCCTTCCTTGGTGAGCCTCTCCCCTCCATGTCTTTGTGCAGCCATGGTGCCATGTTTGGTGCCACATGCTTGTGCTTCTCACATTGGACTATGCACTCGACACTGTATGTGCCAGTGCCATGCACGTTGGGCACTGCACGCATATGCTAGGTCTCACACTCAGCGCTATGCATGTTGGGCACCGCACTTTCCACAACACACGCCCCATTCCTCACTAGGAATGGGGACCCCCTACTCTTTTTGAATCCCAGACTCACAGTTCAAGAGTCAAGAGAAGAAGATTGGGTTAGAAATTATAATTCTAGAGTCAAAAAATTTTAAAACAAAAATAATTCAAAAATTCAAAAATTCAAAAAAAAAAAAATTTAAAAAGTCAAAAAACACAAAACCACTAAAAAAATTTAAAAAATTGAAATGCAAATTTCAAAAAAAAAAAAAAGTGTTTGTGCTCACCCCCGCGCATGCGCGCAAGCAAGGTGCGCCATGCACACTAGCTCGCGCACCTCTTACTCGACACATGGGGAGGGAGGGGTATAAAAATCCTTCTTCCTCCCTTTCCCCCCCATCTATTTTCCATTCTCCTTCCTTGGTGAGCCTCTCCCCTCCATGTCTCTGCATGGCCATGGTGCCACACTAGGCACCACATGCTTGGCACTGTGTGCACTGGGTATTGTGCACCTACATTGCATGTTGAGCTTGCGGTATGCACATTGGGCACCACACAATGCTATGCATGCTAGGCATCACTCGGCTCTATGTGTGCTAGCATCATGCCCACTCTGTGTGTACGGTGTGCCACTAGGTGCTACACGGGCCGACGTCACACCCGCACTACACATGTTGGGCACTGCTTGGCCACATGGCACCAACCATGTTACTCATTGAATCAAATTTATCCTTTGCTAAAACATCTTCACATTCTTCAACAACTTATTAGTTACCAAACATGAAAACTCATTCTTGAAGTGTTGATCTAAACTATCCTGATCACTATCATTTTCTTCATCTAACTAAATGTCGAAATAAACCTTGAACTTATCTCTACAAGATTTATCAGCATATAAAGAAAATCTATATTCTGATTGACAATATTCATTGTTTTCCTTTTCATTGCATGAAACATCAAACCAATTTTCTGCAAGATCAGCATGATAAGAATTTGAAATAGTATTAAACTTCCCTTCACTAACATGCTCCGCATCCAACAAATCATCATGTGTAAAGACATTTGAGGTACTGTCATCTACACCTCCAAAATCTGATAAGGATTGTTCAAGTTCCACATCTCTTTCTACATCAAACTTTGGGGAAGTAACTTGACTGAATGAAGAAACATTATGAAGAAAAATATGAAGATGCTTAGAAACACTTACTTTCTTTTCAAAATCATAAGCCAACAGAATAGAGATTTCATCAAGGCTCAAGAAGACTGCCTCACAAATCTTCTCTCGGCTGTGATCATCATTCGGATAACATGAAGAACTTACAATAGCAAGATCATTAGTATAACAATCTGGACAATCAAAATTGTTACAACATTCATTCTTAGCATAGAAATCACTACCTTTACTGTTGTTACATAATTCCTCAACTTCATATTTACTATAACCAAGTTTATTTTCACTTTCATATCCATCTTCCTTATGTTGATTGCAGTCACCCAATTCACTTGCATTTGAATCCTTCTCTTCACATTCTGAAGACAGATTATCTTTCTTTATGGATTCATCATATTCATTACTACCCTAACTTTCAGCACACTCATTATTATCATTTGAAAAAGTAACATGAAATCTATAATCACCGCTTTCCATCTCTTCAATGAATCTTTCAATTTGTCAAAACCTTTGTAATCTTATAGGTGCTAGCCAATTGACTGAATCAGGTACTAGAACATCAAGGAAAACACCAGGTAGGGAAGATTCCTCAGGTCTACAATGAAAAGGCATCTTATTAATTATTTTTTTAAACCTTAAATAACATTGTTCAACATTTAAACCTTGAGTATTTCCTACCTCAATTCTTATAAGATTGATAATCCTTTTGTAGACCAGTCTATTCAACATAGCAATGTTATTATTCACAGTTTCTAAACTCTCAAAATTTGGCAAACTACTCTTAGATCTGAGATCTAACTCCATTATAGAACAAAATTTCTACCTCTTCCCTCTAGTGTTGAAATTCACTTAATAGAGGCAACCATGTTTTTTAACATTTGGCTTCCATGAAAAGAAAACATGAAAACCAAAATACCTCAAGTGTTGATGCTGAACTTCGATCTGCTGATTTGGCATAGGTGCAAGACTGAATATCCTTTACACCACTAATCAAACTTTGTAGAGTCGCCACCTCCTTTCAAGAGGATAAAGAAATCACAACTATGATTTACCTTTTACAATTCACTTTCTTATATAGCATATTGCAACAACACTTTAAAACTTATCAAGAATTTAAAACTTTCTTTTCAAGAGACTATCAAAAGCTTCAGATCTACCCATACAACTGAAAGTCCTTCAAAATTTTGCAATGAAATCAACTAGGAACAAACTGGTATAGAGATTTGAGAGTCGCCACTCACTCATGTGAGAAATAAAACATAATTTATCACTTGAAAAATCTGAACCAGACCTTCAATGTAGGATAAAATTGTAGATTATTATCATCTTGAAAAGAAACTACACTTTATAAATCAATTCTTGACTCTGAACTTTCTCAACAACACTTGCAAACTGAATTGATTGAAGATAGACCTATAACAGTCATAGAACACAATTTACATCCAATTTCACAACATACTGTTGTCCATGAATAAAGCTCAACTGGGGTGCATGATATTTGAGTAAGAAACCTGGAAAACACATCAGATAACCTACTGCTGCAACTTTTTTATGCACTTCTTTTGATGTATTGAATCTCTTCTTTTCAAATTCTCAAGGTTTTTCTTAAATCTGATTCAATACAATCCCCAGTAGAGTCACCATTTTTGTTGGCTCCTAATTTAATAGTTTTGTAAATAACCAAGAAACCAGACCAATGCATCTAAGGCTAGCAACTTCCTATGATGGATACACGTGACTACAGTCTTGGGCCAACTATAAGGCATAACTCCTTCTTCACTTCAGGCTCTGCAAGACCTAGGCGGGTGGACCTTGAGATTTTGAGATATGGTACTAGTGCATTTAAAACATAAATCTAAACGTATTTACTATAGATGAAAACCCCTTATATCTCCTAATAACTCATGAAATGACATAGATCTACAGTAGCTAAATGCAAATCTAGGAAATTCATAAGTTGAGTGAGGGTTAGACTATTCAGTTCTTCAACATGAAAGGGAAAGAACATTTGATTAATAATGTTGAATTCAACAAAACCTCAAATATGCAACAATAAGACTTTAATGATCCTGTAACTGACCAATGCCTAATCCATTGGGCAAATCCATGAATCAAATGCATACATATGGATATCTGATACTTATTTATATATTCATATATATGATCTATCTATTTACCTTGTAAATAGACATCTGTGTTCAATCTAAACCTCATTCTTACCTGATATCCCCCTTAATAAACTTGCAGCCCTGTTGATTCACTGAAGCATTTACATAACCCCTTAAGTTATAAGCAACAATAAAACAACATACAACCTTAAGGAACTGTAACTACAACCTAGGCTCTTTGTTCAAAGATCGTAAAACATTGAAGCTTATTAAGAAAGGAGACAAGATTTGAGATGAAACTCAACCTATTGTTCTTTGTATTAATTTCTTTAAAAATAATACAACCATATGCATGAAATGAAAACACAAGAAAACACCTAACAGATCTGAACTATCTGCATTATCCTCCTTCCTAATGTTGTTCATACAAGAGAGAATATGATGAAGAAAATGGTTTCACAGTAAAACACTGGAACTCTGCTGGTATTACCCAGAGCAAACTACCAACCACCTTGCAAAGAATGAAAGATAGAGAGATATGGGAGAAGATGAATTATTGGATCTAATCTTTGCCTGACATGTGTCCACTTGGAATTCAATCTTCTGCAACTGAACAACTTCTTTCTCCCTTCTCCCATTCTGATCTAATTTGGTTTCATCATTTTTCTATTACTGATTTGCAAATATCCTTTTCTGATGATGAAAACCTATGAGTCATCAAAAATATCTAATAACTTCATGAAGAGCTTGGTAAAATTTGAGTTTTACTGAGTAAATGTGAGCAAAGTGAACTCCAACTGCATTCTTACCAAGTTTTACTGATCTTCTAACTGGATTTTCAATTTTTACCAATTCCACTGAGAAGGCCCCAAATTTCACATTTTTGGCTATAATTCAAACCAGTGATTACCTATGAAAAAATGAACTCCATAATCAGAAAGTTCATCTTCTCACGATTCCAACGATATATAATATGGCATATTTTTCCTTCTAGAAACCCATTAAATCTTAGTTTGAAAAATGCCCTTCTGGCAAGCAACTCAAGTCTGCAACTTTCAAAATTTAAATTTTTCAAAAATTTAAATTAACTCTAAAGTCTGACTTTAGATTAAGACCCTGTTTCAATTTGAAAGACCTAACGTGCAACCATTTGAAAAACATTTTAAATTTTGGCATTTTAAATATTTTATTCTTTTTCCCTCCACCTTCAAATTTGTGATCAACCCTCTATTGATCGAGTGCCACATGTAACTCTATGATTGGCCCACCTAATCTACATCATCCCCCACATGTCGTCACCATATCAACCCTTGCTATGTAGATATGGTTAACCCATGAGCATATCTGCTTGGTGACATAGCGACATCCACACGATTCGCCACATGTCATGATCTTAGCACTCAGATTCCACATCAACATCTCGTCATCCTGTCGACTACCACATGTCACTACCTAATTTGTCACCTTCATTGGAACCGAGACCCACAACTCCTGCCGAATTTCAAAATTTATCGATAGGTCACTATGTCACTAACAGTGGGATGCAAACTTTTTTCGACAGCAACATAGCGCCTTGCCGGATTTTCCACTTTTCCAGCGACCTTCTCTAGCGATGCACTCCGTTAAAATTTATCACTTTTATCTATTTGACCAACCAACCACAGGCCACACCTGTGCATGCCTTGCCTCACAAAAGCATCTTTCTTTGAGACACTAACCATTCCAGTGCTGGAGTATTTAAAAACCATAAACCCCCCTCACATAGGCAATGTGGGATTAATGTTCTTCATAGTTTCTTGCGTATTTAACTGGGAAGGAAAGTGGTTCTTTGTTCCTGAATGATTGGTGGCTTTGATCAGCATCATCAATCTCTTTCTATGTTTTCTTGTTGTGTAGTTGCTTTATTTTGAACCTCAATTCATCTTTCTCGACCTATGCTTCCATTGCACAATCGGCTAATGTTTGTGAGTTTAAGCAACATTCCTCAAGCTCCTAACGTAGTTCTACATTTCTTACTTCAAGCTATGAGATCTTATGGTTGAGAACCTGTAGCTTATCAAAAAAAGAAGATCCATTATGAGAAAAAGGGAGTTCTACTTTGCAAATACTCTAGTTGATGTCGCATTCTTTGCATTTCAGCAGCCATTAGGTTGCGATTGACAATAGCATTATTCTAAATGTTGTGAGCCTGATTGCATGCTTTAGGGTATTTAGAATTTCTTCTACATTTGTGTCAGCTAGACTAACATATGCAATCATCACTATTTTGCTATTTCATCCAAGAGAATCCTCTTATTTATGCGAACGCCTTTTTTGAAGTGAAGCCCATCTACACCTACTTATAAGCCACAACTTCCTCCTTTGACCAATGGTTTTGAATCAAATCCTCACTAGTCTTTCTACTTGGCTGTTCATAGCTTCTTCTCTTGTCTACAGTTCATGTGGCCCTCTGCATCTTTCCTTTCTTTGGCACTGGGGTCTTGATATCTTACATTGGTCTACACTTTTATGTGTGGCATCTACTCTTTGATTGATGCCATGTGGCTCTTCAAACGTAGAGCTCTTTTCTCTTCTACGTAGGCTTTCTCCTTGGTGCCAAAACTCATTGCATTGCCTCCACACATGAGCTTCCCCTTTGCGTGGGCTATTCTAGTAAATGCTTGACTTATGCTAAAAAATGTGGACATTTTATTATTTTTATTGAGGGATGCACATCCCCTGCCCTGTCTACTCCTACTCTCCAACTATGTGGACTATCTCTTGGGCATTGGATGCAAATTGTCATGGATTGCCCACCTTTGCAATCTGTAGCTCCGTCATTCATCTTGGTTGCTGAGCATGGATTGCCTCTGAAAAGATGACGTCTCTCCACTTTAAGAGCTACTCCCCTTCATTTCATGCATGATTTCATTTGTTGCTTTGTTTTCATTTAACTGGCATCTCTTTTTATATGCTAGCATGGGATGCTTTTCCCCTTGTGATTTGTTGTTGGTGGCTTCATTGGTTAACTTCTCCTTCTTAGCACATGTCGGTTGTTCCTTTACTTAGTAACTACTCCCTGCACATTGTGTGGGTTCTTTTATTTTAAACATGCTTGCCCTTTATGTCTCCCTACCGCTCCATCTCAATATGGATGCATCCTCTATTCTACAGGCATATAGATGTGGAGGCGTTGCCAGCTCAGAGAGTATCAACATCTCCAAGTGAGCATTACAACTTGCTGGTCCATTGTTCCACTCTCAATCCATTCTACAGAAGATTGGCTAATCAGATTGCCTCGCCCATTTTTCAACCTTTTAATTCTCATCTTTGTGAGTGGGAAGGACGGGCTATATAGAGAATATAGATTTGTTATTGCCATCATTAAAAGAAGCTCCATCTCTATCTTTACTTTCTATTAAGCATCTAAAATCCTCCCCTATAGTCATGGGTGGACTTTTCTTATCAATATGGGGGCTTCCTTTTTTAAATTATATGAATGCTCTTGCCTGTGGTTTTGCACATTTCCAAACTCACATCCAATGTGCCTGATGACTCATTATTATAACACATTCCCAAAAGCATGCAAGCAGTCAGACACTTTAATAAATAACACTTCATATGACCACTTTGAACATTAGCCTATGCATAAAAACATGGGGATCTTGTATATGAATGATTTACAATTTGAACACATTCAACCCACCATCAATCTAATGTAATCAGTCGGGCCCCAAAGTGGGCCTAACTAAAAAAATTTGTGTTTTTGAACAACTGATACATCAAAATAATCCATCGATCTTCTTGAACTGATCGGAAACCAATTTGAACACTGAATCATCACTTAAAACTTGTTTTATAACGATTCTTTAAATTGTGATTCACTGACAGGAAGGCCTGATAATCGACTTCAAAAATTGACATAAACGTTTGCTCGGGCTCTAAAACTCTGGATATCTCATCTCTCTGAAAAATTCAATAGGTTTTCCAAATCTCATCACATGAAGACATCAAGGTCAAAAGATATTGACCTCCAAACATGCCTACTTAAATTTACCTACAATTAACATGTCAGAAAGTTGGAAATTGCGTTTGAAAATGGCTTCGTAAATTAGGTAAACAGGCACTTGAGGATCTAGAATCTGCGACATTAACAATTTTTCATGAGGAGAGTGTACTTCTATGATTTGGGCTGATGATGAATCATAGGATGCATTTGGTGAGCATCTGAAGTTGGCTACCTAGATTTGCAAGACAGTAAAAAAGTGTTTTTTGCAAATGGAATGGCTATGGAAAAGTGTGTAGACGGATTCATCATGACTTGAAAATTGGCACACTTAAAGTATTTTTAGAGGAAAACACACTGGTATAATCCATTCAATCTTATCTATCATGGATTTCAAGATATAACATCACAAACAGGGGTTTCGACACATCTGCATTTCTTGACACCAGTAAAAAGATACAAATTGTGTTTGGAATCGCATTTGAAAACTGATCAAACTAATTTGTCATGAGCTAAAACTTGAAACATAACAAGTCTCTGACCTCTACAATACAATGCAAAAATAAATTTCACATTTTGGTCAACTAGGTCAAAATTATAGCACGTCAAACAGGGCTTCCCAAAATTCAGAATTAATTGCAAAAGCATGAAAACAGTAACTGACCAACTTTGATGGATTCAAAACCTAGTCAAATGAACTCAAAACAACTCAAAATATGAAACATAGGTTCTTTGGTATGGACACTAGACATTCTCAAAGTGGTGAGTCACAAAACATTTCTAGGTGTGAGATATTCAATTGCAAACATGCCCTCCTCTCGTTGTTTGACACTTTGGTGAAAATGCAGATTTGGTAATCTCTCAAAATGGGACTTCACGAAATGGCTCAGAATCTCAATTTAACTTCATGGAATAGGTAGGTACACTAAATGGAAGGTGTTAGAATCATTGAAGACGTTTTAAGCCTCAAAGGGACAACCAGGTACAATCACATCAAAAGCATTTATAGGGCTCAATTTCTTCAACGGTGCTCAAAATTTGAGCTACAATTTTGAGAGCCAACAAGGTGGGTGGTGCATCTATCAATCCTAAGAAGCTTTTGATATACCCAAGTGACAAGTTGGTACTATTGGAGATCTCTAGGCAAATTGAGTCGGCCTATGAGAAGATAAAGAGGCAATGGAGACCCTGCTGGGAACGACCATTGGTCATTGGGCCATATCAGGTGAAGCGAAAATAAGATATTCTAACCTTTAAGGGGGAATGGGAGAACTATCCTCTTGAAGAATACAACTCTCCTTGGCCATACTTTGACATTGTTGGTAAAGTAGAAAGGCTGGCAGGAAAGGACTTCCATCATGAGGATGTCATTGAAGATCATTGGATGATTGCCACAAATGACTACGATGTTCGCATTAGGGACTATTGTAGGATGACTTTGTATTTAGAAGAAAAGACTCTCCATTTGAATATCCCTAATCAGATAAGGTTACAAGACTCCAAAGAATTATTGGATCCCTCATTCAAAGCAAATAAGGTTGGCGAAAGACCCATTCTAAATGTAGAGGTTGATAGAGAGGAAGGAGATGACATCAATCATCGACCGAGACATGTCATTAGGATGACAAAGGATTGGATCAAGAAACCTTTTCCACTTGATCCAATTCCTAATACTGTAATCTTCCATGCACATGCTCATCTAGAAAGGGGTAAAGGAAGAAAAGTCACAATTCCTATCTTTGCACTCGAGTCTCCTATTAGGCCAGAGACAATCTACTAGCTTGATCACCCAGTAGGATATTTCAGGAGGGGAAAGAGGAAGAGAACCTCTCCTCAGATGATTCAGATAGAATAGGTTGTAGAATATGTGTCTCCTTAGTAGCATGAACAAAGCTCACAAGAGTCCCAAGGTATTGGAGCCTCTCAAATCCAAGATGAACCTCAGTTGCCTCTTATTGTGCCAAGCCAAGCAGAAGAGGGAGAAATTACAGAGCCCTCCATTCCTCCTATACAAGAAAAGCCCCCTTCTCCTTCTATCTCCAAGAAACATAAGAGGATCAAGATTAAGATGAAGAAAAGGCAAAGGATCAGCAGAAGACTAGTACCTAATCCATCTATTCCTAAAACTATTCCAAAGGAAGAAGAAGATGAGGAAGAAACAAAATCAAAAGAGGAGGAGGAATAGGTACCCCTACAAAGAAGAACTCAGTTAGTGAAATTTACAGAGTTAGAAAGAAGAAAGAGTAACATAGTACTCCACCATCCACTCAAGTAGAACCATTAGAACTCTCTTCTTCAAAATATGAAGTGCAGCACTGGCTAAATGAGCAAAGGGAAGGAGGTGAGGATGTTTTCTGCATGATGGATTTTTATTTCATGCCCGTGGGTACAAAGTTGGTTGGAGATAAGATCAAAGACACCCCTACAGGTGAACTCCAATAGGAAGACTAGACACAGATGCCACCAAAAACACAGGTTCCTAATCTCACTCCTCCATCTCCACCATAGATTACGGTGGTAGATAAGGGTTTAGTAACACCCCCACCTCTAAATTTAGAAGAAGAACAAGTTCGAAAGGAACCATCACCACAAGAGAAACCAGAGTTGAGGGCTATTGATGGAGCATCAAAAGAGGGACAGATTGTAGAATATGCAAAATAGCCTTCCCAAGATGTTGAGGAGCAAGCTACAGGATCTACAGAGACTAAAGTTATAGAAGGAGAGTCCTCACAATAGGAGGTGACTCCAAGAAAGAGCAATAAAGGGAAGGAGGTAGCTGAACATACCCCTTCATCGTTAAGATCCAAGGTTGTAGAGAAACACATTGTGAGATGGTTTCAAAAGGAAATAATGAGGAGTTCTAAGCCTCAATTATGTGCTTTAGAGTATGCTATTTGTGATATTGCAGAGATCTTGAACAAACATGAGTCTCCACTACATGATGCAATGCCATTCATGTTTGTCACTACCATACAGAACTAGGATTTATTTTCACAAGTGGCTCTCCCTCCTAAAGGTATAGATGCAGAAGCTATTAGTCTGGAGGATTATGGAGTGAAGGATGTTATGTTGGGAAAGCCTACATAGGATTCAGCCTGACAGATGATGACTATGGGAGTGAAAGAGGTTCTTAGGCACATGGAACAAGATGAGATTGAACTCTAAACTCTTCGAAGGAAATTTGAGATCCTAAAGGGATATCTAGCTGAAGTTTTTGGTCCTCGTGATCTTGAGTGTCCCGATCTAACTCTAAATACCATTCTTAGAGAAGGGGAAAGTGTACAGCTCAATCCATTTTTGAGAGCTTGTCAGGAATGGTGAGAAAGCCTTGAGGATAGAGGTGTTACCATAATCACAAGGAGTTTGAAGTTGCTACATTCTATGCAAGAGAATGTGAATAAGATCATAGTAATTTTGAGGTAGGACTTCAGTATCATGGATGAAGTACGAGCATGGAGCAAGGATTTGCAAACTCTACTAGCCATAAAAGGGCAAAGGTACTGCACTTTGATCAATGTATATATCGGAGAAGAGCTAGACTTAATTGATGATTGGATAGAGAAGATAGCAGATGGCAATAAAGTGATGGAAACATTACATGAGGAAATCCATCGGCTCAAGGACCAAGCCCAACAGTGAATTTTGGAAGCAGAAAAGTTGTACAGTGATGCATGCTTGGACATTTTTGAAGATGAAGATCAAGAGAATCTATTGCTAGTTGAGGTAGTAATAGAGGATTTCAAGAAGACATTAGAGGAAGCATCTAGTGATGAAGATATCAGATAGGCCTTCAGGATAGAAGAAGCCCTATTAGAGTTGGACGCCAAACTCAGAGATTTTGTAGAGACTGAAATTGAGCTGGACAACTATAGATAGAAGGTCAAGGACAAGTATGAGGCTTTAGATCTTCTAGATGTGGATAAAATTACTAAGATGATAGAGAAATTCAAGGGCAAACATACAAACATAGATTTGGGATAAAGAAGAAAAAAACCTAGATGCCAAAATTTTAATTTTGACACTTAGTAAAATTTTGAGATTTTGACCCTGTTGAGGTTCGCAACTCTGTAGCTCCACATTTTCATGCAGCTCTGTAGGTCTGCAGCTCTACATTTTCATACAAGTTTTTAGGTATGAAGGTATGCAAGTCCCAACTCCACAATTTAGAGGTGCACTAACAGTTAACTACCAGTTCCAAAAATAACACCTTCCATGCATTGGGAGTGCATTTTGATGGTAATTTAACTTTGACACACACCTAGTGAAGGACCAACTTCTATTTTTGGTGCCTCCATGCACTTAGACTCTGACTGATGACTTCCTCCTACTTTCTCTCTCATACTTTCTTTGTTTTTGACATGTAAAGGGCTCATGCATCTAATTAATGAATAAAGTATGGATGGAGTACCTTTAAGCACCAGATTAATTGTTAGTCTATATATATTTAGTTTTTTTTAATGTTTTAAAAGCATTTTATTGCATGAAGATATCTCTCACTCTCAACACAAATTGAGGAGATGATTTTTTATAAATACCCCATTGTAAAATGTAACAAGGACCGTCATTATTATGCAATAAAATTATGCTTTTGGTGCTCGCATTTGGAGTGTAGTCATTCTTTTCTGAATGTGTCATTCTTTTGTGGATTTTATTCATGAGATTGTGATTAAGCCAAAGGTTTATTGTGTTGTTTCTAGTTGTGCAATATTTTAGTTCTAGTGTTTGCTACAAATTGACAAATTTCACTAACATATCTAGCTTGAGAAGAGATCACAAATTGTGCCTGCATAACTCTTTATCTCGCATGAGTGCACTTTTTGTGGCCTTGCAATTTGATGAAGAGTGAAATATCATAGGATTGTTAAAGTTTCTCCCCGACGATTGCATTAGTGGATTCTAGGAAGCGCTGCTCCTATTTTCATTGGTTTTCTACCAATTTCTTTGAAAGTTTAACTCATAGCATGTTTTTTTTTGTAGCTTATGTCTATTTAGGATTTCAATTTCATGTTATTTGCTTTTAGTTTCTTTATTTTCTTTGCTAACCCCTTGTTAGAATAGGATCTCATTTTAGTTGCACTATTAGATTGCATTCATTGAGAAACCAGAAAATAAAAAAATATTGTTCTTTTGTGTATTATTTTGAGATAGAAAAAAAATTTACCTCATTCTAAGTCTAAATCAAAACCAACAAAGGCCTCCTCGTGAACAATCACATTTATCTTCAACTGCGTGGATTTTGGTACGTCGCAAGACAAATATTGAACCTTGGAGTTGATCCCAAAAGGATTAGCTTTTCAAGAGAGGAATTGTGCAATGGATTCTTGCCATTGACCTCATCTAAAATGACCGCCCAACAGATGGTACCCACAAAATGATCCACTAAACAAAAGTATCTGGTTAAGAATGTTGATCCTGTTAGCAGTCTATGAATTACATATAGTGTATCAATCATTGTTAGAGGTATAGGACTTGTTAAAGGCATCAACCCTATTAGAAGTTGGTATATTTAATTATAGAATATATGCAAGATGAGCCCACTACCCAAACATGCAAGTATAATTCCTTTATACAAAAAGAGATAGATACAAAAACCTCTTACTACTGATATCTTCAATATCTTATCTAACTTTCCCTAATCTTCACATGCCTCTAATCTCACATCATAATTTTATTCATAGAATTCACATAATACTTTAGATATCATATATCACATCCACAGTACTGCACATACCTTGATCTTTTACTTATACCTTTCCTTTTCACAAAACTTTCCCTGCCGGCCTTCAAGCATTTACACACTTGGCATAGTACAAAACTAACTCTTTCCCTCCTAGGGTTAAAATTTAGAACATTGTCCTTAATTATTTAAGTAATTATTTCATAGCTAAAATAATTCCTTAACCCTTAATTACCAATTTACTGATGTGCTCTATTATGCTCTGTTCATTGCCTTTATTGGTGTTTAATGCATAACTCCTTCCATGTAGACTTGCAAACTTGCACATGTCATTGTGACACTTCTTACTACCTATCCTTAACTATGCATATGCTAGATATTTTTGTTTCATATATACTCAACAAAACTATTCCTGTGTTGCCAGTGAAACTATTTGATACTTAGACAATTTTCTGCCTCTAACTGTGAAACCTTTATATGTACATTGTGCCTTCTCATCTAGAGATATATGTTTCCATAAATGAAAATTATAACTTGACCTACTCAAACATATTTCCAACAATCTCCCCCTTTGGAATTGATGACAACATATGGGAAAATTAGATAAGTCCAAAAATATTGTACAAAAACCTTCTTCAAAATTGGCCTTTAATTTTTTTAACAAAACTTCAAAATTCAAAATTTGTGGATCATTACATTTATAACCATATTTCCTTATAACTCTTATTACAATACTATGTAACACTACTTCCCCTTAGTGTATTATTACTACTCCCCCTTACATTATAGTCTATATGATTTTCATACAATTTTTCTGTACTTATTATAATTTTCATATAAGTTTCTTGTACTTATCTCCCCCTTTGACATCAATGACAAAGGTGTAAAATTTTGATTCTTTATCTCTTCTCTAGGTTGTTAATTGAGAGATGCAATCTGCAAAACTTACCATTAGACTCTTCAAGTTCTTCTCCCATGTGTCTTTCACTCCCTCTGATATGCTGAGGAGAGTACATAACTCATAAGATGTAATTTCTGTTAGAAGGGCCAAGGTTTTAGTTGTACCAAAAGATCAACCTATCAATTCTTGATACAACCTATAGTTTTATAGAACCACAAGAGGTAGTTAAACTATGCCATGAATCCTATGAGTAATGTTGGCCCACTGCCAACAATCCCCCTCCCAATGTCACTCATCATGGCCTTCGAGATTCAAATCTATGACCAAGCTTTGATACCAATTATTAGAAAGGACAGGGTTATTGTTGCAAAAAAAGGTCGACCTATCAATGCTTGATACAACCAGTAGTCTTAAAGAACCACAAGAGGTAGTTAAGCCATGTCACAAATCCTACAAGGGATGTTGGCCCACTACCAAAAATTTCAACTACTTTCAAATCTGAATAGACAAATTCATCAAAAGATGCCTTTGTTGATAGACATTGTTGCTCAAGTGTGTTGATCTTCATTGATAGGTTTTCTCTTAGAAGTAAGAACCTTTTTGCAATCCTTTCTCTACTAAGTTATATCAGACTTATTTCATCATAAGTCGTGTTGATCTACCTTTCAATTTCTTCCACTTTAATGTTTGTTTGGTGGAGCTAACCTACTAATTCATTGACTTCATCATGGTTTCTTATCATCTCCTCATCAATGTCCTTATTGAAATTGAAGGACATGGTGCATTTGGGATATAATTCATTTCCTTCAATTTCACATCTCCTCAACTCTTTGATGCAAGTATCAACAATTCCTAGGTCTTTCTTGATGTTTTGACAGACTGTGTCAAACATCTAAGCATCATGCTTTGCTTGCACTTGAACTACTACCACATTTGACAAGTTGGTAAATTTGGCATGAAATGCTTGAATCATTTCCTTAGCTTTATCCTCTGGATCTGGATCTAATAGTATTATTGTTAGTGTACCTTGTAACTTTTGAGTTACATCCATAAGAGTTATTTGTAAACTCTTCACATGTTTGTTCTTTTTTATTATCTTATTTAAAAATGATATCATCTCTATCTGATCATCATCATCAGAGCCTAGTATTGCTACAAGGGTAAGAGATGTGATTGGTGCACTTTTCTTCTTATCCTCTTCATATTCCTCTTTTTTCATTTTTTCATTATTTTTTTTCTTCATCTTCTTTCTTCTTCTATTCCTCTGCCTCTTTTATCTTTTTTTCTTCTTCCTCTTTCTTCTTTTTCTCTTTTTCTTCTTCTTTCTTCTTCTTCTTTTCATCTTCTTCCTTCTTCTTCTTCTCATCCTCCTTTTTCATCTCTTATTCCTCTTTCTTCTTCTTCTCTTCTTCCTCTTTCTTTTTCTTGTCATCTTCTTTCTTTTTCTTCTCTTATTCCTCTTTCTTCTTCCTTTGTTCTTCCTTCTTTCTTTTCTCTCTTCCTTATCTACTTCTTTAGAGATGGAATCACTAAAGATATTGCCAAAAATATTTTTCCCAAGATTCTTAAAAGGATTTTCAGCTATTTCAAGTGTAACCTTAGTACCATTAATTTGTATGGTGTCTAATCTAATTGTGATCTTGGGTGTTGTTGCAGCTACTTTATTCAGGTCTCCCATCATCTACACAATTACCTTTTTAGTTTCCTCATTGACTTCCTAATAATTAACTCCCATTATTAGTATGAATCTTTTCTTGTTTCTCATATATGGTTCTAAACTCTTCATTAAGCTATCCATATGGTCATCACTGTCAACTTGGCATAGTTTTCTGATTTGGTTTTGTCTAATGTTCTTATCTTCTTCAAAAACTCTTTTCCTTCTAGTTATCAGCCTCTCATAGAGGTCTTTTGGAATCTCATCCTTAACATCCTCAAATTTCTTATCTGACAGGATGATGTGTCTAATAACAACATTTTCTAACTCTAATCTATCAAATCTAGTATACAAGTGATCAAACTAATTTAATTGTACAAAGTTACCCTCATTAATAATGGTTTTGTTTACCTTTTCAATTTTGGGCTTCTAGGCCTTCCTTCATATTTGCATAATCTATGTTTGCTTCTTTGTAGCCTTCTAAGGTTCTATTTGACCTTGCATCCTCTTACTTGATAGGCTTGGTATAATTTTGTTCTATCTCTTTCTGGGGCCTATTGTCATTGCCTTCATTATCTTCTTCCTAGGAGAGTTAGGTGACTCTTGCTTCACCTTTGCAAGTCTAATTGATTTTCTCTTCACCTCAACCACTTCAACTTCCTTTTATTTTTATTCCTTAGTCAATGGTATAATAGGTGTGATAGGTGCCTATTTTTGAGATACTGTTGCATAGGTGGCAATAGGTGTTGCAGTAGAAGGTACAATCATTTTCACTCCATGTGTTGGTCCTATAGATGCCAAGGGTGGAATGTACACCATCCCTTTTTGACCAATTTGATTCATACCAGTGATTGTTTATTTCACTGCAGTAACTTCCTCAACTAACATTCTAGCTTGCTCCATAGATTTCTTCATCACTACTTCCACTTTCTTCTTGGAATATTTCTCTAACTAGGCTTGACTAGTTAATTGCAACACCTCTTAATATGTTCCTAACTTGTCAAACTCCTCATCTTTATATATTTCAAGGATAGCTTGAATATATCCTTCCTCTTCAATGCTCTTATATCCCAAGAGTTCAACATGCAACATCCTTGGTTCAACACCTCAATGTAAGTAAAGTCTCTATCCACTATATATAAAAATATCTTCTTTATTTTTTTCTCTCATAGAGGGTGGAATTCTAAATCTTTCCCTCATCTTTCTCTAATATGTCTTTATGATCAAATTAGCACTATCATAAACCTTTTCTATAAGGTGTATGTTATACACTTCAAAAATTTTCTCCATAGTGCTTTTGTCACTGCTCACTATTGTTGGTGCTTGCATAAAAGGAAATCTTTTGATCAGATTGAAGAACATATGTGTAATCAAAGATTGGAATATAAACTAACTATTCTTAACCTTATTTATCTTCTCCAGTTTCTCTATCAATTGTACTCTAAGGATCTCACACAAATTGACCTTTTCCTTTTCAACACAAATATTATAAGATGCTTTTATAAAGCTAGTTGCCATAGAATTATCTCTAGAGTTGTAGCACATTATTTCTACTATGATACTTCTCAAGAGTTTGACATCATGTTGCTTGATCTTACTATGACAATCCCTCTACCATTGTAAACTAACTTGGTGTTGTCAAGCACTAACTTCTTGACATTCTTTTCATTAACTAGTATACTACCTTCATTACATAGTCTAGTGACCTCATGAACAAGGTTAGTAGATATTTGAACTACATTATCTCCTAACCATAAATTTCCATCATGAATTCTGCTTAAAATTATCTTGGTCCATTCTTTATTATCAAACTCATAGTAGAATAGAAACTTAACTAGGACATTTTCTTTCAGATATTCAAAACCTTGTTTATAGCTCATGTCTTGATTGTAAATATTATCAAATTCCTTTGAGATATGATCTTCACCTACATTCTCAAATTTTCTCCTCAAATAACTAACCACATCTTGTAAATGAATAATATTTTCTTTCATTTTTGTTGATGTAGAGCTAGTCATCACTTACATACTTAACAGGGTTAATCTTCATTTTATTCCTTGCTTCTTCTTCCACATTATGAATTAATGACTTTTCTATCTCTACAAATTAATTCTTGACAAAAATCTTAGATTAAATTCTTTCTTCTAAGTAAAATACCTCATTTTATTATGTAGCTAGGGTTGTCTATTCTTCACACTTGAAAACTCTTCAATTCTATTCTCAAATCGCTCTTGATTGATTCTTAACTCTTCACATAGTTGAATGATACTGATGATCATTCTCACATGACTTATATCTTTTCAAAATGATCTTTGCATTTATTGCACAACTACTCAATCTACAAAAAGTTATCTCTGTTAACTAGTAAACTTGTTTCTTTTTATACACCTTCATGTGATCTCCAGATGACATGCGCTCTTAACCAAAGCTTCTATATGATATTTTCTACCTTCTTATAACTTCACAACTATTATTTCAATCTCCTACTTCTATTCCATCTTTCTGGAACTCTATGTTCAACATAAAAGTACTTAATTCAAGTAGGATGAATCACATACAATGGATGACTTCAATATTTCATTAGGTACATCAAAGTATTGTTCTTCTAATACCACATGTAAACTTGATAGATCTACCTCTTTGAATTCTTTAGCATTCTCTTTGAGTGCAATATATTTTTACTACTATTGCTACTATCATTTCTTTTGACATTTTCTTGTTGTTCCTTCTGAAGTTTGGATTCCTGTTGATGTTCCTCATATCCATTTTGCAAAATCTTGCAATGTAACCAAACTTATTATATAACCAACAGACAGGTGTACTCCTTCTCTAATTAGGTCCATTTTGATCAATTGGTGCTTATCAATTCTTAGCAATGTGTCCAAAATTGTTACACTTGTAACACACAATGTTTCTCCTTGTTCCATTATCTCCTTCTCCTTCATTAGATCTACTTGAGGATCTCTTTATTTCATTACCTATAGGGTAAATATCCCTAAACATTCTACTATTTCTAGTATTACCATCAAACTTAGGTTTCCTACAATCAACTTCTTTATGACCAAAAACATGACAATTATAACAATAGAAATTAGTAATATGTATATACCTGTATAATTTTCTCTTCATATGGACAACTTCATTACATAAAGCATCTACCTTTGACTTCATACCTTATCTCTTTAGGTGGTTCAACTTTCTCTATTTTCTTAGGTTCATCACATCTCTTAGGTTAATGTACTTGCTCAACTTCTTTAGGTACTTCTTCATCTTTACTTGACTCAATTTCATTCTGGTCATTCTTCTTAGGTTCAAGGTTTTCAACAACTAGATTTGGTTCCTTTCTTGCTTTAGATTTCTTTTCTAATTTTTCTCCAATGAAATATCCAATACCAGTCCTATCATAGGAAGTTCTCTGATAATATAATTTCTCATCAATTATCTCACTAAGGGAATATAGCTTCTCTAACTATTGCTTAACCTAGGTTAATTCTCCTTTCATAATAGTATTATATTTCTCAAGTTTTGCATGCTCTATTCTAATATAATCTAATTTAGATGTCACTTATGTGAGATGAGATCTTAGATCTATATTCTCACATTTTATATCTGATTCAATCTTTCTGTCATCCTTTTCTAAACTCAACTTTCATTTGACAATATTCTATTGGAAATTTTTTCAGTGCTCCCCTCAGGATTCATAACAAGGTATTAACCACCTCCTACGTACTATAAGTTGAGTGGTTGTATCAAGCATTGATAGATCATTCTTTTGATGCAATGAAATCCCCACTCTAACAAGTGGTATCAGAGCTTGGTCACAAGTTCGAATCCTTAGACCCTTGGGTAACGCTAAGGGGGAGATTTTTGGAAATTTGGCCAGTGCTCTCCTTGAGATTTTTGACAAGGGATTAACTACCTCCTATGTACTATAAGTCAAGTGATTGTATCAGACATTGACATATCATTCTTTTGGTGCAACATAAACCCCACTCTAACAACTTCAACTCAGGTTTCAAAATCTCATTTCATTTCTTTAGGATTGCTACCTCATTACTATCATTTGTCTACTCTCTAGGTTCTTTTCTAGATTTGAGATTATCAATATTATCTTTCAATTCCCCAATGTAATCTTTTGCATCCTTATACCTTACTTTCAGGTTGTCTCTTTCCTCAATAAGAAGATCAATCTACTCAAGGGCTTATTCAAGATTCCTCTTTAATTATTCCATATTCATAAGGATCTTACTCAAGCTATTAAACCTCTTTAGATTAATTGTGCTCTAATGCCAATTATTAGAAATAGATAATACTGAGAGGGGGGTGAATTAGTATTCTACAAACTTTTGTCTACAACTAAATATTGTTAATTACTTTATAACATGCATATGAAAGTAAATTAATAGTATTGAATAGTAATAATAACCATACACAATGAGAACTTATAACACCATATTTGTTAACTAAGCAAACCCTAGCCAAGGGAAAACCCCGATGGGGGAGGTACCCACAAAATGATCTACTAAAAAAAAGTATATGGATAAGGATGTTGACCTTGTTAGGAGTCTATGAATTACATATAGTGTCGTAGTCCTTGTTAGAGGACTAGGCCCTGTTAATAGCCTCAACCCTATTAGGAGTTGGTACATACAATACATAATGTATGCAAGATGAACCCACTGCCTAAACATGCAAACATAGTTCCTTTATACAAAAAGAGATAGATATAAAAACCTCTTACTATTGATATCTTCAATATCTAATCTTACTTTCAGTGCTCTTCACATACCTCTAATCTTACATTAGAATCCACATCATAAATTTTTCATAATACTTCACATATCATATATCACATCCAAATTATTTTAGATATCTTGATCTTTTACTTATACCTTTTATTTTCACAAAACTTTCCCTATCAGCCTTCAAGCATTCACACACTTGACATAATGCAAAAATAACTCTTTCCCTCTTATATTTAACATATAGGATGTAATCCCTAATTATTTAAATAATTATTTTATAACTAAAATAATTTCTTAACCTTTAACTACAAATTTACTAATGTGCTATGTTCTCCTCTATTCACTGCCTTTACTAGTGTTTAATGCATAACTCCTTAGGTAAAGTTCATACAAACTTGCACACTTGTACACATCATCATGATACTTCTTACTACGTTTCCTTAACTATGCATGTGCTAGATATTACTCTGTCATATGTAGTCAACATAACTATTCCTGTGCTTCTAGTGAAATTGTCTGATACTTAGATAATTTTCTAATTCTAACTATGAAATCTTTATCTATACAGCATGCCTTCTCACCTTGAGATATATGTTTCCATAAATGAAAACTCTAACTTGACCTAATTAGTCTTATTTCCAACAAATCTAACTTATTTATTCCATTATAGCCATGTGTTCTTTATGTGTTGACTTGCAAAAACATATCATGATCAATAATAAACTTAAACTTAAAAAGAAGTAGCATAAGTATACAACAAATTTCCACATAATTTTTGACACCAGGATTTAACATGGCAACCCAATTTTTAAAAAACCACTAGTAACATGCTACCACTTTTTGACTCTTCTAAAGTGAGCTATGTTAGGAGCCAACCTTGTTAAAGGTTACAAAACACATTGTTAGGTGTGATCATGTTAAAGGATTTAATCAACCTATTAGGAGTGGCCTTTTTAGAGGACTTGAGAATATTCTATTAGAATGTCACCTTGATTAATGGATTTATAAATGACTATTAGGTCAACCTTATCAAAAAGATTTTACTACTACCACAATAGTTAGAAAGTAACAACAAAGTTTTGATCTGATAACATGCAACTCACTTTGCAAATTTGTATCTTTGTTCGGCTCAAATCTAGTTCATTGGTTACAATCCATCATTCTCATCATCTCATATCTTCTTGGAAACTCTTCAAACAATCCTTCATATCACAAAATTTTCACTTCTCCTTGCAATTTTGTCTGCCAATTATCTTTGCAAATTTCTAGTCCAACAACTCTAAAAACATATCAGATACCTACTTAAATTGGTAGTCTTGATCTTTTGTCTCTTAATCACAATCATAGATCTTAGGGTTTACAATTAAATCTAAAACATTCAATGAATCTATCCATCTTCTTGTTCTTCTCCTCTTCTCAACACTTCTAGAAACATTTCCTCAAATCTTAGCCTTTGATTGGTCAATTAATCCTTTCCTTGCATTAAATAATACAGCTCATGAATCCTCATCGTCAAAATGTTTTTCTTATTGCAAGATTCAGCTATGTTGGCAACAAATCTTAATTCTTTTTCAAATTGTTCTTTTATTGTCGCTTGGCCATCACTATGTTCTTTAGCTCAATCTTCATTGGATTACTTGGTCATCACTGTGTCTCACTCAATATTGTCACTCAGCAATATTTGTCACTCGGCCAATATAAATGCTTGACCAACAATGTACTCCTAAAAAATGCTTAAGCTTCTTAATTTGTTGCTTCAACTCCTTCAATGATTGTTCAACACTAATAATCGATCAAGCTTATCATTCTGACATGTTGCAACTCTGAGCATCATCCAACTATCACCTTCACTTTAAGTATTGATTAAACATTAAATTATCTTGTCAACTACTAACTTATCAAGTGCTTGTTGTAATTCCATCTCACTTACACATCTCAACTCAACCTTTCACTAGGTTACCTCATGATCTCTGCTTTTCAAATCATCTTCATCAATCAAATGATATGCCACTCTACATTGTTAGTGAATGTCTCTCCAATAGGTTTGACACTTGGTCTTACCAATAGATTTCACATCAATGGTAATATAATAATTTTTCTAATTAGGCTCTCAACAATTGTAGCTCCAAAAACTATTTATTCAAATTGAGAATTTATAAGTTTTTTCAAGATAATAGATGGTGACATTAAAGATGACCAATATAAGATATGTAATTTCTTGCTTGCGAATCCAAGAGAAAAAAAACTTACTATGTTTCAATATTTTTCTGAATGGTTATTTAAAGTTTATACAACATAAGATAATAATGTGAAAAATATATACACATACATATCAAGTACACGTAAGAAATTACAAATATTGTTTCTATTCCTCAAGGCTTCCTTCATGTTGAGTCACATTTATGAAATTTTTATTAATTAGTTTTAATCTTAAGCACAATGTCCACAATCATAAATGAATAATAAATACATCTTCTCATAAGAAAATACATAAATACAACAAATATAATAAAGAATATTCATATTACAACATTCACAAAACATATTGTACGATATGTAGTAATAAATACAAGTACATCAAATACAATACATCGACCCATAGGATCTCAAAATACAAGATACATAATTACATAGATACAGCTTCTAAAAAGATATATTTGGGATAATAACAAGAATGATACAATTGCATCAACAAATTCCAACATCATTGCCAATCCATGGGGGATCCAAATGGTAAGAAGTCACTGCCTCCTGACTGCATGGTCACCTAATCAAACTCTCACTCCCACCATGCAGGGGAGATAATGTACAATCCACACACAAATAGCAAACACCAAAATTGATCCTAGGAAAGGAATTCTAATATCATAATCTACCTCAAGGGTACACAAACTATAGATAAAGAAAGATAATCAAAGTTGAAAGATCCCTCATCCAATATCAATATCACATACCAAGTCAACATCCAGATACCAAATATAATAAAGTATCAAAACTAAAGAGATAGAATCATTGAAAGAATACTAACTTCTAAATCAATTTCAAATGCCAAAACTACAATAACCAATAGATAAACAATTGTCATAAATGAGAGTAAATTAGCAACAATAATTCTAACAATAAGAACAACTCACAACAAATACACAACCAAAAGTAACATCCAAAAAGTACACCATGAGAGACAAATATAAAAACCATGATGGAGACTCAAGATACATACTATGGAGAGTGATCACATGGTCAAACTACTTGATTTGCCTTGGACTGGTCTCTCATGAGACCCCATACCCTTAAGCATTGAGTTACCCTAGACTGGTCACTCTAGACCCTAGACCCTCAATGTGACACATGTAGAACTAGAATACACTCTCATGAAGACAAGGAAAACTAGTCATATCTCTCACCAGGTATCATCTCATTCCCATCCTTAGAATTACTAGTAGTCAAGGCATGGGCAAGGCAAAATTTCTAACTTATCTTCTTAATGTGTGTCTAAATATTTTTAATTACTATATTATCACTTATTACACAACTTACAATGAGTTTCCCTAGTAGCGGATTTCTGCCCAGACCCCCATTGCAAGCCACTCACATAAGATGCACCTAGATTACCTTCCCAAAAACTCACAAATCACAATTGTGTCACATACCTCAAAAGCACTAATAATCAAATTTTCTTTCATGACAGGAAACTCAGAATGCATTGTTTCTCAAGACTCAATTCATCATAATGCTCATAAAGATAAATCTCATAAAAATAAATCTCAATTTGAATCATAAATTACATCATGACATCTAGTCAAATAATTATAAATCTCAAAAGCCTCTGGTGCACATCCTAGTTTAGTCAACTATACAAATCACATAAAACCATCACGAAACAAATATGATGAGACTTTGAACAAAATATAAGAAATACATAGTTTTCAGCCACATGGTTTAATTCCATCATTTTCTATGTTTAGATTGAGGTGTAAAGTAACAATATGCATGTTTACGTAAATTGTTTAGAATAATACACTTATTTAAATGAATAAGTATTTAAATGCAAAATATCTTTGTGTATATAAAATTTCATGCAATATTATAATTTCATTAATTTAGATTATCTTATATCATAAATATTGGAAATACAATAGAGAAAGTAAACTCTGGGGGGGTTGTTTGAATCAATCCTTTAAAGCTTTAACCATAAAATCATTCATGACACTTCCATCTCACAATTTACATGTAAACTAAAATAGCTAGCTAAACATATTCATCTATAGCATGAAAGGAAATAACATTCAACATATATATGACACAAGATATTTGGTTACCCAGAAACCCTCCTTAAAAAGGTAAAACTAGGGTGGGGATAACACCCACAAGTCTTCACTACCACAATAATAAAGTGTATCCAATGAAGGCTATGATTTTTTATCATAAACTATGATCTACCTTGTGAAAGGCCTGCCCTATTAAAGGCTTACAAGATTGTTCGATCTTACCCTATTAAATGATTTCAACACCTTGTTAGAAGTGTGTCTGATTAAAGGACTTAAAAGTTACAATGAAGAAAGCACCCTGTTAAAGTATTTATAATAGCCTATTAGGACTACTCTATTAAGATATTTAACATATTTACCTTCTAGAATGTCTCAACAATGATCCTGAGATTAGCACTCTGCTACTAAATAATAGATCACCTCTTTCTTGATGTGTACTTGATCCTCTCTGATCAGATGTGTCAATTTTATCCTCTAATTCCTTTCCTCTATTCTCCTTTAACTAATTCTACAATATATCTCAACTCACAACTCCTTAGTCACCATGAATGCTCTGTTTGTACATGCAAACTTCTCCCTTCATACATTCCACACTATCTTTATTTTAGGGTTTGTCTTCTTTAAGAAGACCTAGGTGACTTAAGGTTAGGTACAAATCAATGATTGTGATTCACCCATTTTTTCACTTAATCCATCCCTTTTACTGATTGGTTACATGTATGGCATAGGGATCCTCAATATAGATTCATCCTTATCATCTAGAATTGCAAAACAATCGTTAAGTCATCTCAAAAATGGTTTACTCAACACTTGAAGTGTCTAATGCTTGACATCCATTGTATCTTCAATGTTGTAACTTAACCTCTAAATAACTCAGCATCCATTGATCACTCAGCATCAACTTTCTGCTCGACACTTGAGTGACTCGGCACTTACTAGTTACTCGATCGGCATATACTATCTGACAACTTATGCTTGACATACATTACTTGTTTGGCATGAACTAAGAAAATTACTTAAGTGTATTGCCACTCACATGTCAAAACCAATCTAAGATTAACAATCTCCCCCTTTGACATGAGTGGAAAAAACACTTGGTCATCCATGAATAACGTTAGCTCTTCAACATAACTCAGATAATCTCTTATTCAATATACGACTTACATACAAAATCTCAAAACTTCAAAATTTTGCAAAACTTGTGACTTGCCAGTCATACCTAAAAAATTCTATAACTCCCCTTGAGTTGATTTTTCTATTCTAAATTTGAAACTAAATAATCCTATTGAGTAGATCTATTGTATTGGTTATGATTTTGTAGTCTCCCCCTTTATTTGGTCTCCCTCTTTGTTTGGTCTCTCCCAAAACTTATTCTCTTCTTTCATTCATTCTCCCCCTTTCTTTATTATCCCCCTTTTGACACTTATGTCATGGGTGGTACACAAATTGTATGTTTATACAAGAATGATTTATGGACCTCCATCATAATTTTCATTGATGTGTCCTAGTTGTCACACACTACCTCCAAAGATTTGACCTGAATGTCCAACTCAACAGCAAGGGTGACTAGGCCTTCATGAGTAGAAAGATCGGGATCTTTCTTCATCAATATTCCTGCATAGGCTAGTTCCTTGTGGACCACCTCCATGTAAGGGGTTAACATGGATTGGATACTGATCAATGTAGCCTTGATGTTGGCATCTTGAGCTTGCAAAGTTGCTAACTAACCTTGTGCTAATAGAGAATATATAAAATGAGACTAACTTTGACCAAGAGATTATTTTAGGATGGTACTTGTTTTCTTCAAATCTCCCTCTAGATGGTCAACATGTCTCTAAATTTCTTGTGTGAATAGTGGAACATCACACAGCTTAGTGTAAAGAGAGAAAATATTCTCCAACATCTTCTTCACACCATCAATTTTGGTTGCTAACTCAATTTGGTGTAGTGTAATGGCACTGGATATCTGTTCATTCACCTTTGTTTTAAATTTCTTCTCAAACTATTCTAGTAATTTGACATTAGTATCTAGGTATGCATCATTGATCTTCTCCACAATATTTGCCAATTGCTCAATGACTAGCTTTGTTTCATTAGGTGCAGGTAGGATGAATGCATCAAGAAATATGTCCTTGATGTTATGAAGTGTTTTTTTCTACCTATGCTCCCTTCTAAGCAGTTCTCAGTGTTTCTTCCTTGCCAGAGCATCCTGCAATATGCTCATTTTCTTTATTTTGATTGATGCAAGATCAAAATTTGGTAATACAATCACCTCATCTAACTTTATATCACCATAGGATGTCACCTCATCAACCTTAGATGTGTTAGGATTGGGCCTAGATGCTTGCAATGGTGTAGCTTTTGTAGTCGACCTATGAAGTACTTGACTAGGAATAGGAGTAGAAGTGTCTGGTAAAGTAACCAATATCTGGTAAGGTAACTAGTGTCTGAATTACTATCACTTCCTCTGGTTTCATAGTCAAGACTAAATCTTTAGTTCTAACCTTCTCCTTTTCTTTAGCTTTTTCTCCACCTTGTGCTTATGTTGTAGGTGCAGGACTGGCATCCTAACCTATTTGGATTAGTGTCTCCTCTTGCTCAATTATTGTAACTACTAGTACTCAGACATTATGTATCATAGTGCTAACATGTGAGGACATTGTATCCTTCCTTTGATATACTACCATAGGCAGGGTATGTTGTAGCTATGTAGATTGAGGGGGGACAATGGATAATGCTTGTGTTTTCTCCCCTGTAGATGCCAATTCTACCTTCTCAATATCATCCACACTCACCAATACAATATGGTGACATGGTTTTTCCTTGGTGGTGGAATCAACCAATATCTTCTTCATATCCTCCTCTATTAGGGGATTGATGTTCTAAATGGAGCTTTCAAACACATCCTTAATCTTTATTGTATATTCTTGTGGACTAGCACTTGACATATGTACTTCTGGTACATTTTGGTCTTGTTGTTGCTCTTCCTCAATAATTTCCTTTGTGATGCCCTCCCCATGTACTTACCTTAAAAATTCATCATTTTTTACTTCAACTACCCCTTTTTCTACTTTATCTTCACCTACTTTCATAGGTGTCTTTTTGTTTGACTCATCTGTTGCCAACCCATATATTACTTTCCATAGTTGGGTGGTCTTTTGGACATCCTCAATATTGTTCTATAAAATATTAAAGGCTTGATATTTTGGAGCAAATCTCCCCTTATACTTGTTAATAACCTTTTTCATTTCAGACTTGTCCAAGTCTGGCATCACTCTTGCAAATGTAGTCTCTCTAATATTTCTCTCAATTGTGAGACTATATTGTCCCCTTTGCTCTTTCTAATATAGGCTCTTGGGTAAAGAGTTGGCAATATCAATTGGAGTCTTCTTAAAATTTTCCATCATGGCATTTAAAGATTCTTCTACTTTATTCATTTCTATCTTCCCAAGTTTATCAAACTCAACATGTGTAAATCCACTTCAATTAGCATTATTCTTGATATTTTCACACAAGTTGTTCACATCAGAAGAGGGACTATGACTTACCACTTTGAATTAGTTGTTATCATCTGACTCAGTTCTCTCCTCATCTGATTCAACTAGGGCAATATATTTTCTCCTTCGCTTCTACTCAAAATCATCTTCTTTTGTAGTTGTGCTAGCTCTCTTGCCTTTAGGATTCTAAAATTCTTGAGTCTTCTTAGCAGTAGCTCTTGTGCTAGCCCTGGTGACATGAATTATAGGTTTTTTGTGTGAATATTTCACAACCTTTTTATGTTTTCTTGTTGCTAGCTTATTTTCTTCTTTTTTTATTTTCTATGGGAATAGGTGTTTCATTGGCTTCTTCTTCCTTGACAACTTCATCAAATTTTGCTTCATCTTCTCCTTGGTCCTCATCTTGACCCTATGTGAGAGAAAGTGGTGCTTGGGTAGGTGTATCTTCATCATCTTCATTTTCCTTTTCTTCTTCATCTCCTTCTACCTCTTCAAAAAATTGTTCCTTGATCTTTTTCACAATCTTATCCTTCTTCCTCATCACAAAAGTTGTCTTCAATTCCATTGTGATCTTTGACTTTGCTATATCATAATTTCCAAATATAGTAGCATTATTATCTAATTATTTTACTAGTAAAGTAGTGATGGCTGCAGATGCCTCATCTACATTAATCTCATAAGGCAATAGCTTGAGCCATCTCACCCTTGGAACAGGACCTTGGAAATAAGTGAAGTCAACATCAACTATGAAAAACCCATCATTGAAATGTTTCTCTACTAGTGATAGTGGAATTTTCAATCTTTTTCTTTTATTGACTTCTTAAAGTCTTCAAAATACTAGTCATCATAATACCAAAATTATCTCCAAGTTTCTCTATGAATTCACCAATCTGCACTACAACTAGCTTGTTAGTCTTCCAAGATACTTTCCCAAATGAGGGAAAAGTGTTTTGGACATAGAAAAATATACAAACAAGTATTGAACTAAATTTGCATTGTGCACTTTTTGTCTTTCTTATGGCTCCCAAGTTTTTTGATAACTATTGAAGTTGTAACTCGACAAGGTCATAAGAATGGTATTTCTTTACTATCTTGTAACCCAAATCCACATCCATACATGGTACATTGTTCAACCTATTGGATTGAAATAATTTATCTGCAATAACTCTCACTATAAATCCAATTAGGGGATCAATAATTGTGTTTATGGTCATCCCTCTCTTTTTCCATAGTGCCCTTGTATTCTTCTCAATTGCCTCTTTTGCATCACTCCTCATAGTCTTTGGTCTATCTAGAGTTGGATATGTTGATCTCAAATTGGTTTTGACAATTGAGTGTCAACACACTTAAGTCATTTACTTAGTTCATGCCAAACTAGTAATGCATGCCAAGTATAATATGTAAATACAAGACCATGCCAAGTTGCAATGAGTGTCAAGTGAAAAATTGGTGAAGAAATTAAAGGAAAAATTTGGTGAGGGTGTTGAAGAAGAAGAGGAAGGTGATGAAGAGGATGAAGAGGAAGAACAAGAATAGACTAAAGAACCTCTTGCATGAACCCAAAGCATGGGTGAGGATAAATAAGAAGAAGAGGGTGTCGAGGAAGAAGAAACTGAGGAAGCAACAATGCATGTTGAGTCTAAAAAGAGAAAGACCAAGGCACAACCTATGACGAAAGCCAAGAAGTTGCAAAACTTAGTCCAACAAAGTCAATAGCACTAGCCACCAGAGCTAGCACAAGAGCCACCACTCAAAAGGCCAAGGAGAAAACAAAACAAATAGAACAAGGAGGCCAAGAGTAGAAGAAGCAAAGAAGGAAGTACATTGCTCAACCAGATTCAGATGAATAAAGAACTGAATCAGATGATCAAGGCCAATTCAAATTGGTAAGTCAAACATGACTTTTTGATCTAGAAAATATGTGTGAAAATATATGAAATAATGCAGATTTGTCTGGTCTTAAGAATGTAAATTTTGATAATTTGGAAAAAGAGGAGAAAAAGATAGTAGAAGAAGCCCTATATAAAATGATGTCCAAATTTAAGAATATGTCATTAGAATTTTCAAATTCAATACCCAAGGGCATTGTATGATTTAGTTGAGCAAAAATGGGACTATTGTTTAAATTTGGAAAAGCAAATAAGGGAGATGACTCTGGCCCAAGTCATGCCAGAACTAACAAAAAAGAAAATTGCTAAGGAAAATAAGAAATATGGTGGAAGATTCACACCAAAATATAGAGCCTTTAGCATTCTCCAAAAAGACATTGAAGATGTTGTCAAGAAATCCACTCAAATGTGGAAAATTAATTTATGGATTAACAACTATGAAGCAAGGAGAAAAGGACCCCTTTGAGGGTAAAGATGATGATAAAGAAGAGGATGACAAAGAAGATAGCAAGGAAGAGAAAAATATAGGGGAGGAGACTAAGAAGATGGACACTAACATAGCAACAGCTAATCAGTAGCATGAGGAACAAAGTGCACAAGACATACAAAGGTCGAGTGCCAGTCCTCCTCATGACACAAGTGCACATGTAGAAAATATAATTTTTAAGGATGTCTCTAATGTATTAGCTTAGAACATCAATCCATTAACTATAGAAGATTTGAAAAAGATTCTAGACCAATCTACACTGCAAGCTAAACTTTGCACAAATCCAATTTTGATCAATGTAGAAGAACTTTAGAAGGTAGTAATAGAAGTTACAAGGGATAAGGTGAACACACAAGAACCACTTTTTGCCATCCCTACTATTACTAGTGATCAACCTTTGATTCCAAGAATAGACATATTAATCAAGGTTGACACAAGTGTCAAAGAAGACATAGTTGAGTAGGGGGAGACTGCCAAAGAAGAGGAAAAGGAGATAGCAATAGAGCAAATAGGATAGATAGATACATCTATACCTATGACACAGACACAAGGTACAACTCAATTCATTTTCATAGTTCAGGATAAATCTGAAGAAGGTGAAAAAGCACTGAAGGTAAAGGAGTAGGAGGCCATTCAAGCATTGATAACTTTACTAACATCAAGATCCTCACCTACAAAACTTCTTCAATAGTTGAGCAGAGAAGCGATACCCCTACAAATCTCAGTGCTAGGCACAAGCTCTTCTAAAGTTGAAAAGGTAATTCACTACGGTGATGTCACTTTAGATGAAGAGATAGTGATTCAAAAACTTTATTATAACACAATGACTATTGATCAAATAAGCATTCTACAACAAGCATTAGAGAAGAAGAAACACCAAGAAATTCTTAGAAAGGAGTTCAAAAAAAAGAAAGCATCATAAGAAATTAAAGACATCTTTTTAGATGCATTCAGCTTGCCTACTCCAGAAGAAACCAAGCCACTATTGGAATAGTTGTCAGATATTGTGGAGAAGGTTAACAATGAATGCCTAGATACAAATGCCAAACTTTTGGAATGGTTTGAAAGAAAGTTCCAAGGAAAAGTGAATGAAAAGATATCTAGTGATATAGCACTGAGACAAGTTGCTTTGGAAAACAAGGTTGAGGATATGAAGAAGGTACTTGAGAATATTTTTTTCATTGTACACCAAACTGTGTGATCCCAAACTCTTCACTCAAGACACTAGACATAGAATACTGAGCCTGGAGAGGAATTTAAACATATTAGGTACATAGCTGCCTAAGAACCCAACTCGGTGTGAGAAGAATTTCAATGCATTACTTCAATCACAAAGTCAATTCATAGTGTTAATAGTAGAAGAGGCTAATATAAGAGCCAAATTGACACAAATTTAGGCCTGTCTCACCCCATACATAGAAATCCTCCACAAAGAATTAGGCTATGCAGAAACTTTGTTGATCACAATCTTTCTACATCAGATGGTCTAGTACACCTTGCAGCCAAGCTCGCCATCCAAATGAAGTCATTAGATGTTGCATGTGACAATTGGGATGCAGCTCTAAAAATAATCATGGAAGTCCATAAGTCCTAATTGGAAAAATACACTATAAGTGTATAGACCCTTTGACATAAGTGTCAAAAAGGGGGAGATAAATACAAAAGGGAGATAAATAAGAAAGGGGGAGAGAGATTAAAAGGAGGAGAGAATAATGAAAGGGGCAGAGATGAATAAAGAAAATGAGAAAGCATGAACAAAAGGGAGTAATTAGATTTCCAAGTGATATACAATTTTGAGAAATACAATGTAGAGATAGAAATAGAGCAAAGAAAATATTAGCTAAGGTAGAGCATAAAGAGTATAAGTGCATTAAAGACAAAGAGTATTAGTTAGTAGAGACAAATCTACTCAGAATGGAAAATAGACTTTGGATACAAAACAAACACATTAACTCAAGGGGAGTTATACATTTTGAGGTACATAGGTTATTGCAAAATTTTGAAAATTTTGAAGTTTTGTATATAAGCTGAATCATGGTTATGTTATACTCAAGAAGATCATATTCTTTGTATATATTCAAAAAAAAATTGACAATCATGTCAAAGGGGGAGATTGTTGATCTCAGATTGGTTTTGACAATTGAGAGTCATTATACTTAATTCATTTACTTAGTTCATGCCAAACTAGTAGTACATGTTGATTATAATATGTAAATACAACACCATGTCAAGTTGCAATGACTGTCAAGTCACTCATGTGTCAAGTCACTAAAGTGTCGAGTGAATAGAATATGATGAGAAATTTAAGTGTCAGGTGAACAAAAGATATCGAGCAGTTCAAGTGTCGAGAGAATAGTGGATGCCAAGCAATCCAAGTATCGAGTCAGAAGTAGAATTATAGTGTATGCTGAGTATCAATAACTATATATGCTAAGTAACAAAGATTGGACATATTTGTTTGTTATGGCACAAACAACTATGTAAACCATATTTGATGAAGGGCCAAACCACCCGTACCAACTCACAACCAAAAATGCAACAATATGGAGATAGAGAGATGACAAAATGCTTCATAAAGAATCCATTAATACTTGAAAATTCATTAGAATAGATTGCATTTGAAGAGTTTACAATTCAAGAACTTCTATTTCTTGAACTTGATTACAAATGATAATAAGCCTTGCTTAAATAGGTACTTCTAACCCAAGACATTACAAACACAACCAATGTGGGATAAAAGGTAAATACAACTACCTTTAAATAAACATTAAATTTCCACCCAAATACAACTAAGCACCCAACAAATATTAAATACATGATTTATCCAAAACCTTCTAGAATTCCACCTACACACCTTGATAAATGTAATGCCAACTATTTTTTTGTTTCTTTTTATTCACGCCACCTATGCACATTGAAAATAGAAATTTCTCTTTTTCTCATTTTAATTATTTTTCTTCCTATTTTCGTCACTTTTTCTCTCCTCCACAATTTTTTTTTTTGTGAATAAATAATTTTCCCATGCAAGATGCTCCTACATCAGACTCCCTTGGTAGATAAAAAGTGTGTCCCACACTTTGACACCAAAAGAAAGATATACAACCATCTTCATCTTCACCACAAGCTTCCACCTCAACAGGGACAGGAAAACCAACATGAAAATCTTCCACATTTTTATTTTTTTTGCTGATGCATCATGCTCTTGCATCTGACTCCCATGGTAGGAAAAATTTTGTGAGTATGGATTCACAAAATGAAGTAGCCACTGTTGACATAATTTTTTTTCTCTTCCTCCAACACATAGCTGGAACAAATATCTAGTGCCGATATATTTCCTTCTTTCTTCCTTTCCAACACCTAGTCGGAACAAGTATTTGCTGCTAAAATCTCTCTTCCTCATCCAATCTTGTTGAATTAATCACACATGTAATAAACCCAGCAACACAACCCAAATAATAACAAATCTACATGCAGATTCCCTATGCAGTTACATGTAGCCAATCAGAAAATGGGAAGGTTTAAGTGGCAAAATGGATGGATCTCAGCCATAGATTCATTCCTAACCCTAAGCCACCTATGTCTTCTTAAGGAGGAAAAATCTCTAAAAAATTTATGAGAGTGAAGAGAGTTGAGAGCTTTATGAAGGGGTGAATGATCGAATTGAAGGTGCGAACAAGATAGTTTGCAGAGCATTCAAGGTGACTTAGAAGTGAGAGTGAATTGCAAAATTAGTTAAGTGAAGAACAGAGGATATATGATACAACATTGCTACATTAGATTATAAAGGATCAATCAGAGATTGAATAGAGGTGATATGTTATTAGGCAAGCAAGTGCCAACTACAAGATCTATGCTAAGACATTTTGACAGGTGATTTTAGTTAAATCTTCTAGGCAGAGTAGTCCTAGCAGGCTTTATCAAATCCTTTAACAGGGTGACATTCCAAGTGAGTGATCAGAAGTCCTTTAACCAGGCACACTTCTAATAGGGTGTTTAAATCCTCTAACAAGGTGGGACTTAACAATCTTTGTAAGCCTTTAACAAGGTAGACCTTTCACAGGGTAGATCATGTTTCATGGTCAAACCATTGTAACCTTAATTGACTACATTTTATTGCTATAGTAGTGAAGATTTGTGGGTGTTATCCCCACCCCACTTTTACCTTCTTATTTGGAGGGTTTCTAAGTAATCATTTCAGGTGTTAAAGTGTGTGTGTTTAATTTCTTACATGTCTTAAATGCATTTACTTTACATGTTATTTCAGTATGTTAATGCATATGATGTATGAATGGTGAAAGTTTTATGGGTCCACGTTTAAACTCCTAATTCATCCCCCCTCTTAGAAGTTTACCTTTCCCACTTGTAATTCCAATAGGATAACTTGTAACTCTATGAATAATCCTCTTTGTGATTTTGATAGGTCCATCCTCCAACCATGCAAAGTTATCATGTATTCTACTAAGCACAATCTTAATCCACTCTGTCTTGAATACATTAGGAAAATCTAGGGCACAGGTTAACCCTTTTCTCTCTAGAACTTTGTATTCCTCTTTCAATACTTCATTTTCACACAATTTTCCATCTAAGTCTCTTATTTCCATATCTCCAATACTTGCTATCTTAAAAGTGTAGCAACACCTTACATCTTTTATCATTAAAACTTGTGGTGGTATCATAGATAATACACCAAATGAGTCACCTTTATATGCAATGTTAGGAATTTCCTAGAAATGTGGTTGTTTGATCTCATTACTAATTAAACTAAGATTTAAAACTTCCTTTCCTTCCTTAACTACAACAGTAGAAGAGCTAGATGTCATAACAACTAACTAGGGTTTGTGTAAATTTAAACAGCATAGCTCAACAGACAATAAATACCTTGAAAAATCTAATGTTTGGTGTCAAGTAGCAGTTGAATTCAGTTTGCAAACACTTGAATCAATTTCTCCAATTCTCCTTATTCTCTTTGTGGTCTCTTCAATCTTGAATAATTTTAAATGAGTCAAAAATTGACCATATAGCCCTTGAAACTTTGCAATAAATGCTCAATGCTTACACAGTTGTAAGCTCGGCTCCAATAGCAACTTTGACTCACTCAACTTCCATGTAATTTCTACTATGCTCAAAAACCATAGTAAGCTTGACCAACACTATCACCTTTGATAGCTTAGCACCAACTAAACTCACACTCGATATCAATAGTGAAACTTTTCATGCTCGACAATAACATGAAAACTCATATATTTCTTCTAAGTTCTAACCAATACTTTGCATCTTACTTCATACATATATGATCTTTTCAAAATTGAATCCTTAGAACTGATGTATATTTGAACTTTGAAATATTAGTCCCATACATACCTCTTGATTTCCTAGTTAGGGGTGGTGTGCTCACCTAATCCATTGGATGAAGTGATCCCATCTAAATTTGGTGTGTTGCAATCTTTCTTTTTCTTCCATGTCTTGTTCATCTACACTTTGACTTCTTCAACATCAACCTTTCCTTTACCTTTATTGAATTCATTGCTAGGTGCTTTTGACCTTGTTGGACAATTTATGCTAATGTGATCAGTCTTCAAATAGCTAGAACATGTAGTTTGACTCAACCATCTATTGTAGTCACTTCTAAAATTTGTTCTAATGCAATTTTCAAAAAAATATTCATACTCTTAACAATAGTGACAACTATACCTTGTATTGTAATCCCAATTATATGATCTGTCAATATGGCTTACCTTGGCTTGCTTGTTTGATGCCCAGTTAGGCTTTGATTTGCACTCATATGCTCTATGTCCATACTTCTTACAGTTGTAGCAATAACCTTCAAATCTTTGTGTGCTTGATGTCTTGGTCTTGCATTCATGTGCTTCATATCCTTGTTTGTTTTAGTTATGATAGTTACCCATGAATTTATTCTTAGGCTTTTGATTTTCATTGTTTCTCTTGCAAAAAAAAATTGTATGGCCTATCTTTCCATAATTATGACAAGTAGGTTTGTAGTTCTTACCTTTTTTGCTTCTTTGTTTACCACTTTTAGATGATTCTCCTTCTTCAGTTCTAGTGTAAGCCAATCTAGTAGTATCTACTAGCCTAGCTTTTCACTTCTTATATTTTGTTACACCCTATAGTAAAAGACCCTAGATTTGTGTTTAAAATTTATGAAATTTGTTAAAAACCATACATGAAATCTTTCAAATTTCATAAACCCTTGTTTTTATGCTCTAGTTCTAAAATTCGTGTAAAGTAATATTTTATGCAATATGCGGGAAAAAATTTATTCTAAGTTTTCTTTTTTCCTGTATTTTATTCTTTTTAAATTGATTTTCACAAAATAAAAGCCTTTTGTTTTAAGCAATTCCCTAACCATGGTTATTTCCTAAGTATTTGGCAAAACTTTTTAATTATGGTGGTTTGTTCATGTCAACTGTTGATCTTCAATGATGGGCACATGCTTGCAAGATGAATTTTTTGAAAGTTAATGTAATGTAGGCAAGTACCTTTGTGCCACATGTTATTTCATGATTATAACCCATTTACTACACTAAAAAAATCCCAAAGTTATCAAAAAAATTTAGAGCTATTAATGAGTGTTAGAACATGTTCAAATTTGTAGGCCATCTAATTGGTTGAACTAAGAAGTGGGGTCACTTTTGGGTCCTACATTTGCACATCATTGATCTTGGAAAGATCAATAGTGGGTGTATTACCACTTTATGAAGATGTGTAGAGTTTAACCAAAGTGGTAAAGTGCCCTCGAACCACGTGTCTTCAATGATGTCAAGGATGTTGATACAATGCAAAGGACATAAGATATATACATTGTTGATCTTGAGAAGATCAATGGATAGTGCTTACTCATATTGTGAACAAGTACAAAGTTTAAATGAAGCGAGAAAGCACCTACTTGACACGTAACATATGATGAGGTCATAGGCCCATAGTTCTTAAAAGATAGTAATGTAGTTGTAGGCACCTAAATTTGATTATACCTCTTTGGTAATCTAATTTAGCCATCTCTAAAGGCATCATTAATTAAATTCTTATTTAATTAATCCTTTACCATCCCCTAGCTGATTAATTTAATTAATCATCTGTAGTCCTAATTGATAAATCAAATAACCTATCATTTATCAATTAAATCCTATTCTCCTATCTAATCCCAAAATCCCCATTTATTAAATAAATCTATTTTGATAAATAAATCCCTCAAATCTAAAAGCCCCTAACTTATCCCTAATCCTCCATTTAGCCTAATCCACCCCATCCACCCATACTAACCAAGCTTAGCCACTAACTCACCCAACCTCATTAATGTCATCCACTTGCACATCTCTAACATCCCTAATCTAATCCTAAACCCAAGCCTAATCCACCCCCTAATGTTGTCACATTCCCTAAACAAGTTTAAGACTTTCCTAAACAAAACCAAAGTCTCCCCTCAAAATATCCCAACCACAAACTTGATGAAGCCCACAAACCCTTAAATGCTCTTACAAGCCCACTCAAGACTCTTACACCTCTCCCACTCATGACTCTTACATCCCTCTTACATACTCAACCTCCCTCATCAAGCCTTTAACCAACCCCTTATCCTATACTCTCACACTCATCCTCCTTGTGACAAGTGTCACCTTCCCATTGGTGCTAAACAAGCACAATCCATGTGCTCTCCTTTGAGCGCATCGTAGCCCTCCTTAAGCTTTCATCTCTCCTTGCATCTAAGCCTTGGCCTATAAATTGAATCCCCTCCCAAGCCATATCATCACAATCCTTTTAGTAAAGTCATAATGCTAGTTTGAGAACCAAAGCCATCAACCATACCCTTATAATGCCAAATTGAGAGCTCACAAGGCTACCAATTTTCCATTACCCATCTCCACCATTGAAGCAATTGAGCAAGCATATTGAGCATACATCCACATCAAAGGACACATCTACCAAATCAAGGAAGCATGGGGTGTTTCCTCTCTTAGGTTTGCATTCCTTAGTTTTCTTTCTTTGTCTAAACTTATATGTGAATTTAGTTTTAGTTTGTAAATGTTTCTCTTATTGTTAATGTTCTTTGCACACTAAAATCTTGTTCTACAGTAGTATGTATAGATGGCAATTGTCAAAACATTTTGGAAAAGGACAATGCATTTATGGGATGACCTTGCTCACTAGATCAAAAAGGGAAAGATTTATAACATTGTTGATCTTGAGAAGATCAACGAGTAGTGCTTACCCACAATGTGAAAGTGAAAGAACTTTAATCAAAGCAGTAAAGCTCATGCAAGCCATATGGCAAAGTGGAACCGGTCATTAAGGAGATTATCAAATCACGCCAAGGTGGAAAAGCATGATGATATGGAGCACAGTGATTAGTAAGATAGTAGATGTATTTTCCAAGCTGGAAGTGAATGTACGAATGGGGCCATAATTTAAAAAGCTATAATTATAAAGTTGTAATCATTTTCTATGATCGTCGATCTTTGGAAGATCAACGATCAGTGCTTCACCACTTCATGAAGATGCCTAAAATTTATGAAATGCGGGAATGGCCTATTTGACGCGTGGAAAATTTTCTTAAGTTTTAGCATAGCTTTTCTAAATTCAAATTAGGTTTTTTGATGCTTTGTTATCGATGGAAGAAATTTAAAATTCAAAGCGTGACATGAAAATTGACTATTAGAAGCATTAATTCTATTTAGTGCCACTTTGTGTGACCTTAATGCTACAATAAATTTTAGAATTCACCATTATTGGGCCACAAGATTGTAAAATTCTCATAGCACAAGGATTTCCAAGAGCTAGGGCAAGAATTTTTTAGGGTTTTCAATGATTTGCAGAGTGATTAACAAAGACTAAAGGGAAAAAAAGGAGCAAGTAAGTTATCTAAACTTCTGAAAATTAAGAAGTTGCGATTGTATTAGGGTAAATTGCAAACAATGCCTCCATGCAAAGATTTTTCTAGAAAGGTAGATTACTTGAAAAGAGTAGTTCATGAAATTTTTTTGGAACAAATACCTCCATCAATAAATGAATTAACTAAGGGTAGAGAATTTATTCTAAAAAACCTTAGGTTATTAGCCAGTGAGGGTTTCTATGATAAGGAAAATTACTTGAGGGATGTAGAGGTCTCTGTGGGAGGCTTATAAATTTTCAAGAAGTGGTTTGTAGAATGGAATTTAGATGCTCCAATAAGCAATGTCTGGGAATTTGATATAGGCGAATTGATTGTCCCTAGAATTTTCTTTGATGGTGACTTGCTAGCAAATATGGCCAAGAAATATGATCCAATTACTAGGGTTGTAAAGAAACATGTAGGGTATAACCTTTTTAGGGTTTCACCCAAACTAATCTCCTAACCATGTTGTTCATGAGAAAATTGGCATGGAAGACCTATAGGCCAGATATGATACACAACAGGCATATCTAAGGGGAGGGCCATTACAACAGCATTTTGTTAAGATTGCCTTTAGTCACACAAAATACCCCAGAGACCTTATTGAAAAAGTAGTTTAATCCTAGGGTGCAGGCATTATATTTTTCTCTTTGCAAAATCTTTGGTATGGATGAGAAAGATCACATCCAAGGCTCTATTGTTCTTATTATAGCTCAAACTCTGCAATATGGAATGAGTTCAATTCTAGATTTTGCTACTTTCTTAGCTAAAGAAATTCATAATGGTCTAATTGGAATAGTGCAGGCTAAGGTTAATAGGCCTTTTTGTTGGTACTCAATGTTAATGTATATCTACCTATATAAAGGAGTTACCTTTTTCTCCAAAGAAATGAAACAAGAATTAGAAAGAGATGTAGAAAGGCTCACAATTTAGTTATGGAGTACAAACATGACATGGGAGGTCACTGATGCCAATTTTTGTTAGATTTGATAGATATTTTGCTTCAAGGCTTTGATTATTATTGAGAGGGGATAGCCCTAGAATACTAGTCGTTATTAGAATTGACAAGACCTAAATATCATGCTAAAGGATTGTTGGTAAGCCACAGTTGGGGAGATATCATTCCCTATGTTGTATCTACTATCTTCAGAGTTTATGGTTTTCTTGGAAAACCCCATGTGTTACCATACTAGGTGCTTTTAAAGGTAGGAATTGTAGAATTATTATGGCAAATTAGATTAGTTGATGAGATGGATTTGTTAGGAAGATCTAAAGGTTCTTTCTTTCCAGTAGTTATTGTCATTCATTATTTTGTGTTTGTTAAGAAGGGTTGGAGAAATTTGGGGAATTTTTTAGATAAATATCAAATGGCCCAATCCCATGCCCATTTTCTTGATTCAAAAGGATTCTATGACCTCCTCAAAGAAAGGAGTAAGGCTAAGGCCCAGATACAAACTGTGTATTTTCCTGAGGATGTAATTAGAAATAAATTCTCATTGTAAGAGCAAGAGTTCAGAAAAGAAAAGTGGATAGTTTACAGAAAAGTCTTAGATTTCATAAATTCTTTTGAGCCAAAGTATGATCCCTTAGTTGATAAGAAACAATGGGGAGTGAAAATAGATATGTTAATGAATAACTTTGTTGGGATCATGCAAACATTACATGAGAAAAAGGAAATTTCAGCAAAAACATATCCAAATAGGGCAATTGAGGTGGAGAGAAGACTAGCTAGGAAGATGAGTGTGACCCCAAGCCAATACACACTACAAAGAAAGGCAAGGTATGTAGTGGCTCAAAATATACAGTATGTTCCTCCATATGAGAGGTCAAGATCAAAAATCCCACTTGATACAAATTCCCCCAAGAAGCAGAGATTGAAACAAGGATCATCTTCTCATCCTGAAGAATAGTCACCATCCTAGACTCCCCTCAGAATAGATGATGAGGCATCTCTGAGAGAACAGTTGAGAAAAATTGGAGGGGAAAGGGACATTATTATTACTATTGCTAATATTGAAGGAGGAGTGCCTCGAGAGCTTCCTGTGCCATCTTTTGACCTTATTTTTGTAGATTATAGAGGTAGGGAGATAGACCTTGTAATTGCATAAGCCTCAAAAAAATTCATTGATGATGAAAACTTTGTAAGTTCTAGAGCCTTTGCACAATTTTTGTGTAGAAGAAACATTGGAAATTTTGAGATTAAATGTAAATCAATAAAAGTAGAGCAACTATATAGGTTAGACTCTAAGATTGAAGATGAAGTTAAGGATAACTTCATGGTAGAGTTTTTACAATTAACCCCTAAAGGGGGAAGGCAAATTTTGAAAGATTCGATAGTTTTGATATTACCTGAATGGGACATAGCTAATGCTATGATTTTTGACTCTATTAGGAAAGAAAAGGATACTCAATATACAACTGAGGAGGAAATTTCACAAGCACATAGAGGTTTAAAATACAACAATGATCACCAAGCATTGGTGATATGGTCTATTGAAAAGAGAGACAAGACTAGGATACAAGTAGTCTCTAGTGCTGAGCATATAGGTAGTATCATTGTTTATAGGGTAGATGAGGTAGACAGTGAGAAGTGAATAAAATGACTAGGGAAATAATGGATTTTTGGGTGGTAGTTATTGGGAAGGATAAAAGTAATTTTCTGGAGTTGAATGCCAAGTTTAAAGAAATACTGAAGGCATATGAAGAGAGAGGAATAGGATACATCAGCTAGAAACTCAGGTATCCCAAATGGATAAATAGTTAGGAAAGAGAAAGGTGGGAGAATCTAGCTAGCCCCAAATTACCTATTTTTACCCACTAGTGGAGCCTTTTATATCCACTCCTCTTGTTGAGATTCTAGATACTCCCCAAAGGCCAAAATTTTATACTACAAAAGATTTTGAAGAAAAAAAAAGTAAGTTATGGGCGTTATATGTAGACCTTAATGTGCAATATGAGGATAAACTAAGGAAAGCTCTTGTGTACTTAATTAAAATTGATTGGCCCTCATCTTATGAGCAACATACTGATCTAGGGGATAAAAAATTACTGAAAAGTAAAATGTCCCAATGCTCCAAGAGTCAACATCATTACAAAGTGTTCACAATTTTGAGTCCAACATAACTTGAACGAGCAAACTTGGAGTTTAGGTGCAAAAAGTATGACTGGTCAAAGTTTGGTCAAACTAGGACCAAAGGCCATAAAAGGGTGAAAAAATAATCATCTCAAAAGTATTTGACAATGGATTTCAAATGGAAGAGCTCTTCAAAAGCTTTCCAATGGCGTTCGTTTCATCAAGAACGGATATTGGATATAAAAGCTATGATGGTTTCAAATTCAAGCAAAAGTATGGATTTTGATGATGTCAGCATGACATCATGAAATCATAAAGAGAGGGAAAACATTCAAATTTGAATTAAAATAGCTATTTAATTCGAATTAAAGGAATGAGATAATGGGAGTTGAACTCCTAACCATTGGCCTCCTAAAGTTAAGGCCAACCAATGGGCTATTTATGGTATATGCAATATTAAGGGAAGAGTTGTTATCTATCCATAACAAATCCACCCAATCTTATCTAAATAAGGGTATTTGTTGAAAAAAAACCCTTAATTTTGGTGTGAGATCATAACAAAATATTGGTAAAAGGGGTAAATTCGAAATATGTAACCAAAATGGGGGATTATGTTGGTTAATTGTTTTAGCCCATTTTTGGCTAAATTTGATGTATAAAATGGGGGTAATAGGATTTGGAAAAGCATCCAGGTGATGAGAAGAAGTTTATGCTCTTGGAGACTTGATGATTATTCCTGCACATTGGAGAGTAATGCTACAATTGTGCTTGAAGGGAAGATCTTGAACACTTGTAATTGATTTTGGAGCAAATCGGATCGGTCCCTCTATTGGAGTAGGACCCGAAGATGTAGTCCGACCTACGGATGAACTTCGTTATCAATCGTGTTTTGTCTTATGTCTCTCTACTCTCTTTCTTTCAGTCATTACTTTTTATGCTTTGTTCATTTCAGCATTTAAGTTGTGTTAATTTGCTAATTAACGCTTTGAAATTTTACTTTATGAAATAATGTTAAGCATTCCTCTATAATAGTCCTAGATCCTAATCAGATCACATACAAAGACAATAAATATATGGGATGAGATAAAGGCAAATGATGAAGCCTTGAAGCCAATTGTCAATAAATGGAGTAAAAGGAGTAAAGGTTTTACTCTTCTATGTTTTTCTATTATTAGTTTATCCTATGAATAGATAGAAAAGACTTATGATATTGCCAATGATCTCTCAAAATTTGATGATAAAAGAGTTGAGCTTCAAAATAGGATTGTTAATTATCTTGACAAATATAAGAGTGTTGATTTTAAACTTTTCCCACATTCCATAGACAAGAGGGACAAATTGAAAAATAAAGAGGAATGAGCTCAAGAATTGAATGACTTATTATATCTTTGAATGAATAATGTCATAAATAAGAAAGGGAATGCATGGTGGGCAGCCACAACTGAAGAAATTGTAAAAATTTATTTTATGATTCTCCGAGGAAAAAAAATTTTGAAACTGACAGAGTTGGGGAATATGTAATCAAAAGGCAGCAGGATATTCTAAGCTTTAATTGGCTAGATGACCTACTTTTTAACAAGTGGATGGTAGACTTTATCCATGAAAGAAAGTTAGATCTTGATGAAACTAATGATGACCAAGATGAAATTCAAATAATTGATACATCGGTACAAGCAGAAGAGGACAAGAATGGACAACCAACTTCAGCTGCCAAAATTGGGGATCAAACTAATAATATAACAACAAAAGAATTAGAGATAACTATAATTTTGGTAGTATGTGATAACAAGGATGGAAGTTCTCAAGTTAAATTAACCCTATAGACATTCGAGTCAGATTAATCACATGCAGTTTCATTGGCTGCATCTTCTGAGGAGCTACAATAGCCATAAAGCTAATCATTAAATTCTTAGCAACAAAAAAATAGAAAAAGGGTGAAATAGAAGTGGGCCCTACAAAAGAATATTCATGATGTAAACCATTTTGTTGCACCAATTTTTTTCTTTTATGGCAGTAACAATGTAAATATATTTTCTTTCTTAAGGACACCTATCAGTTTCTCTATGCCTGAAGCTTGTTGCATCTCATACTATATAATTGAGATTCCAAGGCTAGAGAAAGGGTCTAAGTCATTGTATAATTTTAGTTTTACTAAGCTTTATTTGGTCCAGTCTTTGATGCAAACTTTATGATGTATTTTCTCTGCGTATCTGAGAATACATTAATGTTACAGGATCTTAATGTCTTATCTTGAGTCATTTTGAGTTCTATTATAGTTGTTATAAAATTTTCAAAGGAAATTAATACAAAGATGAACTATTCCCATATCTTTTCTTTCTGAATCTTGTCTTCATTTTTATTACCTAGTTATGTTTAGATTGCATGAGCAAAGCTTGTTCAATCGAATGCAATTAGGATAAGTTGTATATCATCTCACTATTGCTTTTAATTCAATGAATTAGGTAAATTATTCAAAGAATATGATAGGACCTCCATGGTAGTAGGGAGGTTATTTGTAAGAATGATTTTAAGTGAGAATTGTTGATAATATTGATTGTAATGCAATCAATTAGGTTAAGAAATTGGATACACCCTGAATCTCAATAGATAGGGCACTAATCAACTAGTTCATTCTGTATATGGAGAAATCATGGAAAAGCATCAAGCTTAAAATCAAAATCAATTTCACTTTAATTTTTGAAGAATGTCAAAGTTGGCCAGTACTTGTTTACATTTAACTTCTGAGTCTTAGCTACTATTGCCCATAATTACCTGTAGATCTAAGAAGAATTATGACCAATCTACTATAAGGGATGTATACTGTTATAAAATGTCATGGAATGAGTGAAATATGTATGTAGTATCAAGCTGTGAATATTTTATCCCTCAAGTGTACCCTCCTTGGTTTTGCAAAGCCAAAAGAGTATAAAATCTTGATTTTGTTGAAGTTGGGTCCAAATCTGAAGAACATATAATTGTTTATGAGAAGTAGCTAATCCTTAGGTTATTGTTTTTTCATCATCTTGATATTAATTATTTTATTTCTTAATAGTGTAAAAACACCAACAGTATCATTATTAGATCTAGGAGATCTCATCAATTGCTCAAAATACTTGATGGCTTCACTAGGTCTATTGAAACTTTCAATAAATTATTTTTCTCTTTTCAGATCATTTCTTAGTTGTTCATTCTACAACTTCAGTGTTGTGATCTCAATATCCTTTTCATTTAATTTATGATTGGCAATAATCATTTGATTCAATGTTTCCAATTACATTTGAGCAATCCTATTCACCTCTAATGTCTTCTCTTCCAGTCTGTTGGTTAGTATCCTTTTATCATCTTCAATCATAATGTTTTCTTCTTTAGCTTTATTTTTCTACTTGGCCACCTCGCATAGCAATACTAATTGGACTTCTTTTTCTATCTTAAGATTTTTGACCTCTTCAGTTAGGGCACCATTCTTTTCCATTAGATCTACAATTGCTGCATCAAATTCACTTGAATTTCCATCTGTAAATAGTTTAGCAGTGTCAATCTCTTGGTAATGTGTGTCATTCTCTTCAATAGCTATCTCTTTCCTTCTCTTCAATGAGTACATCAACTCATCTCTTATTTCATTCAACTGATGTAAGGAAATTTGGATTTCAATCTTCTAATTATCAATAACCTTTCCAAACTTGTAGACTTCCATCTTTAAGATCTTTTCTTAGAGATATAAAGCTTTCCTTTCCAAAAGAACTACACTCTGATACCAATTGTTGGAAATACAATAGGGAAAGTAAACTCTGAGAGAGGGAGGTGAATCAGTCTTTCAAAGCTTTAACCATAAAATCATTCACTACACATCCATCTCACAATTTGTATGTAAATTGAAATAGCTAGCTAAACACATTCATCCATAGCATGAAAGAAAATAACATTCAACACATATATGACACAATATATTTGGTTACTCAAAAACCCTCCAATGAGAACGTAAAATTGGGGTGGGGATAACACCCACAAATCTTCACTACTATAGTAATAAAGTGTATCCAATGAAGGCTACAATGTTTGATCATAAACGATGACCTACCCTATGAAATGTCTACCCTATTAAGGCTTACAAGATTGTTAGATCTTACCCTATTAAAGGATTTTATCAACCTATTAGAAGTGTAACTAATTAAAGGACTTAAAATTACAATAAAGTAAGCACCCTATTAAAGGATTTAGAATAACTTGTTATGACTACTTTATTAAGAGATTTAACCAATTCACATGCTAGAATGTCTCAACAATGATCTTGTGGTTAGCACTCTATTGCTAGATAACAGATCACATCTTTCTTGATGTGTACTTGATCTCTCTAATTAGACATGTCACTTCTATCCTCTAATTCCTTTCCTCTATTCTCATTTAACTGATTTTGTAGTGTATCTTAGCTCACAACTCCTTAGCCACAATGAATGCTCTGTTTTCACATGCAAACTTCTCTCTTTTCACATTCCACACTATCTTTCTTTTAGGTTTTCTCTTCCTTAAGAATGCCTGGGTGACTTAGGGTTAGGTATGAATCAATGATTGTGATTCACTCATTTTGTCGCTTAATCCATCTTTTTTACTGATTGGTTGTATGTACTGCATAGGGATCCTCAATATAGATTTGTCCTTATCATCTATAATCACAAAAAAATCCTTAAGTCGGCTCAAAAATGGTTTACATAGAAGTTTGTGCCACTACAAACAACTATGTCCAAAATTTTTTACTCGACACTTGAAGTGTTTGATGCTTAGCATCCACTATATCTTCAATGTTGTAACTCGGCCTTTAAATGACTCAGCATCCATTGATCCCTCAATATCTAAATCACTCAGCATCAACTGTCTACTCGGCACTTGAGTGACTCAACACTTACTAGTTACTCACTCAACATATACTATCTAACAACTTATGCTCAACATACATTACTTGTTCAGCATGAACTAAGCAAATGACTTAAGTGTATTGTCACTCATATGTCAAAACCAATTTGAGATTAACAATAAATGATGTATATTGTTAGATTAAATATTAATATCAATTTTTTTAAAATATATTAATTTAACTTCAATTTAAGTTCAATATTAATATTTACTTTCTTTTAATTCATAATGCAACTAGAAATAGCTCAAACTTGAAATTATAATTAAATTAAATTATTTATAATATCTTTCATAATACTAAATATTCATAATTAGATGATTGCATAGTGAAGTCCACCATAACTCCTCTTAGAATATTAAAAAATTATCAAAACTATATTTATTCCCACTTGCATGTGTGTGTGTGTGTGTGTGTGTGTGTGTGTGTGTGTCTACATATCTATATATGTATATATGTATGTATATATACATATCTATATATGTACATATCTATATATATATATACACACATATATAGATATGTATATATATACATATCTATATATGTATATATATATAGATATGTACATATATATGTATCGATATATGTGTGTGTGTATATATATATACATATGTAGATATGTATATATACATATATAGATATGTATATATGTACATATCTATATATATACATATATAGATATGTATTTATATACATATATATGTATAGATACATGTGTACATATATGTATATATACATATGTATAATACATATATATAATCATAATCACTTATATGCAAGTAATAGTTTACGTAGACTTAAGAAATCATAAATACTAAAATCTACTTTATAAATAAATGAGTAAATATTTATTTAATTTTCTATAAAATTAATAAATAAAAATATATGGAAAAAAATCTAAATCTGAAAATTAAATTATATAGTTTAAAATAATAATAAGCATGCAATATTATTTTCACATGTCCATGATTTGCTGAAACATGCCAGCATAATATACTTAATCTTTTATTTTGAATGTTTTCAAACAAGAATTCCATTTAAATATGAGGCAAATATGTTTTTTGTTTGATAAATCTTTACATGGGTTTTTGTTGAAGTTTTCAAATAATTTATTTCAAATCCTAGCTGATAATAATCATTTTCCTCTAAAATTTAATGTTATATTTTCATTGGTTGCTCAAATCTGAGTTTTCTAAATCAAATTTTAGTAGCGTAATCCTACAGTTTGCATTTGATAGCTATTTCCAAACAACGCATGAATCAAGTTCTATTTCCTAATTGCAAATCAAAATTATTCTACATATTTCATTCAATAAATTTCAGCAACATGGCAGACACAGGTAGATAGATATTCCAAAATAATTTCTACAAAGGAGTTCTCAAACCCTACCTCAATCTGCCAGCTAAAATTCTTGACAATCTAATCTAGTGAATACATGCAATCCAAATACTCTTAAACTTTCAACAATTCATTAATTTTAACTCCTAAATTGCTCACCCAAAACCTGTGTATCGACAAAAAATAAACTACAAACTCTCTAATAAAGAGTCATAACCCTAGCTATGGTTTTTATTCCCTAATTTATAAAAGACATTTTCTTTATTAAAATATAAATATTTTAATTGTTTAATTCTTTCATGCACACTTAAAGCCCTTTTTAAATAAAAAATTATTCTTTTTTATTTTCTTTTCTCTGCTTAATTATTTATGCAAAGTACTTTTTAAAGCATAATTTATTATTTTATTTAATAATAATTAAATCTCATTATTTAAATGCAACTCTAATTTAATATTTATTAATTAAATAATTACAACAAATCAATATTTAATATTTAATAGTTTAATTAATTTAATCAAATTTCTCAAATTAGAGTTTTAAATTGAATCTTTTAAATTAAAGTACATATTTAATTAATTAAAAAGAATCATATTTTAATATTTTATTTCTATTCAAATAATATTTAATAATTCTAATGTCGTAAGATTAATCCAAAAGTCATAGTTAAATTATTTATCAAGTAAATCACATACCCAAAATCACATAAAAAGTAACATAAGCGTGATCGACCAAAACCAAAATCAAACAACACATGCAAAGATAATTTGTGGGTTTAAAAAGGGTAGGCAGTCAAATACATGTCCTCCTTATGAAGACAAGTAATTAGGCTATGGTTGGGATTGGACCTAAACATTATCTCCCCATTCTTACCCTTGAGTTATTGTGATACGGTATGCTCATCCTGACAATTTAGGGAAATTGATGCATGGTACCTGCAAATCTATATAAAAGACAAACATATACATGTGCATATATATCCCAGCTAAAAAATAAGTGGTGGGGAGTGGTACATTGTGTAAATCTCAACTAGCAATTACCTACAACTCCATTCCTTAACCACATCAAACAAAAACATAAAATAGACACACACACACACACACACCATACAATTGCAAGTATGGTAAGTACCATAAATAAATCATAAATACAAATAACATCATATTTTACTATAACAACTCATCATCATGAAGATACAATAATCATCATTTAAAGACATATCATATGGTATCATCAAGAAAATAATTACATTTACATATTGAAGTATTTGCATTCAAATAACAATTAAGAGCTAACAAGTTTGTAGGAGATTCAAACAGAGCTTGATAGAAAATACACAATGATAGCAGAAAGGGTGGTTATTACAAGGTGGTTGATAACATCCTCTATTACAAGGATCAGATTTAAAATAGTGCCAAGTCCAAACTAAAGTAGAGAATCCTAAAGGATATGCATGCCTCGTCATTGGTCAAAGACCCTCAATTTCTCAAGATCTATAGACAGCTCAGGGAGAGGATCTCATGAAAAGGACTTAAGGATGATGTCTTGCAGTATGTGTAGAACAAAAATGAGATAGCATCTTGATGGATTTCATTGTCAAACTTTCAAAGGTAAATGGGAAGGATTAAATTTTTATGGTGGTTGATAGATTAAAAAAGTAGGCACACTTCTTCACCATTCTCACCAAGTTCCAAGATGTTCAAGTAGCAAACTTATTCTTCAAGGAAATCTTTTGCCTACATGGATTGTCGTGAAACATTATGAGTGACAAGGAGAATCATTTCCTCAACACCTTCTAGACAGAACTATTTTGAATGGTACAAACAAAATTATTTCCAAGTACCAGTTAGCATCCCCACACCAATGGGAAATCCAAAATTGTGAACAAGTGGTTGGAAGGATACCTTCACACAACTATGTTTTGGTACAACAAAGGGCTTGGGTTAAATGGTTACATCTCAGGGATTGTTTTTATAACACCACTTACCACATGTCTGTCAAGATGACACCTTTTAAGGCACTCTAAAAATTTGAACCCCCCTTATTTGTAGATATGGTTTTAGGTGAAAATTATCAACCGAAGGAAAAGGATTGGTTGCAAGAAGAAAAAGACATTTTGAGGGTCTTGAAGGAAAACCTCCTACATGCATACAATCAATAGAAGATATATGTAGATAAACATTAAAGTGAGAGAAGATTTAAGGTAGGCGATCTAGTATATCTTCATCTTCAACGACACAGATAGTCATCTCTGAAGGCAAGTGACAAAGAAAAGCTAAGGCCATGATTCAATAGTTTGTATTACATAACTTGGCATATAGGGGAAATTTCTTATGAGCTTGAGCTACTAGAAGGAATTCAAATCCACAATGTCTTCCACATATCCTTCCTGAAGAATTTCATGAGGTAGAACATTCTTGTTTCATTGACCTACCACCCTTGAACAATGAAGGGAAATTAATATTGGAGCCTGTCAAAATCCTTGACCTATTGGAGAGAAAATTGTGGAATTGCACTATCAAGGAATATTTTTTATGCTAGAAGCACTTGTCTCTTTGTCATGATCTCTATTTGATGTATAAATGATACATTATACATATTATTAAGCATAAGCCCTTAACATAATGTATTGATTAATTTAATATACTCAATATTATACAATTTTTAATTCAAACATATCTATCATTAAATTGTTAGAAATAGAGAATACTAAGAGGGGAGGCAAGCTTTCACCCAAAATTGGATATTATTAATTGGCTTATAACTTGCATATGAAAGTAAACTAATAGTTTGAACAGTAAACATAACCATGCAATAAGAGAAATCATAACACCATATTTTATTAACTAGGTAAACCCTGGCCAAGGGAAAACCCTAGTGGGGATGGTACCCACAAAATAATCCACTAAACAAACATATATGGTTAAGGATGTTGACCTTGTTAGGAGTCGGTTATATACATATAGTGTCTCAGTCCTCGTTAGAGGACTAGGCCCTATTA